>JAOUZG010043210.1:4447538-4514354 GCA_026289955.1 Argiope argentata
AGTTTAAATTTATAAGAAATAAATTTAGAAAAGGATGGAATGATTAAATATGCATGCATTCTGACTACCAAATCCTTATTCCCCATTAGTTTTGAAAGGCAACATATTCATTTAGCCTTGGATATTTTTACTTCAAATGTATCCACATACCTTAAACTTTTTAGTCTCCATAAAATATTGCAAATGCTGCTGATACTGCAAATTTCATAAAAATTATTATTTAAATGGTTTGATAAGAAATGTTAAATCAATAATTACAAAGTTATAAAATTAATGTTTTTCAGCAACTCTTAAAATAACAAGATCATGATGCATTTTATTTTCTACATTTTTTTTAATTGGTTAGAAAAATGAGAAAATGTAAGGAAGCAAACTGGGAGGCTTTCACTTGAAACTTTCTTGGCACTAAAACAACAATGCAGTTATTGAAATAACATATTGAATTGATGAACTGCTCGGGACTCAATACGTCCATTCATTCTAAATGGAAAATCAAAAACTGATGCATAAGCAGGGCCTGACTAAGGCAGGGGCATACGGGGCAGTTGAACCGGGCTCCCTCAGAAGTGGGGCTCCCAAATCGTAAAAAAGTTTTATTTTACGTTTCTTTCTTTCTTTAATTAATGTTCTTCATAACTAAAGTAGTGAATCAGAAAGGGCCTCAATGAAGATTTTGTCCCGAGCCCATGTGCATAAGAGAGCCTTTGTAGTAAATTGCCCACTTGCCTGGGTCTCAGTTAAATTTGAACAACTCCAGTTAGGAAATTGAGAAAAAAAGTTGCCCCTATATTTACAATGCTCTATGTTGCTTTTATCTTCACAATCGGAAAAACAAGGTGTAATTGCTGTAACGGCTTCTGATGATGATAATTTTAATATAAACTCTATAATTCCAACCTTCTTTAATGAAATATATGTTTCTAATGACATTAAAAAAGTAAATCCAATTCTCCCTGCTTCAGTCTTAGTTTCAAGTTATTGTGTACATTTTGTATTTAAAAAAAATGTCTTGCAAAACTCGACTGTTATTGAAAAGACATATAATTCCTAATGAAATTTGCTTTTTATGGTTAAAAAGTTTAAATCGGGTGCTTTAAAATATCCAAACAATAATGTGTAAAAACCATTATAATTTACAAGTATGTAATAACTTCAAAATTATTATCTCACAAATATGAATCTATATTTTTAAAAATTCTAAAGTAAAAAAGAGTAGCTGAAAATTTCATATAACTGAAAATTATTTATCTGTAGAAAGATGCCTGAATGACCACACATCTATTCACTTGCTAAATAAAGTTTATATTTTTTTAAAAACTAACATATTTTTAAAAAACCATTGTTAAAAAATTAATCACGATCTAAATTTTATCACTCTCCGAAACAGAAATTAATGATTCTAAAAAGAGTTCAAAGCTATTTTTGAAGGACAATTAAATTTTTCTAATATATTTTTCATTTGATTATTTTGATCATCATAATTCATAACTGGATATTAATTTCCTTGTACACTTATCAAGGAAAACTTTCATTCAAATATTTAATGTTTATTTGTCTTTCCTTTGTAACCGTTTGTTAAAGTAATTATATAGTTTTTAATTCCTTGATTTTCTTTTATAGGGTGGACAAAAAGTCTATAAAAACTAATAAAACCCTTAAAATTAAGCAAAATCGAAAACAATTTGCAGATGTAGCATTGATTAGTTACGGGATTATTTTTAGTAATAAAAAAATTCAAAAAACAGGCAATAGGGGGCACGTATGAAAGAGTTAGTTGAAACTATACAAATCAGATGAGCGATTATAAATGCTTACACTCAGAATCAATTTTTCGTTGCATGCTATGTAAGTAAACAAGAATGATATGTAGAAAGGTGAAAGTTTTGTGGGGGAAGGTGTTTCACCTGAACCGGGAATCAGCGAGTGTTGCAAACTTCTTAAATTCCAATTTCAGAAAAATGGGAAGAATAGGAAAGGACCTATAATAGTGGTAAGCTTTATAAAGCTTGTTCAGAAATTTGAAGAAATTGGATAGCTGTAAGGTTCGGACGACCATGCCTAATGAAAACTCGTTTGAACCGCTTTTCAACCGAAACCCTAGTAGCACACAAATATTGTACAATATTGATCAATATTAGCAATATTGTTTAATATTGTGGAATATTATTTGATATCATATAATATCGCGCAATATTGCACAATATTATGCTACAGGATTTGCTTCCTTGAAAAGGAAACATTAGCTTTCGTAACCTTGACAAGAATTAGCAGTTAACGAGAAACTGGCAGACACTTGAGATTACCACCATCCTCACTATGTAGCATCCTTCACGGAGTTCTTTATCAATATCCATACAAATTACAGACTTGCCATGAACTTTTAGCATCGGATATAGTATAGATAAGATTTGCGAGGTGGCCTCTCTCCAAAATTGAACAAGATCACTTCTGTGTCTTTAAAATCTTGTCGGCAGACGAAGCTCATTTTTCGCTACAAGGCGACGTTAGTATACATAACTGTCGCATCTGAGTGGCGTCAAATCCCCGAATGTAAACTGAGAAACCCTTGTATTCCCCCAAGTTCCAATGTGTTGCATGTTTACAGGTACCTTCATCACAGGACCTTTCTTTGAAACACAGTGTCCAGTAAATGGGTGGAAAATGGTGCCAGTAAATGCTGAACATTATTTAACCCTTCTGCGCTAAAAGGTTGCTCCCTGTTTTCGTGAAAAATAATGAGCTTTCTGTTACGTTTATGCAAGATGGAGCAACAAATCACATTGCTATTCCATTCAATTAATTCTTGATACAGATGGTCGGGGAAGAGAGAATCATTAGTAGATATTACAAGTTTCCATAGCCCCCTCGGCCACCAGTAGACTTGGGCATGGGGAAATTTAAAAACCCATGTGATTCGATCCCGTCCATCCAATCTGTATGGATTGAAAGATTCAATCGGCCGAGATATGCCATGTATACAGCCGAACATGATGCCCTCAGCCATGGCTGGATTTGTGACACCTCTTCAATGGGTAATTACTTGTTGTGGTTAAGCATGTTGAATATATTGCAGTAATAAATGATTTGATAACATTATTTTTGTTATTTGTGTATCTATTTTTTCATTTAGGTACAAAATGCCATCAATCGGTTGTTTTTTGAATTAATTTTTTTCATTACTTAAAAAAAATCCGTGAATTATCAAAGTTAAATCTCCTAATCATTTTTTATGTTGCTTAATTTTATAGGTTTTATGAATTTTTAAAGTTTTTGCGGACTTTTTGACCACTCGATATATCTGTTTACTTATCAAATGAAATTTCTAAAAGATCCAGTAAATGCTTTTGAAAATTATATTAATTTTATATACTTGTAAAATTTATTATAAATATGCACTGTTATTTTTGTAAAAAAAATTATTCCGATCAATGCTTTACTATACCACGAAACAAGAAATAAAAATTGACATTAAATGCTGTTTGAATTAGATTGTGTGTTTTATAGGCAGATTCTACTCTTGGAATAAAATATTCATTTGAATATTTTGAATGATCCTAAGACATATAGTTGTAAAGCATAACTAAATTAATATTTTCTTACAGATATTTAAAATGATTGTTCCACTAAAATATTTTGCATGGATTTCTTTCCATTGTCATTTGTAAATTTTGAATAATTACTTACGAAAGATTTTTTTAAAGGAAAATGTTTAAAAATTATTTTTGTGAACATATTTTATCCTTTGTATTATTTCTTTATTATAAGTATACTAGCATTCCCGTACCCGGCATTGCTCGCGTAATAGAATTAGAAATATAATTACCTATATAATATTACAATATAATTACACCTATAATAGTTACTTATTACCTATAATTTTTTCTAATTTTGGGAGGGTCCTGGGCCTCCTGGACTCCTTATATATATATAAACGATTCTAAACTGTCCTTAACAATCCTTTTAAAGCTTTGATTTTCTTTGCAAGCGCAGACCATCCACATTTTATTATTATACCTACGTTTAAGCAAGAACTTCTTTGTATACAACATTTTTTTTCTGGTGCTAAAATAATTAAGCTGCTTGATGCACCGACTTTGGAGCAAGCTACATAAAACTGGCCGTGTGAAAAACAGTCTTCTCTTAAATCGATCCCTGCTACTTTTAATGTTTGCCCTTGTGACTTATTAATGGTTATTGCAAAGCAAACTTTTACAGGAAACTGCACTCTTCTAAATGCAAAAGGATAGTCCGATGGAATTAGTGGAATGCGAGGTATTAAAACTAACTATCCTCGAGCACATCCAGTAATTATCGTAGCTTCGATTACATATTTATTAAGTTGTCACTTGTTGTCTGGTGCCATTGCATAACTTTGGTGGACAAAGGTTTCTTAGTAGCATTTCCAGTGTCCCTACTTTCAGGTGAAGTATGTGAGGTGGAAAACCTGGAGGGTCTAAGGTGTGCAGAAACTCCTCTGGATACTACCCTGCATCATCACAATTTGTTGTTGTATCAAAAGATTTGTAGTAAATATCCTCTCCACTAAACGACTTTAATAAAATGCTGTTGACGTCTGCGGCTGTATCATTTTTTAGAGATAAGTTGGCAAGCTCGCACAACCATTCAATCGGCTTATTTTTTATATCAACAATATCAGGGAAAATCTTATCTTATTAAGCATACAATAATTTTTTTCTCATGTAAATTTTATGTAGTGTTTCATGAAATACTCAAAAATCCTCTAAAACATAATCATATTATCTGCGTTTTCAATCTATGTTATTTCGATCGACTGAAAGAGATATGCTCTGCGAAATCGAACGACTGCGACAAGCAACAGCTGTCACTCACAACATGATATCCGCTAATCAACCTACCCCCGCTGTGCTGAACTAATCGCAAAAGGGAAAAGCAATCCTTTTGTCTAAATCCTGACACTTTTAAGAACAAACCTGTTATTCAGACGCGCCGCTTTCGGTTAGTTTAGCAATCTGAAGGTCGCCGACAGGCCGAACAGTGTAAAAAAATATCGATATTATTATTAAGAAAAGCATTTTAAGCAGACACAACAAATTTCTAAACCATATAATACTGCCTTTTCGCTCGCGGTTTTGGACCAACCAACCAACCTCTCAAAATCGTTTTTCTATTGCAGTCTTTGCAAAATTAGAAATTATTTCATAAGACGCGTAATTTTGCTGGATTGTTTTCGAAATTGATCAGGGTATGCCAAAACAATGCAAAATTTTATATAAAAAAATTTGTCTCATTTTTATTTATCAATGGATTAGATTTGTAATGTTGAAGATGAAAACCGAATAAACGACAAAAAAAATTTAAATGCGTAATTTTCCATCATATTTTTACAATCTTTCACACGATTTTGAAAAATTTGTCGAATTATATGTAAAAAAAATTGTATTAAGTTATCTTGAAAAGTTTCGGCGCAATTAAATATTAAAGCGAAATTTCGCCTCTTCATTAAAAAATTCGCCAATAATTCAATTTTAAAAATTCGATTTTTTAAATTGTATTGTAGAATACTACAGTGTATTGTCTTTCAGGAAATATATTTCCTGTATTTTTACAGCTAAGCGTCTATTTTACAGGGCTGTTCAAGAAATAGACCCGCCAAAATTGACCTTTTTTTAAAAAATCGATATTTAATTTTTGCGTCGATATTTCGTAAAATAAATTATACCTCCGCGTTCTACGATAAAAAGTCCATCCGATTCCACTGCGATATTGAGTATAAGTTGAACGGACGCGTAACGATGGCAATTTTAAAAACGCGGTTTTACGGGACGAAACAGTACGGAGAAGCGATCGCTTCTCCGGAAGGCCGTGTTTCACTCAGAAAGTAACATTATAGGTTTTAATTAATTTCTCCCGAACTAATTGATATTTCAAAAAATCCTTTCTTAGTGGGTACTTTCGTAATCATGTGGACATACCTGCCAAATTTCAAGTCTGAGGCTTCAGCAGTATTGGCTGTGCGTTGATATATATATATTATCTCAGGACAAAGATTTTTATATATATAGATTAAATTATTGATACCTTAAGTTGTGTCTTAAAATAAAATAAGTATTTATTTTTAATTTTTTTTCTTTTTACTTCAACGTGCAATTTTATTAATTAAAAGAAATTCAGAAACTGGTTATAATTTAGAATCAATTGCAACTTTTAATTACTTCGAAAATACTTCTCCGCTGAAACACATATTATAATCAATTAATATTTATAGATTGCGCCTTGTTTCATTCTCAAGAAAATGAATGGAAAGTTTAAATGAAGATCGACTATATCAGTTGTAGTTTGCGGTTGGTTTTTTTTTGTGTGTGTGTGATTGAAAGTAGTAATTGTCCTCCACCAGAGTGAGTATGGTGGTCTCCATACGTCGCTATCCGAAGCGCTTTGTGTTGATTTAAGTTGCCTGATGCCATTCCTTCAACTGTGAGGTTTTCTTATTTATCGGAGGAGGGGTCGTGTGGGAGCACTTCGTTCTACACGCTCTAATCCTGAGAGGGTTTATAAACCCCAAGGATTAATCATCAAATAATTCGCCAGGATAATATTAATTAAGTAAAAATACTAAATTCATGCCAAAAGTTAAAAAAACTGAAGAAAATTTGTAAATCCAAAAATAAATCTTTAAAAAATGCTTTCTTTATATATATATATAATTTAAAAAGAAATCGCAGCGATGAAATATATAATGGAAAAGCAATTATGTTTATTTTTTAATTAAGTTAGTTTTTAATTAGTTAATTTAAGTTAGAGAATATTTGCCATTTTAAGTTTTAAATCTAAATGTCTTGTTAATGATGTTGATAAACATTAAAATATGCAGACAATAAAAAACCTTTTAAGCCTAATGAGAAATTTTTTTCTTATTTTTCAAGCCTTTTTATTGTTCCAACGATTTCCTTGTGCAATATAAAATTCTTTAACTTTATTTATCTCAAGAAAAATTATTTCAGTTGGAATCATTTAAGGAAAACCAATTAACCTTTTGCTTTCTGAATATTAATCCTTATCCTGTCATCGGTCATCATGGGCACATTATTGAGGATCCGGGTACTGACGTTCACTTTTGGGTTCACTAACGCTCTTTCAGACGCGTTTGTTTATGTAACAATCGCTTCCTTGTCGGTGATGGTAAGCATATTGTGTTTGAGAAATGAAGTTATTTCACTGATTAAAACAAACTTAACCTGATTAGCAGACTGTAATATTATATTTCATTCATTAATTTGTCGAACCATTGGCCGATTTTAATTACTAAATTGAAGCAAACATGGGAGAGCCGTCAACCTCTAATAATGAAGCATCTGCTGGCAATGTGAATGAAACCTCTACCTGCCATTGCTATGAAAATCCATTGCATATTGCTGTTCAGAAAGGAGATATAAAATCAATTGCAACCTTAGCAAAATCTGGTGTAAAAGTTAGCGAAGTAGAAAATGGACAAACACCGCTACATCTGGCTTTAATCAGAGGTAAAACACTTGCTGCAAGAAAACTTATTTCTCTGGGAGCAGACCTCAGTAAAAGAAATAAAGATGGCTTTACACCTCTGCATCTGGCTGTTATACATGATTGTGTGCCCCTTATAGACTACCTTATAGATTCAAAATCAGAATGTGATGTTAATGCTTTTGATGAGAATGGGAATACTGCCCTCCATATTGCTGTTTTGTTGGGTAAAGTTAATGCAATTCAAGCTCTCCTCATAAGAGGAGCAGATGCTGATTTTCCAAATAGGGAAGTGAATGCTCCATTGCATATTGCTATCATTCAGGGAAATGCTCAAGTGCTTGATATGGTTCTTGAATATGTTACTAAACCAAATATTCTGGATAAAGATGAGTTACGTCCTTTACACTTGGCTGTTTTGCATAGTCAAATTGATGCTATTCGAAAAATAGGCTTGATAGACAATATAAAAGTGAATTATCTTAATGGGGATGGAGATAGTGCTCTTCATTTAGCTACTAAGTTGGGAAATTTGGAGGCCATAGCAGAACTTTATTATTTAGGAGCCAATTTGAATCTTAAAAACTCAAAAGGCTATCCTCCTATTCATTTAGCTGTGCTTTATAACAAACTGACTGCAATTGATACTCTTGTGCATTGTGGTGCACGAATTGATTCTGCTGATCGACTTCGAAACACACCTCTACACTTGGCTGTGATGCAGAAAAATATATCTGCATTGCGATTACTTTGTCACTTGAGAGCACATGTTAATTTAAGAAATGCATGTGGAGATTCACCTTTGCATTCCGCAGTAATGAATGATTGCTTTCCTGCAGTGAAACTCCTTCTGCAATATGGGGCTAATATTATTATTCTCAATGCCAAAGGTATGACAGCTTTGCATGTAGCTGTGTGCTTGGGTAACAAAGATATTATTGAATTGCTAATTCAGTTTGGAGCAAGTGTCCATTGTGTTGATGCAATTGGTAATAGTCCTTTACATTCAGCTGCAAGGTTTTGCAACTCAATTGGAATTAAAACTCTAATTGTACAAGGAGCAGAGCTCAATGTGGAGAACAAGGATGGTTTAACACCTATGGATGTTATATTGCAATATGTTAAAAAAAATACTTTTAAAACTGCTGTAAAATCTGTCACTAATCTTTACAAAAAAAGGAATTTTAAGAGGAAATTGCCCTTAAATATTCATAAAATTCTGAAATGTGTAAAACTTATTTTGAAGATTGAAATTCTGGGACACTTTGAGCACAGTAAATTGAATGAACCTAAATACCTGACTAATATTATACCAATCATACAGAATTATATAAAGGATAGCTTTTTCGAAGTCAAGCTAATGAAGTCTACTCTGCTTCATGAAAAATTATCTTTCTTTGAATTTGTGATGTCTGGTGGAATTGATCCAATGCCTTCGACTTGTTCAGATACAGCAGAAGTTGCACTCAATCATGTACTTGATGTTTCAACAACCAAAGGATATCCTGTCTATCGTGATATGATTATCTCTAAGTTAGAGAGACCTTCTTTGTTAAATAGAGCTCTATATTTGAGAATGTATGCAAGACATAATGAAAAAACAATTTTTTTGGATTTAGATACAGTTCCTCTAATTGTTAAACAGCTTAATAATCCTGATATTTTAAACCTTCTTATAGCATATGCTGGTGAAAATTTGGATATTTATGGCTCTGAAGATAAAAGGAAACTCCCAGAATCAAAAAATAACTCCAGTTCTGTAGAAGAAAAACCTGCTAAAGTAAGCAAAACCACTGGAAGTAAAAAAACACAGTTATCTAAACTTCAAAAGTCTGCAAAAAGGTCTAGATCTGTGTCACTTAACTCTTTTAAAAAAATGTCTATCCCTGTTGTCTCTAGATTAAAGAAAAATTCAAGTTCCAAAACTCCTAATAGAAAAAAAGTTATTGGTCTGAAAAATTCTGTGAAAAACAATAAAAAAAAGTATATTTCTGTAGCAACCAAATCAATAAAAACTAAAAGAGCTTTGTCAAGTACCAAAACTACTAAAGGAAACAATTGTCCTCATTCCACTAAAGTTTCCAGGAAAAATTATAATTCTTCAGTTATTAAAACTGCTAAAGGAAAATGTTCTGCCCAAAGTACCAAGTCAAGGAAAGGAAAAGGTTGCCTTTTGAATTCTACATCTTCTATAAGAAACTCCTATTCTTCTCATTTGAAAAATAAAAAAAAGATTAATAAGTAAAGCTAAGAAAGGACAATGCTGATATCTGAAATATTGGAGCTATGAATAAATTTGGTCGAGCTTTAAATTTTGATAAACATGTTAATCTAAAGCTTTTATATGGTGGATATTGCCCGAAGTAAGGCTAAAGAATTATAGACTCCCAAAAGTTTTTATGCATTTTTTATATTAGGTACAAAAGTATCAAAATTAAAAACATTTTTATGAAATGTTTCTAGATAAATATTTGATTAAATTTCTCTGTTTATATTTCAATACTCAATATTATTTCTCTAATTAAAAAAACAAACAAACTTGGGGAATTGTAAAAGAGATATTGAATACTGTTGGATATTTTAAAAGTTATTTAAATTGAAGTTTTACTAAAGCTATTATGTGTATATATAAAGTTTGGAATCAAACTTTTTGCCATCATTCCTTAAATATTTTGTTTTAATATCTAAAGAATTTTACTTTAAGGAATTGAAAACATATATGTGTTTTAAGAATCTTGTTTTGTGTAAATGTTACACATATTTTTCATTATATTAAATATATGCCCATATTTCATGTGTATTATAAATGTTCAATGTTTCTTGTTTAAATCTCTAAATGTATCTCATGTAGAGGATGCATGCAGTTTTTAAGTAGAAATGTTTCATATATAGATAAATTTTTGTATACTTTAAAGTTAAACAGCTTATACATATATATGTGTGTGTGTTTACATACTTGCTAAATTAAAAGTTGAAAAATAAATCATCTACATAAAATCTATTTTATTATTAATGATTCATTTAGTTTGATCTATTTGATTAGCTGATTATATTTTACCATACAGAAATACATTGTACTAATTTGTAAATACTTTTAAAGGATAAGTTACATATTGTGCAATTTTTTTTAAAAAAATCCTATTATATTAGTTTAATAAATGTTGAATACTTGGCTAGATTTTTTTTTAATTGCAAAACTTATTAATTCTCTTGTTTCAATACATTCTTGTTCAATTACTTGGATACAATTTTTATATTTGGTCATTCGGAAATAACAGGTGCATTGTACTAAGTTGTAACTTTTTTAAAGGATAAGTTGCATTCTGTGTTAATTTTTTTCTTCTTATTTTTAATTGTACTATATTAATTTGGTAAGTTTTAAAGACTTTGAGATTTTTTTTTTTTTTTTTCATATTGAGAAACTTTTTACTTCAATTCTCTTGTTTCATTAAATATTTGTCTAAATTATATATCAAGCTCTTAAATCACTTGGATGATACATTTGTTTCTTTACTGAAATTGTTGAAATACGTAAAACTCATTTTTTTATTCATATTGTAATCTGAGATTTAAAAGATGCTCTGTTGTATCTCTTCATTGAATTGGATGTAATGACTATTATTATTAAAATATTTTGATGTGGCTGTCATGGTGCAAAGAATAATTTTTGTTATATGAAATGAGCTAATTGTATCCTTTTCTTTAAAAAAAGTTTTTGTCATTTATGTAAGACTATTTGTTTTGTTTTTATACAAGAAGTTAACATGTACTTGAAATAATGAACTGGGAAGAAAAAAGCTATAAGCAAGTAAAAATATAAATTATACGGTGGCTCTTACAATTGTTTATACGCTGTCAAAATGTGGGGGGGAGAGTTTTATAATCAGAAATTATATTAGAAGTCTAATAATTTTTATACAATATTTGTATAAGTCTGAATTTTTTTTATTTGCTCTTTTAATAATGATGAAATTGAATGAAAACAGAAATAAAATAAATCACAAAAGTGGTAAAATTTATAGTATAAAAGTGGCACATTGAAAATTATTCTGATAAATTCAGAACTAAAATTGTCTGCCACTTTTTTAAAAAACAAAAATTTTAAAAATTGCTTGACTTCAATCCTTGTTTAATTCTCAATATTTTATTTATTGTTTTAAACTGTTTTGTAATTGGAAAAAACAACAAGCATTCAAAAAAATTTTAAAATCATAGTAATAGTAAATTAATTTCGCTAAATTGCATATTGCTACATTGGATAATTTCCTCTATTCTATAATGCAATATATGATAAAATATTTTTTTAAGAAAATAGAATTAAAAACAAGGTAAAAAATAATCTAGCCAAGTTAATACAAGAAATTATCTATCTGAAATCCATGCTTGAGTACTATAAAGATTTTTTCTGTGTTCACCAAAATGCTTTCAATTACTTGACATTGTTTGAGGAATATTCAAAGTAAATTACATGCAAATAATTGCCAGAGAAAAAATTGTATTAGTGTTTTTAAAAAAATGGTTGTGCTTTCCTTCATGAAATCAATTATAAATGACCCTGGAACATAATGAAATCATGTCTTTTTGCATAATTATATGGCAATTTTTTGGAAAACAAACAAACAAGGAACTTAATCTGAGCATTTTAATTACAACTATAAAGTATGCTAGTACAGTGTCTTTATATGTAGATGCAAATTAGCATCGGAATAGCTATTTATTGATGAAATAATGCATTATACACTTTAGATATTTTGAGTCATTTTAAAATTAACAACCTATAATTTGAATTTTGGAAATATCATTGTTTTGATCAGGAGAACAATCCTTAGTTCGTTATTCTGGAGTTGAAGAAATCGAAAACAATGTCACTTATTGAATACCATATACTCGGAGAGACCTGAGAGTTAGAATACGAAGGCAAAACTTTTATAAGAAAACCAAACGAAAAATATTACTAATGGAAGTACAGAGGAATATTGTTGGCAGAATTTTTTTTAAGTAAAACTAGAGCAGTGCATATATTTAAAAGCTATTGAGAGTGATTCAGAATCCCTACTAATTATTATTTAGCCAAAATAGCACAGTATTTATTAATAAGTATTGATTTCTTTAAAGTATACTGAAATTTTGTTGTGTAATATATTATATACATTTGTTAATTGTTTTCAAACAAAAGGGAAGGTTGTTGTATGTTCTTAAAATATTAATTGAAGTTTTGTTTTTAAAAAAATAGATATTACAAGATTCTTTTAATAATAGAGATGTCATTAAAATTTATAATCAGCAAGAATATTTTTTAGAGCTATTGTGTGCAGTTTGCTATCTATTGCTTTGTATTAGAGTCTTGAAAGAAATATACATTAAGAGAAGTTTGACATTATATATATATATATATATATATATATATATATATATAAAGAAAACTTGTATGTAATGTAATAAATTATCAAAAATTATAAACTAAACTGTATACAATTTCATATTACTTGAAGGATACAAACGAAATTTTGCATACAGGTTCTTGGTACCTGGAAGGGTTAACTGATCTATTAAAAAAATTATAATATAAAATCTATTATAAAATTAAGTGTTTAATATTTTGGTTTTTCTGCTATATCTTAATAAATCAATATATTAACATTATTTTTCACTGCCTTGAAATTTGAAAAATTATCTTTGTAATGGCATCAATTTTGTACCATGTAATTTTTGTGAGATTTTTTACTAATTCTTTTAAAATGTAAAAAGGTTAAGATAACTTTTACCAATGTTATTTATGTAGCACAAATAGAACAACTAGTCTTACTATTTTTGCCTATAAAATGGATTTTGAGTTACTAAATGTTATTAGTGAACAATTATATGTAAAGCATGAATGTGATGTAAAGCATAAATATCTGTCGTCTTTCAATAAAAATTGAAAATTGTTTACATTGTATTTCACATTTGAGTATGTTACTTTAACATGTTTTTTCTATAGCCATGGGCAATAATTGAATCTGATAGGACAAAAATATTATTAATTATTCATATAAGTGTCCTTCTGAGTAAAACTGTTTTGTTTTAAAAAGAAATAAGTTTTTTTAAACAAAATTTTTTCTTGTTTTAACATTTTTACGAAAAATTCATTTTCAGATTCTTTTAAAGTTTTTTGTTAAATCCATGAACAGGCTATGATGCACTCTGAGTAGGAAAGCTGAATGCTAGAAAAAGAGAGTAAGAGAACACATTCAGAATTTATATAGATTAAGAAAGGAATTAATTTATGACAGACATTTATTTTAGATGCATATATACTTTGTACATGGACAAGGAGAAACCCTCAAATTGGATGTGAAATTTAAACTCAAGTAAGTATTCATTCATTTAAGAATTCATGTAAATTGTAATTTATATAATATTAAGTGAAACATTTTTGTGCTTTTGATTCTTGAAACGGCTGACATTGATAAAAAAAAAGCCATTACTAAATTAATCATTAGAGAGGAAACTTAATGTTGTTTCACTATTATTGTTAATTTGTTGAAGAATGTTACTGAGTTCACCAATAAAAATTTGATTTAAAAAAAGTACTTTACGACGATTTAACAGTTTAGAAATGGGATTTCTCGTTTTCCGAATAGTTATTTCAATTATTCTTCAACTTCGATGGTTTAAATCGCTATTTTAGTTTCCATGCCAAGTTCATCACTAGTATTTTTTAAGAAATCATAAACTGTTGAAAATTCTCTTGATTAATAGGCAAAACTAATGTATACTTATAATATAAATGAGACATAGGAGTAGGAAAGTAAAATTAGATCCTCTATAGATAGAATGTGACATCAGACTTCATATATCAATCATTTTCATTTTTATCATGGCAGAACATGATGCTTTAGTTTAGGGTTTTTTAAATCTCAAAATGCACGGGCAAAAATTTGCAATCTATCGCTTTTAAGGAATCAATTTTTCTCTTGTATAGTTATTGGAAAATGATAAAGAAGGTTGTCTCATTTGGTGATTTATCGCCAACAAAAAATTACGCATATACCAGGTGTTACAAAAGACTTTGAGGGTGCAATGAAAATTTGTTGCGATTACATTTGGCGAGAAATTGCTCCAAATATTTCAACTTTGGCGACAGTATATTAATTTTAATCGTTATGACTTCTCTACGAAAATAGATATTCATATCTTCCTTCAAATAGTCTCTGTATTATCTTAGAACTCAAGAAGTTATCCTTTTTATATCAATTTCACATACAGTCGCTCAAAAAATTGCGAGTACACCTTACTTTTACTTGATAAGCCCAACTTTCAATACAAAGAACACATTAACTAGGAGTCCAAACATATTTTTATTTTTACACATAACAAATGGTTTAATTTAAAGTAAAAATAAAGGTACAATCAACGAAATACCTCTAAACTGAAAAATATCAAAAAATAAATGAATGATACCCTGTGGACCACATTCAAAATAGTGGTTCAAAGACACAAAATTAGCAACGAATCTTATTTAAAACAACTGTTGCAAGAATGGATAAAATATCTTCAGATTCTACCAAAAATTGAACGAATCAGCACCACGACGTCTAAAAGTCATTATAAAAGCCAAAAGACATGCAAATAAATATTGACACTTTTTTTTTTTTTTTTTTTTTTTTTTGCGAGATATTACAAAAATTTCGTTGGTGTACTCTCAATTTTTTGAAGCAAAAATCTGCTGTTTGTTTAAAATACTTCTGATGTTTTTCAGTTTAGAGGTTTTTTTCTTTTATTTTTATTTTTTATTTTTACTTTAAATAAACCAGTTGTTGTGTGTAAAAATAAAAATATGTTTGTACTTCTAGTCAATGTGTTATTTGTATTGAAAGTCAGGTTTATCAATTAAAAGTAAGGTGTACTCTCAATTTTTTGAGCGACTGTATATGAAATGAAAACTAACGAGATGTCTTCGAGTATGATTTAGAATAGAGCATCTGAAATAAGTGTTTAAATTTGTTAATTTTATTTATAAATCTTATTTAATTCCCATAATTTAGTTATTATAAATGTTTTAAAATCCTTTGTTTGTAATAAACTTTTAAAATCGTTTCAAAATCTCACATATAGTTAATGTGTTATGTTAAATGTTAGCATAGAACTGCTCCGTTTTGAGTCATTGCAAGGTCAGTGGAACTTCGGCCAAATAAAAATTTGGAATTCGAATTGTCGTTTGATTTTAAAGAAGATTACAGAGTTAAAGAAGATTGAAGATTTAAGAAGAAGAAGATTTAATTTTAAAGAAGATTCAAAAACTAAAATGAATCAACTAAAACTTATTGTAATTTCCTACCAACTGGAAATGGACAAAAAAAAATCTTTTGGATTTTACAGTTGTTAATTTGCTTTTTTAAAAGCACAAAGCGCTGCCTGTACTTGCGATTGTGTTTTTTGCGGAAAATGCTGTTTTGTCTTTGAAACTGGTTGAATCTGAGAATTTTTTCATAGACAATAGGGTAAAATTTATTCGACAGTGTTTGACAATAAATAATTAATCAAGCAACATTTGTATGGCTACGTCAAGCTCATTAAAAGAGGTAAAAACTTATGAATATCATTAAAAAATTCAAAATGTTTTCTTATACTGAAACTTAGTGTCAGTATTTAATTTATTTTTAATGAATCATTCAAATTTCTATTAAAAAATGATCAGTTCCGCTTAATTTATTTATTATTCATCTGTGAAATTTTCAATTTTTTCCTTTTTTTTTACTTTTTAAAAATAATTACTGAATTTAGTTATTTTTTGTAAATGTTCTTTAATGAAAAATGACATTTACTTTCTTCAAAATTCGCCAATTTTTGTAAAAACAAACTTGCAGCTGTCAGTCACAAAAGGAATTAAAAATCGGTAATAAATTTTATCTTATTAACTACTAACCTCTGCTGGCGATTAGGTGGTTCACCGGTATTAATTCTGGCTAAAATTTTCAACGCAACAATTTATGTACATTTGATTTCTTAAGGGCTTCTTCAACAAATTATTTTAAAACATCAAAATTTGATAGTCATATAACTGATATTATTAAGAAATGCCGTTTTGTTCATTTTACTGTGTTTTGGTAATTTTCTGTCATTTCCCATAAAATTTGGATTTGAAATGGTTAAACTTTAATTAATATGAAAACATTTTTGTGAAACCAAACATATTTTTTTTACAAATCTAATTTAAAAAAAATGATTATTCAATTTTGAAAATTATATAGTACAGAATATATATATTTATATATACGCTAGCTCTTATCCGCGACTTCGTACGTACGGAAATTTTGATGTGTATATGTGAGAACTGACAATATAATCGCAATGTAACATGTTATCAAAACCGTATGTATGCATAAATTTTCAACGTCAATTGGAGCAACGCAAAGACGTGAATTTTAAGCATCAGTTGGGATAAAGCAAAGCAGATTAGAAAATTTTAATTTCAATCCATCTGTTTTATTTTTATTCGAAAGCACTTCTGAAGGAATCAAAGATCTATAAATTAACAATTTTTAATTTATCATACACTACGAAAATATGCAGAATCGTTTAAAATAACCGGTCGAAAACATGTTACGTTTAACATCACTAGCTTGAGGGAAAAAAACTACTTAAATGCTAAGTACTTGAAACTATAAAGGTACTTTTAAAACTTTAATCGAAAATGATGAAAATAGGCAAAAGGAATATGTACGGCAAGAAAAAAAATCAAGAGAAATGAACAGGAAATATCAATTATATTAACACATGAACAGCGTAAGAAAAAAAATTTAAAAACCTTCCTTTAGAAAAGTAAGGTAATATTAAAATGAAAAACGGAAAAAAAACCGATTAGATTTTTTTAATTTTTTTTTGTTCTGGTAAAAAATGCTTTCTGTCGAAAAATCCTACAATAAATCACAGAGGATTCCATTAGATAAAGTAATATTAAAAGAATACCGGATATAGAAAAATAAAAACAAACTATTCAAAAAGCTCAGGCAGCTGTTTTCAGATTTTTTTTTTTAATTTTTTGGTGGAAAATTTAGTTTTTAAGTAATAAAAAATTAACCGGAATAAAAATTAGCCTATGTTCTTCTGTAGACAATAATCTATCTCTGTACTAAATTTTCTTTCCTTCAGCCTTTCTGGCGTGGTTGAACCCCATCATTCATCCATCTACACTTTCACATTTATATTAGTAGTATAGAGTATAGCTTATAATTTATGCAGTATCTCAATGAATTATTCAATAAAATTTTCTCTGATTCATCATGAAAATCAACTTTTAGTTTTTATTTCAAAGGGGGTTTAAATTTGGTAATTAATATTCGATTAACGTATTATAGGCAAGTGATATAGTGGGATTGTTGTTTTTAAAAAAAAATTCGTAAAAAAGGCAAACGGAGGATAGAGAAAAACAGTGATGTCGTAAATATTTTATCATCCAAAATTCGTTGAGCAAGAAAACCTTCGTATTCCAAAAGCTTATTCTACTATTTCAAATGTTATCATAGTGGCCGATTTTTAAAAAAGCGATGAAAATTAAATTTTGAGGCTAACATTTTTTCTCGGTTATTTTAATCCTGTATTCTTTTTTCCGATAACTATTACTTTCGTGACTTCTACTATTTTATATTTCCTGAAGATCAATCGCCGCAAAATAAAAACTTTTTATTTATTTATTCTTGAAAATTGATTAATATAACATCACTTGAAATCGTGAAACAGCTCTTTTTAAATACGGATTTTTTTTCTTTGTCCTTTAATTCAGATAGAGAGAAAATAGACATTTTTCAATTACTTTTTTTTGCTTGTTTTATGTTTAATTTAATAGAAAATATATCTCAAATGATGTCTAGGTCAATCTTAAATTTTTTTTAGTTGTTATTTTATTCTACTCAACACATGCTTAAGTAGTTTCCAAAATTTCACTCAAAGTAAAAATATTTTTCCGAATTTTCACTTTTTATGAGTCCGCGGTGACCTGTTAGTAAGATCTTGGCTTCGGATTCAGATGGTTTCAGCTTCGAACAGTGTGTATGGAGGTGTGAGGGGGAGAAATCCCCCCTATCGATGACAGCATCCCCCCCCTCCCTGTTGGCAAAAGGCTGAGAATTTCATCATCAAAAATCTTTATTGATTCGGGACATAGGTGTGGCGAGTTTGGTATTAAGGAATATAATAATTTAAAACCCAACTTAGAAGCAATGTAATATAAATAAATGAAGTATCCGAGGAAATGATTTTAGTGGGCAGAATGACAACAAATAGCCGACAAGACTACTGGTGAATACATATTCCAACAATTCTTCGTAATTCGAGAGAGCAAAGTAAAGTTTAATTGTCGAACACAAAATAGAACTGTCATATATTCAACCCATATTTCGCTGGATATTAGGCATAATAGACGACGTGCTGAAAACCTCTTGTATTTTGCCGAATATATTTTATCGATCGACTAAGAAATCGAATTGGCAGATGTTAAAATGTGAAGTAATCTGACATTTAAATGTCGGATATTCAGCCTATAACTTGCATCACATTTATCTGGAAAAAAAAACGACGGAACAAAAAAGTGAATAAAATATCGTATTTGCAAATATATACATTTTGGACCTAAGAAATCAATCAGACTGGCTCCGGCGGCGTTTAAGTTACTTTTAGCAATGTAAGCGATAAGATGGCGGGAGAATTAGATGTTATATTTTGCTGACCCTTTTTTGATTGGCCAAGTAAGATGTACAGTGGCTCAAGTAATTGAGAGTATACCGTACTTTTTACTTGATAAATCCGACTTTCAATATAAATAACACATTACTGAGAATTTATTTATACACATGGCAAATGGTTTAATTTAAAAGTAAAAATGAAGAAAAAAAACCCAACGAAAAATGTCTAAATTGAAAAACTGAAGAAGCATTTTAAATTAACGTATGAATATTTTGACCACAAAAAATACAGAATATGAAATGTTTGTAATGTCTCGTATAAAAAGAAAGTGTCAATATTTAGTTGCATGTCTTTTGGCTTGTATAAGGGCCTCTTAACGTCGTAGTACCGATTCGACCAATTTTGGCGGTATCTGAAAATATTTTGATTCATTCTTCTTGCAACACTTGTCTTAAATGGGTTTTGTTTCTAATTTTGTGTTTTTTACCTCTGTAATGTCTTAGCTTAAAGTAACGAAATTCTTTAACACTAAGAACGTTTATTCACAGACAACACAAAACATTTAAAATGAATTTAGAAACAAGATTTAGAAAATTAACAAATATCAGAAAATTTAGAACATTTAGAAATCAAGAAATATTAGACAATTTAGAAGTCAGTTCTGTTACGCGTCAAGACATGCTAAAGCCAATCTTTTTCCGCTCCAACACAATATGGTGACGTCTCTTTCGTCGAGCGCTGACAGCGCATCTATCTCAATTTAGGACAGTACAGTCTCCTCCCCTCTTGGAAACTTTTCGACGTAGGCGAAAAGCTGAAAATAAACTAAAAACAAAAAATACTATGCATACATAGAAATTATAAATGAGAAAAAAATATATTGGAAAATAATTATATAAAAGATTAAATGTTTACATAAATACAAAAAAAAATGAAACTTTTTCTTTTAAAGACCCATTTCATATTTGCCAGACAGTACACTACTTGACAAGAAGAGGAGGGATCCTACTCAACGCGTCAGCATTTTTGTGCTGCGTACCCTTACGATGAATTATATTGAAGTTAAAGGATTGGAGTGCCAATGACCACCTCAAAATTCGAGAATTTTTGCTTGCATTGGATTTGAGCCAAGTTAGAGGATTGTGATCAGTCACAATAGTGAAGCTCTGGCCATCCAAATAGCATTTAAGTCTCTGAATTCCAAATATAATAGCAGCACACTCCTTTTCACTAACACAGTAGTTCTTTTCTATGTTCGAGAACTTCCTACTAAGATAGACGATTGGATGTTCTTGGTCCTCTTCAGTCACTTGAGATAGTACCACTCCTATCCCATTATCGGATGCATCTGTCTGTAATATGAATGGACAGTTATAATCAGGAGAATGAAGTACTGGTTTGCTTGCAAGAGCCTGCTTCAGTGATTTAAAAGCTTTCTCACAATCTTCCGTCCAAGGTACTACTCCTTTTCGGCATTTTCCCTTTAAAGCATCTGTTAGAGGCGCTGTAATAGTAGAAAACATGGGAATATAATGAGAATAATATCCCGCTAAACCTAAAAATGCTCGTATGTCCGTTTTGGTACGTGGAGTTGGAAAGTTCTTAACGGCCTCTATCTTCAACTCTGAAGGCCTTCTACATCCTTGTCCCACTATATGTCCTAAGTACTGGACTTGACTTTGAGCAAATTTACATTTAGATGGTTTAATGGTCAAACCAGCCTTTTGTATTCTTTGCAATACGGTTTCTTGGTGCTTGATATGGTCTTGGAAACCGACAGAAAATATGGCGATGTCATCAAGATAAGGCACAGCAAAATCTTCACAAGCCTCGAGCAATTGTGCTACCATTCTACTAAATTCATAAGGAGCGTTTTTAAGCCCAAATGGCATACGTAATGGTATGTATGTGCCAAAATTTGTGACGAATGCAGACAACCTTGGAGCATGTTTAGACAAAGGAATTTGCCAATATCCTTTTGACAAGTCTAAGACTGTTATAAATTTTGCAGAAGACACTGTTTCAATTCTTTCTTCTATATTCGGTAGTGGGTAAAATTTGGTCTTCGTAATTTTGTTGAGATTTTTATAATCTATGCATGGTCGTGGCTCTTTTCCAGGTGCTTCCACTAGTACCATAGGTGAGGTATAATCAGAATATCCTACTTCAATAATTTTCATGGAAAGCATTTTCTGTATCTCCTTACGTAGGATTTCATTTTGCCTAGGTGATGTTCTATAAGGCTTTGACAGTACCGCATCGTCCGACACTAGTTCAATGTCATGAGTGACGAGGTTAGTTTTCCCTGGAATATTGGAAAAGCATTCTCGATATTTCCAGATAACATTTCTCAATTGTTCACATTGATCTTTCGTCAATGTACTTCCAGTCAATTCTGGGGTGATTTCTGATAAATCCAGAACATTCGGAGTTGGTTCCAGATGAGGAATCTCTAATTCATCAACTCCAATTCCTTCTCCAGTTTCTAAGGAAAGATAATTAATCTGTTCTGGTCTCTTGTAATACGGCTTTAACATATTCACATGGTATACCTGAGACTTATCCTTCCTATTTGGTACGGACACAACGTAATTAGTTTCAGAGAGTTTTTTCAAAATAGTACCAGGCCCAGTCCAGCGTGGGCTAAGTTTGTTTGCTCTACAATTAGCGAAAATCATTACTAAGTCTCCTTCCTGAAACTCCCTTTTCACAGCTTTCTTGTCATACCAAATTTTGTTTCTTTGTTGGGATTTTTTCATTTCCTTGACAGCAAGATCTTGGTACCGTTTCAATCGATTAAGTAGAGTGAACACATATTCAGTCACTGGAGTTTGTTCTTCGGATTGAAGCCAATTTTCATAGAGTAGAGTGACGGGTGTTCTAAGGTTTTTCCCATGAACCAGTTCAGCTGGGCTAAACGCTGTAGATTCGTGAGTAACAGTTCTTAGAGCGAATAAGGCGGCGTGAACATGTTTTTCCCACTCCGGCCCTTCTTCGGCGCATAAGACACGGAGTATTCGACCAAGCGTTCGATGGAAACGTTCAACAGGATTGCTCTGAGGATGATAGGCTGAACTATGTACAACTTTAACTCAAAAACGTTCAAAGAATTCTTTTGTGACTTCACTCATGAAAGAAATCCCTTGATCATGCTGAATTTCTCTCGGAAATCCCATGCGACTAAAAATTTGAAGAAGTGCATCGATGACAGAAGTGGATGTGATATGCGTTACAGCGACAGCATCAGGATATTTAGAGGCCAAGAACATCACTGTAATCAAATATTTCTTACCAGATTCAGTAATCGGCAATGGTCCGACAGCATCAATATTGATTTTAGCAAACACTTCTTGAATTATTGGAACTAATTTCATAGGAGCCTTTTTCTTGTCATTATGTTTTCCCACACGTTGACAGTGATCACAACTTCGGACATATTCTTCTATTTCCTTGTAGCAATTCGGCCAAAAGAAATATTTTGCAAGAATGTCTTTAGTTTTTGTAACTCCTAAATGACTTGCTGCACCGTCATGACACAGAGTCTTAAGTCTTTCTCGAAATTCTTTAGGCACTACCAATAAAAGTTTATCTTCACCTAACTTATTTGTCTTCCCCTTTACTAAAAGTCCATTTGGGAGAATTTTGTACCCAATATTGCATTCTGTTTTACCTACATTTTTCATCAAAGATTGTAGTTCTTTGCGCTCTTGTTGAGCAGTGATAAAGGCTTTAGAATCAATTTTTAGTAATGACAAGCCCTTAAATTCCTCTTTCGGAGGAAAAGAGAATAAATCATCATCTTCAATTGCTTCTGTAGCTGCCGTCTCGGTCTCATCTACAGATAAAGGTTCATTTTCTTTGGTATGCACCAATTCTTTTTCCTCTTCCAACCGTTTCTGAGCTCGTGTTTGGATTGCATTGAGTTGTTGGGAAACAGGAATGTTCTCCATCTTTTCTATAAGGGCCGCAGTTCTATTCCCTAAAAGATATCTACCTTTATAGGCTTTGTTAGATACAATCGCTGCCTTAGTTATCAAGTGTCCAAACTCGCCTTTCTGCTCAACTTCAGCTAGTGGTAAGCACACTGGTGAATCATCTAATGGCTGCTGAACCCAAACCTGCTCGCCTGTAAACATTTCTGGTTTTATTACTTTGAGACTCACAACATCAATACTAGATCCTGTGTCCCGCAGAATAGGCATAGGGAATCCATTTACTTCGCCCATAGAAGTGTGTGGTAACATTACATCATCTTCGTAAGCTTCAAATATATGATTTACAGTTGCAGAATTCTCTTTCTTTATCAACAAGGGACAATTTGGTCTAATATGATCCTTAGAACCACATTTATAACATTTAATTACTCTTCTTTTGTCAAAGTCTTCATTATTTTCATGCTTCTTAGCATCAAAATCTTCCTTTTTAATACGAAAAGATACTTTATTTTCACTCGGAGATTTAGCTTTCCAAGTCGGAGATCTCTCTTTTGAAGAACCACTGAAAGGATTTTTTCTTCCAAAGGCTACGGATGCTATCATATTCATCCAGCTTTTGAATAGTACATCTGGACTTTTTATATCCGACCATTCGTCAATAAAATGTTCTCTAGCCTCCCAAGGCACTTTTCTTTTAATCTGCTCAGTCACAATTAAATCGCTGAGTTCGGTGAAGGTGTTTACTTCCAGTCCTTTCAACCATTCTTCAAAGTAGTTCCTCACTTCATATAAGAAATCTGTCCAATTACTATCCGAACCTTTTATGTGATTATGAAATTTTTGTCGAAATTTTTTCAGCCGAAAATCTGTATCTTTTCAGCAATAATTTTTTTATATGCGAGTAGTCGTTTGAAATTTCTTCTGACTCTCTGGCAATGAGCTGTGACATCTCATAAGGCAACAATCCAATTAAGTGAGATACCCATAAGTCTTCAGCAATATCAACTCGTTTAGCTTGCCTTTCGAACAAAACGAGATACAGACTTATATCACCATCTTTAGGATCAAATTTTTGCATAAGATGTCTAATTTCCAGCTTTGGTTTATTAGGCACCAGAGTCATTTCACTCGACTTGGACTTGTTTTCTAACTCTAGTTGCAATTTCTTCAGTTGAAATGCATTTTCTAGCTCTTTTTCTTCAAGAATACGCTTTGTCTCCATTTCTTTTTCTTCAAGAATACGCTTTGTTTCCATTTCTTTTTCTTCAAGAATACGCTTTGTTTCTATTTCTCTTTCTTCAAGAATACGCTTTGATTCCATTTCTCTTCCTTCAAGAATACATTTTGTTTCCATTTCTTTTTCAATTCGTTTTGCTTCCATTTCTTTTTCAATTCGTTTTTCTTCCCTAATTTCTCCTCCAAGCCGTGTTTTTTTACTGTTTCTAGCAATTCTTTAATATATTCAACTTCATCTTCAAATTTATCCATTGAAGAAATGGCATTTTTAATATCAATAACTGTTGCAGAAGCATCGATATTGATTGAGAGGCACTTCGCTAGTTTGAGCAAATCTGCTTTTAAAACTCTCCCCAAAAAAGCCATTCTGATGAATATATATAACTCTATGTGTCTTAATAATTTTATTCTAAATACCAAATTATGATTAACTTTCCTATTTTTAATGGGATCCCCACTCTTTACAAAAGTTAACTAGTTTCAAAAATTAAAAATGCACAAAATACATAAAGAGAAACTAAGATATTTTAATTTTTTTTTTGCAGAATCTAAATGTTATTATTAATAAGATTCTTAGTAAACTCTAATGAAATACAATATCATAAACACTTGCGCGGTTCTTTATCATAAATTTCAAAATAAAATACGAAAAGAATTTCTTTTTAAACCTAAAACGTACACAAATATGATTCAATTTCCTCAAAACGAGAAAAAAAACTAAAACATAATTCCACTTTCTGCTTAAAAACAAAATAAAAATAAAAATGCAACAAGTGATCAAAATAATACTGTAATAAATTTTCTTTTCAAGCGATGATACACTATTGAAGAAAAAAGAAACAAAAAGGAATCATTTTGTTTCGACCGGAAGTCATCCGTCTCAGATCAAAGCAGAACTATACCGAATTAAATATATTTATATACTCCATTTTCAAAACAAAACTATAGTTCTGTCTTGAAATTGGTTTCATATATTCCGATAAAATTATTCTTTCTTTCTGTTTAATCAGTATATAGGAAAAATTCAACTAAATTTCTATGTTAAAACACAATTATTTCTAGTTGATTTATTTTGCGCTTACAACTCTATAGCTTAAACACAATAAATATAACTCTGCATAGAATTTCTAGTTATTTATGCAACACCAAATAACTTTTATGCACTGAAATTTTATATCACAAAACAACCATACTGATAAACAAACAACCAGACAAAATTTTGCTGTAAAAGTAAACTGCAAAATTAAAGTTATAAACTACAATTATAGTAACAGTATACATAATACTTTACACAACTATAATTATTAATCCAAATTGAGTAATTTACATTCGAGCAACCGGAATTAAATATGCTGTACAAAAGTATACCGCATTCTCTTTGCATATAACCAAAAGCAACTAGAATTACCAATGCTATACTAGTACACTGCACAATAAAAATTCCTTGCTAAATAAATTCTCAATTTTCTTTAAAAAAAAACATTTCATTCTAATATTCAAAATATATAAATCCACTATTCGAATTTTAACATTTTCAGAATAGATACTGTCTGGCAAAAAATGAACTTACCCCCAGCATGCTGAAAATTAATAATAAAAAAAGTATGTAACAGAACTGACTTCAGTTTTGAGGTTTGTGTGGATCGAAATCCCAAGAGCTGCCACCATTTATAAGTCTGTAATGTCTTAGCTTAAAGTAACGAAACTCTTTAACACTAAGAACATTTATTCACAGACAACACAAAACATTTAAAATGAATTTAGAAACAAGATTTAGAAAATTAACAAATATCAGAAAATTTAGAACATTTAGAAATCAAGAAATATTAGACAATTTAGAAGTCAGTTCTGTTACGCGTCAAGACATGCTAAAGCCAATCTTTTTCCGCTCCAACACAATATGGTGACGTCTCTTTCGTCGAGCGCTGACAGCGCCATCTATCTCAATTTAGGACAGTACACCTCTATTTCGAGTGTCGCCCACAGATTTTCAGTGATATTGTAATGAATTGATCCTGGTCTATCAAATAAACGGATAGCATTTAAACACAAATATTTTATTTACAGCTTTATACAATAAAAACAACAACAATTCCTTATCTAGGTTAATATGCTGAGAGATATTTACATTTGGGATAACAGTTCCACGACCAATACAAAGGAACTAAGGCTGTTAGCGTATGCTTCTTCTGTGGGTAGCTCAAGACATCTACGAATATAACCAGTAGATCTTTAATCAAACTCGAGATCACGTGGTATCTCTTCAGGTCAGATCTCAGCTCTTCTCGTCTCGTCATATCAGCTCAGCTTGACTCCTCGTCTAGTCCTTTCAAAACCTTCCATTTTAACCTCGGTCAAATTCCGCCTCTCAGGTTCGCATTGGTTCGCTAGAGATGCCGATTATCCAATAATTCTTCAGAAATATTCCTAGTGGTCAGCTGTTAATTGTGGCAATATTTTCTACTCATCCACGCCCTTAGTAGATCCTTTACAATGAGTAAATATTCACATCTGGATGTTTTAGTACTTCTTTTTTCAAAGGGCCGTAAAACACGTGTGTGGTTCATTATCGGAATTTATTCAAGTTCCGGTGGTCCCATAGAAGAATAATTACATCTGGGGTTTTGACACGGTTCTCTTCTTCAAAGGGCCGTAAACCGCATGGGTGGTCTATAATCTCGAATCACGTCCAGATGGTGGCATTAAAGGGGGAGAATTCACAGAGGCAATCGCAAAGGAAAGAATTGTCCCATAGCTGACCAGATGTAATAGTGTTTAAACATATGTCTCTTAGAAAGGGAGTGAATTTGTATCACTTCTTTGCAATATTGATGTCAGGGGACTGTGTTGGTGGTGTGTAACGTCTGTTTACATTGAAAAAGACACCGCATCTTGACATTACGTGCAGTGAATTTGGAGTCTTTGGACTACTGGGAAATGAAATTTCCCTCGTAAACTTTTAACGTATTCCTTTAGGTTGCTGCGAAGTATATACAAGTAAACCATACTGTTAATCAAACAACAGCAATTTCTCAAATCATAGGCAGTTGTGTAAAAGCTGCTTAATATAAAAAGTATACAAGGCTTGATGTATTTCGGCTCAGTTCTTTACATTTATGCTACTATCATAAAAGTGATAGTTTGGATGGACGGACGATGTTAGTCAATCACGTCAGAACAGCAGAACGAAATTGGATAAAATTTAGCACAGGGTTAGATTGTAGTTTAGAATAGAACATAGGATATTACTTATTCCGGTTAATTAAGTAGTTAATTTTTATTAATTAAAAACTAACTTTCCCGACAAAAATCTTAATTTCTCTACCACCAAATGAGAAAGACTTCAACTTGTTTTGCCCCCCCCCCCCACTCTAACGAGGTTAGGCTTAACCTATTTTAGAACGATTATTTCAAACGATTCTCTTTATTTTCTTAGTGTTTGATTCACTTAAAACTAAACATTGTTAATTAATCGATCTTTCGGATTCCTTCTGAAGTACTTTTGAATAAAAATAAAACAGAATGATTGAAATTAATAAATTTCTAATCTGCATTTCGTTATCCCATCTGGTGCTTAAAATTCACGTCTTTGATTTGCTCCAATTGGCGTTGAAAATTTACGCACGCATATGGTTTTCTAACATTTTACATTGTGATTAGACTGTCAGTTCTCACATATACACATCAAAATTTCCACGCGTACGAAGTCACGGATGAAAGCTAGCCTATAACATATAGAACAGCCGCAATGACTGCATTTATATTATTATTATTATTATTCACTCACGCTGTTAGCAATTTTTTTGCCGAATTTTTGAAGATAGTTTGAGGATTAGAAAACATTTAAATACAATTTTTTAAATTAAAACTGTACGTTGTAAAAAAGTTCATTTCTGAACGACAAAAAGAATTCATAACTTTTGACTTTTTTCTATGTGCTAAAAGTGTTTTTTAAAACGATGTTATATAATTTCTTAAAGAATTTAGAAATAAATAATAATTGAAAAATGAGATTAATAACAAATTATTGAAGCTTAACATTTGTGCATTTTTAACTTTTGTTCTGTTTGCTTATTAAAAATTGAATTAAAATCTCGTTCTTTCCATCTCAATTATGAAATTTCTTTTTCTTCTAAGACATATATAGATTTATGAAGATACTTGTTAAGTAATTAAGTTCGATGAATTACATTGAAACGAAAAAATATTTACATTTTTAAATTTTAATTTTTTAGCCCCTTTAAATATAGATGAGCATTATACATAAGAAAATGCATTATATTACAATAATGACACTACTGAGATCATAAGTTCTTTTATGAAATTTAAGAACTGTCATATTTTTAAAATACTAATACGAATAATTCGTTTCTGGAAAAAAAATTGGGAATTTCTTTTTATTCTCTCTTTTGAAAAATATGCGATTTTAATTTTCGTTAGCATCAGAATTTTAAAAAGCATTCTGCATGATTCATAAGAATTGCTTCTTTAAAAAAAGATAAAATGTCTTTTTGTAGAACTACATATTACACTTTTAATCGTTTTGCGACAACTTCTTGCTTTTTTGGTGTCTCAACATTAGAAAAATATATATAATTCAGATATGTGTGTATCATTTAATGTATATGTTTAACGTTAGAAAAATATAAGCATAAAAAGTATAGTTTACTGAGTTTTCTTCCTTAGTAAAATGTACGCCTTTCTAGAACAAATTTCTTAGAACTTTCCTCTGAAGCATTGATGGTGCTCTACTTCTTTTGCATACTACTGCTAGCTTTTACCTGCGGTTTCGTACGCATGGAAAAGCACACACCTAACCAAAAAGCAAATTATTGACAGTGCGTGCCTGAAATAAAGCAAAACCTCAAATAAAATCCATCTTTTTTTAAAAATCAAGTCAAGTCTATACTATTTATTAATCCAGATTGAGATATCTACAACAGCATTATACACTTATTTTTAAAATTTTAATTAAAATAAAAACACAGTTGGTAAGAATTCAAACACATTGCGCATGCGTGGATTTCCTACACCAGTTTGAGTAACGCAATACAGATTAGAAATTCTTAATTTTCTTTATTCTGCTTTATTTTAATTAAAAATTACTTTAAAATAAATCCGATAAATTGATTTTTTAACAATGTTTAAATTTTAAATGCCTCAAACACTAAAAAAATAGAATCGTTTGAAATAATCGGTCGATAACTTGTTAAGCCTAACCTTATTAACGTGGGAATATAATAAACTGAAGTCTTACTCATTTAGTGGTGGGGAAATGAAGGTTTTTGACGGGGAAGTATTGTTTGTCCATAACAAGATCTCTGGCCGACAATCGTCTATGTTTACGGCGGGCGTTATTGAAACAGGTGTCAATAGGGAGGATCCATTTTGAATGGGTGGAATCGGACAGAAGTCTGGGGGGCTATTCTTTATCTTGGCGAAAAAATGAAGCGATAAAAAAAACTATTGCTCATTCGCCCTCTCGCTTTAGCCGCAGTTGCTCGTATCTTTATATTTGCTTAGCTTACTTCTTTTATATTTTATTAATATTTTTTGGTAATATTAATTGCATTTCATTATTTAATAATTTTTGTCGCTTGAATTTTGAGATCCTTTAAAATGCCTTACTGATTTAAGATTGGAGAGACTTTAAATAGAGAGGCTTGTGTTCCCGCCTTCCTATTATTTTAATAGCTTTCCTTAGATAGGATTACAAGAATCTAAAAATTTATGCAGGTTAATGTGAGTTAGAAAGATTAAAATATTTAACATTTCTTCTAGTCAGGTGCACTGATTGCGATAGTAAAACGGAGACAGATAAGTACTCTTAAACGACATTGATGGGCTTTGAATAGAAAGGTATAGGACAAGAGGAATGAATGATTTTTAACACCGAAAAGATAAGATGAATGCAGGAATTTATGGATCCTTTATTGCTACACAGCTCATGAAGAGGTTTTAAGCCTATTTAACAATGGATTTTTTACTTTATAACAGAATAAAAGCAACCTTTTATAAACATTATGAAATAATTACGATTATTGTGTTATTTTTTATGTTGAATTAGACAGATTACTTAGCGTTTGCTGTGGAGAATTTGATCTTAAGAGTGCAGTATACACGCCACCAACAATTTTCAAACGTAATGTTATGCTATGGGAAAATATTGTACACATGTTTCGTTTGCTATTACGGGGTCTTTATTATGAAGTCATTCTGCTTTAGGAAGAGGGAGTAAAAACACAGGTTTCTCCTGAAGGAATTTTTTTTGTACGTGTCAAAATATTTTTAAATATTTAATAAAATTGAAAAAATGTCAAGGGCACCATTTAAACAATTTTTTTAAAAAAATCTGTCATAAATAAAATAAAATAAAACTAGCAACTGAAATACATTCGTTTTGGTACCTTCTTTCCGATACATATAATTAAAAAAATTAGAATGAGTACAAACAGCATTTTAGAATTAAACTTGGAAAAATAGTTTGTATTCCCCCCAAAAGTTCCTTTTAACTCCTCCCTTTCGCGGAGGAATACACACTAAACCCTCCTTTTACCACGTGATGGGTTGTTACTTTTATTATCTGGCCTTTACCCCGTCTTCAAATTTCCCCCTCAGCATTATTTTCTTTCTGCTTTTCGTTTTATTATTATTATTATTTTGTTTACCATCACAGCTGTGGTCATCTGCGCCTTCACAATCTACACTTGTTTCAGCAAATACTACCGCAACCCTGAAAACAAAATTAGTAAACTTTTGTAAAAGAATTTGAATTTTGCATATTTAGCTGCATTTCGGGACGGGCTAATTGGTGGTGATAGAATTTCAGAGATAAAATGCACAGCAAATATTACTCCGAATGAAGTAATAAAAGTTTTAAAAAAATTTATTTTGGAAACTAAGCAGAGATGAAAAACAACCATAAATAAAAATCATAAATATTATTTTCAAAGTGGACGACAGAAAACAGAAAAATTTATTCATAAATCCAAAATTTTGGCAATGAAAAAAAAATTCTTTTAATTTGATTTTTTATTGCCAAAATTCGTTGACCTCAGATATCTCGAATGAATGAAAATTCGGATCATTTTGCGATTATAGAGGATCAAAAGAAAAAAAAAATTAATGGAATAAAAAGGAGAAAGCACAATGCTTTCGTAGCTTTTTTCCCCCTCTGGATATTTTTATAACTGTACTTTATATACAATTCATAAATCAATGCTATTTTGTCTGCATTCTTTTTTTGTAAAAATTTTATTTATTTGATCTTGTGTTTAGGATATTTTGTACATACGTTTATCTTAATCATATATCTTGCAATAAATAATGGTTAATTTTATTATCAATTGAAAAATAAGATTGCTTTTATCAGAAAAAACAATTAGCGGTAATAATTCATTTAAAGAAAGTAAGATATAAGAACATTTATATATATCTTTATTATTTACTAATACTTGAATATTCTCAAGTTTCTGAATGAATTTTCTTCAAAATCGTTGATATCTATAGTCATAAAAGAGTAAAAAAATGTATATATGTGTATATATATTACAATAGTTCACTAAGCAATATCTTTATTAAAAAGTCGCCTTTGACGATCAGCTGGTTCAATAGTAGAAAAGATATCTAAAGCTTTACATATTTTATATAACTTGGTTTCTAAATAGCTTTTTTTGAAAAATATTTAGCTATCAAATCTTCAGTTTTTGATAGCTATATAATTGTGTCATATTATATTTATTATCCGCACGAGCATCTCGAAAAATCAGCTTTGAATAATGCGTTGCAATAGCATTTACAAAAGCTCTGATTTAAATAAATTAATTAATGACTACAGCCAATTAAACCTATAATAACGTTATTTTGAGCACGTGATTATGTGAAATGTAATGAATAGGAAATGTGATATTTTTTTAAACAATAAAAGCGAGAAAAAGGTTTTTTTGATCGTTTGCAATACTAAAGGAACTCATTCAATGAAACCATTAAAATGAATAAAAATATAATTTAAATTGCACGCGCACGTGGTGCTTGGCAGTTCAAGAAATTATGTTCTGACACGATACATTGAAATATGCATAGCAGATATCATTTAAATCTTTTGTAATTCTCATAACATCTTAAAGAATTATTCAACAGAAATTTCACTGAATTTTCGTAAAATTCAATTTTTAATTTTACTTTCAAAACATTTAAATGATGCAAATATAAATATTTTATATGACTTCAGTCAATAAATGTTCTTATAAAAAAATTGCGAAGTTTACATTTTACACAGTCCTTTTGTCCTAAGGAATCATATTCTGAAAAATACTCTTCATACTTCGAGTTTTAAACAAATAAACTTTCTGTCTTCTGCTATAAAATCTGTTAGTTTTTACATATCAATATTTGAACAAACAGTACTTTCATAATCATAGGCCAATCACTGTCGAGAAATCCTGGTAGCGTATCTTTTTTTGAGACCGCTTATGAAGTGGTCTGAAATCGTCAGCTTTTACAGAAGAACGATATTCAAATTTCATAAATTATTCAGTTTTAGTGAATGATTTAGTTGATTGGAAATTAAAAATTTTTCTTTAAAATATTGATGTCTCAAGAAAACTTTGGTATCATTAAAAATATAGGTTTTTTTTTTTTTAATCTTTATCGTGATTCAAAAATCTATTTTGTGCCGATATAGTTTCGGAAGCTATAGCGTTGTAAATTTTATAAATTTTTAAAATCTTGTTATTCTTTAATGTAATGAATTATTGGATGTATAAGGCTCAATATTAGTAAAATTAATTATTATTAGATTAGAGTTTTATCTGTACAGCATATAAATAATGCTAAATGTGAAAGTTTTTGTATTAGTTGAAGTTAAAACACTTTCGTTTTTCAAGTTCCTATTTCAGTTGAGAATATTGAAAATTAAAAGAGATGCATTGCACAAAATGCGGAATGGTATACGGTTTTTAGAAGAGTAGTAAATGTTAAATGTCTCATAGAATTTGAAGTTAAATATACTCGTGTGAGTAAGCAATCAAGAACAAGTAAATTTTAGCAACCATAAATCTGAATTATAAAATTAACTAAAACTAAGTTGGTCCCTGCTTTTATGACAACGTTTTCTTATCTGACAAAAAAAAATACTTTTTAATGTGTAAGCATTTGTGTAACAATATAATTTACAATTATTTGTTTATCAATTCCTGGTGACATAGGAGTAATCATAATTTTTATTTCGTACGAAGCAATATTCCTACCAAATTATTTAATAGAATCTCGCACAACTTTTTTAAAAAACTTTAGTTACAAATACAAATAAACAAAATTGCTGACAAGCTTTCAGAAATGCGGAACAGTCTTGACTCATAATGAATGTTAGAGAGAAAGCTTTGCAGTTATTTACTCTTTTTTTCTTTTTCTTTGTGTTTAACGTTAGTGACCATATTAACCATATTATATTGAAACAAATTCTTTAGAAATTAGATTCATTTATTAAAAAATGTCTAATTTCTTTTTATTGTTTCCATATTATTTTTTTTATTTATAAGTAAAAAAATATTAGACGAATTTTCATTCTCAAATATTTCCAGATTCTGATACAAAATATATCAACAAATCCTGGCTAAGCAGATGAATGATTGTACTTTCAAAATCCAATAAATAATTAAAACAAAATAAATTTAGAAATCACACAATTAATGGTTTAAAAATTTTCAAAACTAGGAGGCATTCAATCCAATATGTGCATTTTACAATTTAATTCATTATTTTTCCTTCCAACTTATGTAAATTGTATTAGGTTGGTTATATCCCACGTTTAGGAAAAATTGAGGAATAGAATTCATCTTAACGTTATTTCCAAATTAAATATATTTATCTTTTCTTTTTTTATGTGCTACAAATGAGCCATTTAATGAAAAATTAGGATATTCTTTTTTTTTGCAAAAATCAGGCAGGAATCTGGAGCATCCCAGCTACACAGGAAATGTTTCTCAAGTTGAAAAATTCAACTTAATTTTTTTCATTTCCTTTTTCATTTAAGACAATTCAATATATATTTTAAATAAATAATTTATTTAAAAAATTGAAAAAGGGACATTTTATTAAAATTCACTGTTAGTAATAAAACTATTGAGATAAAGGATTGAACCCATTCTTCGGAAATGAGTCCGAAGTCTTACATTTTCATAGACAAGTAAATCTTGCTCATCCTCCTGGATTGAAAAATGAATAAACGTAATTATTGTTAAAAGTAAAGTCGTGTCAAATAAAATTCTAAGAATATTAAATTATTTAATTACTCCTTCTGAATAATTGGATTCTATGATATTAACAGAATTATGAAAAGTAATTAAATGCCCCAAACTCGAAGTGCTTCAATAATTAATCAGTGATGAATTCTATGTTCTAAGAGTCCTTCTAACATTCCCGCTACCCTCAGTACGATTTTCTGTTCCAGCAGAGAAAATCTAAAATATCTAGCTCAAAAAGTAACTTTTCCAAGCAAGTTTGGAGTGTGTGTGTGGGGGGGGTGATGTCCCTCAAAACGGCGTCGGTTTCCGAGAAGCCTCTACAATGATAAAGGACAAGTTTTATTAGGGGTGGGTCAAATGTCCTTCTGAATGCAACAATTCCACACAGCAGTATCTCCTGGGGACCAGGAATTCTTTTCTGGTTGGGTGTTATTCGGCTTGTCAATCAAACCCTTTAAGTTTCTTCTTTCCTTAGCTTAGTCACCGCACTATCACCCCCACCGATAGGAGGCGCTTTCGTCGACATTGCGTTTTTTTTTTTTCTGTATATGGCACTCTTAAGCAGTTACATAAATTTTAAAAAAATGAAAACTAATTTTTTTTCATGTTCAACTAAATTTCAACTACATTTTTTTCTTCTTGTGCAATCGGTAGACATATAAATAATTATTCAGTTTTTCTATTTAATTTACTCTGTTCTTTCTGTACTATTCTGTATTATTCTGATAGGAATAATATATCTTTTCAAAATTCCAAGTACGCAAATGATTTTCAGCCCAGTGAATTATTTTTCCAATTTGCTTTCGAAAATTAAAGGCAATATATCAAATACCGCCAATTAGGCGCTAAACGCGCCAACGTAAGAAACTTGAATGAATTTCTACCTCTTGCGAAATGGACTCTAACCTGTTTCTATAACGCCCGCCGTAAACATAGACGATTGTCAGCCAGAGATCTTGTCAAGGACAGACAGTAAGAAAAGTGCCGTTTTTACTATTTTTCTCGTAATTTTTCTGTTTTTCTCTCTTTAAGAAACCTTCCTCGTATCTTAAATAAAATATTTTTAAAAAATTAGCCGAATTGGTTGAGCCGTTCTTGAGTTTTGCGCTGAGGAACACATTTGGCGATTCATTTGTAATATAAATAAAGCAAATAGACAAAGAAGTTATAACTGTTTGACCGGAGCACCTGAACTCAAGGTCTTTAATCTCCAAAACATAACCGTTAGTTTATTTGTACTAAGCTTGACTACCTTTCTATTGTTTGATCTGTAAAGGAATAATTAACATACACATATACGCATTCACACAAATAGAAAGGAAAAGGTGTGGGGAACAAGTTAATATAAAATTTGGTATGTATCATGATACAGTATTAAAAGAGGTATCATGTATACTCGATCATTTCCTTTTCTTTTCTTTTGCTTTTTTGGAGTTTGCACGTTTTAGTTTTCGATTGTCTGGCATTTCAAGGATGCTGTAAGGTCCATGACTGTGACTTTCCTTAATAGCCCTGAAAAAGGCAGGTACCGTCACTTTTCATTTCCTTTTTGTTCCTAGTTGACGAGTAATAGTATCCTGAACCGTCTTTTTTTTTGAAATTCCCTGGATTGTGTTTGGAAATATTTGCTATAGCGAGGTTATTGTGGTCGTTTAATGTATGGAAGAAGTTATCTGCTTGTTTTTAAAAAATATTCGGTTATTGTTGGTATTTTAATTTTTTAAAAAATATTTGCTTGTTTCTTACGAACCGCATTGCATTTGTTATTTCTCTGGCTCTTCTGTTTTGTGTTATTTCCAATAAATTCGTAAAATCCAAATTGAGCAATTTCTTATCTGCACACTGGAGACATTTACCAGGCTCTTGTAATTTGATAACATCCTATACACCTGTTAAAAAGGGGACCAAAATAGGCTGATCCTCATAAAGTTATGGCTGAAGAAAGTTCAGGTGTAAAATCATTTGATCCTTTCAACACCGATTGACTAAATATCTCATTCTGTAACCGAGGGTTTGTGGCGCTAACTTCATAAGCCAGATAACATCTACGATACCGAAGTCGACTTTTGTATTCTGGTCATATAACTCGGCTACTGGCCCTAGCGTCGCAGGTTCGTATCATGACCTCTCGGTACATTGGTGACCTTGGCAACACAACCTCCATGAACAGTCGTGGCGCCATCTACCCGCAGCAAAAGGAAACAAAGCCGCCAACCCCACTTCACGCAAGCAAGCAAAAGCAAAGTCGTCAAGCTCACTTGACCAAGTAAGTAAAAACAAAGTGGTCAAACTCACTTGACGCAAGCAAGCAAAAACAAAGTCCTCAGACTCACTTGTCGCAAGAAATCAGCAACACGCCATAATGCTTGGCGCTATAAAAATCGTTTGTCTCTCCGTCAACTCACTGGTGAGGGAGTGCTGTGGCACTAGCTTCATAAGTCAGATAACATCTACAATACCGAAGTTGACTTTTGTATTACGGCCACGTTACTCGGCTACTGGCCCTAGCCTCGCAGGTTTGAATCGCAACCTTCAATCGGTACAGGTTCAAGATAACATTTACTTTCAATCGAAGACATCTAAAAATACTATAACTTGTATAGAAGAACTAAACCTGCTTTGTATGAGGTGAATAATACTCAATTTATAATTTTACTTTAATCTTGTATTAATTTATTAAAACATGATATTTTTTAAATATATCTAAAAAATGTCTTGGAAATATAAATCATATTAAAATACAAAAGAAATTGTCGTATTTGAATGATTAAAAAGTAATTGGGTTGAATTTATGTATTAATAATTTTATTCATTATAATTGATTATTTATACATATAACAATGTTAACTCGTCGGAAATAACACAATTTTATTTTTTCTACATACTCATACTACATTTACTTAGAATAATTGAATTTTGGTACAATCTATATTACTATTATAAATGTGAAATTTTGGACGGATGATATTAGTCAATCACGCCAGAACAATCGAACGAAACTGGATGAAATTTAGCACAGATATAGATTAAAATCTAGACTTAGGGCATAGGCTACTATTTGTTCCAGTTAATTCAGTGGTTAATTTTTTTTATTAATTGAAAACTAACTTTCCCTCCAAAAAACTTCATTTTCCCACCTCTAATGGAATAAGACATGGGTTTCCCCCCCACGCCAATGAGGCTAGGATTAAATGTCTTCGACCGATTATTTTAAACGATTCTGTGTATTTTCTTAGTATTTGATGCATTTTTAACTAAACAATGTAAATTAATCGATCGTGTGATTCATTTTGAAGTACATTAGAATTAAAATAAAACATAATAAAGGAAATTAAAATTTCTATTCTATATCTCTGGTAGCACATCCTGTAGCATAATATTGTACAATATTGTGTGATATTATATGATATTAAACAATATTATACAATACCAAACAATATTGCGTATATTGATCAATATTGAACAATATTTGTGTGCTACTAGGGACAGCATTGCCCCAACTACCGTAGATAGTTCACACATTAGTGTCACTCCAATTGGAGCTGAAAATTCACGTATTCTCTTAGTCGAGACGGATTCAGAGTTTATTTTGTTTTGTCAGATTAATCAACAGAACCATTTTTGAATAATTAGTTTGCTGTTTTATTTTATTTCAAGTACACACTGTAAATAATTGTGGCATAAGCTTTGATATACAACCATTGGTATTATGCGTTGTTGGTAATTTTTTGGTTTCGTTTTGTGTATCTTTACAGTGCTATCATTTTTTGATGTTATTGTAATGCGATCTTATTTTGTTCATTTCCCTTGATTTTTTTTCCTACTGTACGTATTCTTTTTGCCTACTTTCATTATTTCCGATAAAAAAAATTGTGTGCATTCAATTTTTTTGCATTTATTGATTTATTTTTTCTGAGTCCGTTAGTTTCCTGCAACTTTCATTAGAGGCTTTGCATGAAGAAATCAAGATCGTCTGAACTCTCTGGCTATTATGGCCAGGAAACAACAAATATTTGCAGAAAAAAATTGTAACGGAATTTGCCCCCAAAAATTGAAGTTATATAAGAAAATTGCATGTAACAAATCATCAGTTATCACAATTATTACTTATTATAATAAGTTTTTTATTAATTATATAAACTAATAACTTTTAAAATAAAAAAAATCAATTACTATGTGATATCTGGAAGCTAAGTTTGAGAAATATTACTCCCCCCCCCTCCATCGGAAAATTGCTGTCGCATTTGGGGGTGGGAAAAGGAAGATTTTTGGCTGGTTTTTAATTAATAAAAAATTAACCGCTCAATTAACTGGTATAAATAGTAGCCTATGTCCTATATTATTGAAAACGGAAATGTGCTTAATAAGTGATAGCTGATAAAAACGTTAACGTCATCAGGTCATAATGTCGAAATTAGGTTGCGTGCATTTTGTTGTGATTCCAATCATTGCATCGTTTTAGAAAAATAATTTTATTTACAATTCAATTAAAGAAATTAAACATTTTCTTGTTACTACACGCTTCACCGAGGAAGCGCTCGAATGGATTCCGAGGAGAATAAAAGGAGAATAGAATATTTGAAGCTTTGCGAGAAATAACACACGAGTGATGAGTGACGTGGCAATTATATCACACACAGCCTCGGGGGAGCTTGTAGTTTATAGATATCTGATTTGATTTATATGATTAATGATAGTTATAAAGGATGTATGACAAATATATACGATTTATGATAGGTATATTTGATTTATAATGGATATTTATGATTGGTTCTAACTACAATCTCATCAAAGAATTTTCTATAAGTGTATGGCGTGAAATTCCTGTGACTACACGCTCTTTAAATATTTACTGATAAATTCAAAGCTCCTGTTTTAAATATAATTTAATTAGGGGGATCTTACAAGAACAAGTATTCTTAAAATAATGTAATTTTATATGCTATAGTTAAATAATGCAATATTGTTTTCTGGTTCAGTCGTTTTAAAATTCTTTTGCAATACCTATATTATTCCTGAAAATTACAAAGAAAGAATTTCTCATGTACAAGCCAGAGATATTTGAAAGTTAGTCTAAGTCAAAAAGTTCGCATTTTAATAGCTCAGAAAATTCCGTGACAAGTAATGTTTTTATTGGTTTACAATAATAAATAATTTTTAATGTTTCGATTAAAAATTTTATAAATTGATTGCTTTACCATGATCATTTCTAAATTATAAAGGTGGTTATTTAATTTTGAAGCAATCTTTGGAAAATTTGCCCACAAACATTTTTATTCAGTTCAATAATTATTTTCTTTGATTTGAAAGTTGATTTGTTGATTCTTTTTTCAGCAGTTGATAGTTTCGTTCTGATTTCTACTATATTTATTATCAGAGTAAGAAAAATTATTCTAATATGATATATATTTACAACATCCATGTGAGATAGGCAGAAATTCATTTTGCTTTCAAATCTAATGGATTACATCCATTATCGTAAACTTTTCTAAATGATGAAAAATCAAAGGCAAAAATCTTGAATTATTGATTTCTTGGTAATCAGACTGATTTCGTAAAGCGAAATTCAATTGCAATATCAATATTAAAGAAAACATTTTAAAATTATTCTAAGGAAATAATTTTTAATTTATTCTTTTTAACCATTTATGAATAATGAATACATAATTATAATTTTTAATGCATTCTCCTCGTTAATGATTCGTTTTCGTACACAGTGCATGATTATATTGTTGTCAAGTCTTCAGGATAATGCTGGCATTCTGAAAAACGAATAATAGTGTGGAGATATTGTTCAATATCTTATGTGTGCTAATGGCTGTTGTTGTGTGCATCATTTTGTTACTGATTCAAGGCATTTTTGGGGGGAGGAGGGGAGTTATTGTGCGATAAATAATAGATTAAAATTTATGGTGCCTGAAAATCTAACATAATTTTTTTTGTGAATGGCATCATGTTATTTGCCATATTTGCAGACTTGACAGTTTGAAAACAATTCATCGAAACTTCTCAGTTGTGTTTTTCTATTTATAAGTGCTGAGCAAAAAAATATTTTTTGTTACTTGGATATTATAAATCGCAATTGACTAAACTTCGTAATAAGATGCACTAAGAATAAATATATTTTTGGGTAACATAGGGTAATAATTTGCTGTCTTAATTTGTAAACAAAGTGAAATGTATTGTTTATAAAACGATAAGTTTTTCTTTTTTAGAAATGAAACTCGTTCAAGCTGGGTTGTTAATTAACATCAAATCAATTTTAAAATTACTTTGAACATTAGTAAGCGTTTTCTTTTGCTGTAATATGAGAAAACATGTTAGTAAATTTACGAATTGTAATAGTGTATCTTTTTAAAACACTGTTACTATCCGTAAAACGTTTTGGGTTGTTTTATAACTTTGGACTCTTTGAGTGTTTTGTGTTTTTTAAAGCAAAAAAAAAAAAAAAAAAAAAAAACGAAATATTTTTTTTTGTTTTATATTCAAAGGATTGTGTCCATTTAATGTTTAAATTTAAGTGATGTAGTTTTTTCCCTCTCTTTTTTTTCAGTAAAGATAATTTAGCTTTTGTTTTAAGTTATTTGTGTTTTTAATATCATATTTATTCTATCCTGGAAAAAAAAGTAAGTTCTGTTGTTTTTGATAAAAACAAGCAGCATTTTAATTTAATATAGATTTTCTTTTTATGCATGTAGCTTAATAGTTAATTGTTGTGAAAATAGATACTTTTTCTGTTTGAAACATAGCTGTAAATGTCTATCTAAACTACATTATTTATGTATTAAAGTTAGTTAATAGATATTATATTCAATTTATGATTTGATTTGTATATACATATAGGTCTTTTTTACATTATTAATATATTGTTGAAATTTTTTAATCAAATATTTTTGTTATATGTTCTTTTTTTACTGTTATATGGATAGTTGTTAACAGTGAAAGAGCGTTAAGATCTTATTTCAAAATGTTAAATATCACAGGTATTTAAATCGAAAAACAAATTTTTTTTCGTTAACGATATATGAATGAAATCTGGCTTGTAATTATTTATTTCCATTCTTTTATAGTCCGTCTGAACTTATAAAAATAATTTAAGAGCAGTTAAAATAAAAAGATAGCAATAATATTATTCTTATATTTTATTGTTTCTTGAAAGTATTATAATAAGTTTAGTAATTAATATTCCTAAATTAGTTTTGTAATTTTTTGTTTAAAATTATGCTGTTCTTTATTTGACCTTATGCAGTTATAAAGAATTAAATAAAAATGATTGTATTAGATTTTTTAAGTGAATTTAATATTTGTTTCGTTTTCTTTCTTAAGGAAGGAAATTGTTTATACATTTCTTTTCTTTTCTCATAAATTGCTGTTGTGATCTTTCCTCTGTAGACAAATGTTAATTTTTCCTTCAGATTTTGTTTTAGTTAGTACTAGTTTACTTCTGGAAGGGAAGAAGAGAGACAAATTCAGAACATTCCTACAAAAGCAAAAGTTGGGGAAATCTTCCCCTTTAGTGATTTTAGTAAAAAATTACGAAAGGATTTTTTTGACATTTGTCAACTTACTAAAGGGAATCTTGGGTATTTTTGAAAGAAATGTGTAGATGTTGGGGATTTTTATCCTTTTGCTTGGGTCAGAGAAATTGCAATTGTTATTAGTTTTTTAGAGCATATGTCAGAAATAATAGTCAAATTTGGATCAGGAAATAAGAGAAAATTTCCCATGAACTATTTTAAAATAAAGATTAATTGAGGTAAAAAAAACTAAGAGGTATTATATGCATACATATATGAATGTATGTGCATTATTCATTTAATTTTTATTAATATTTTTTTAATAAAATTTTGAATAAGGAACAAATTATTTTAACTATTATTTTTGCAGAATTGCAATTTTCATCAATGGGCACTGGAAAATGGACCCAACAAATCAAAAAATGCACCTGCTGCTACCTAACAGAAATACCAACTTCTTGATCACATATTGATTTATATAGACAGTGTCCACATGCACGCTCAGATTACTATAAATATTTTACAATTATACATTATTACAAAGACAATTTAATACCCACTTTGTACCTAACTATGATATTTTTAAAAATCTGTTATGCTACAAATTTTGTTTTGGTTTGTTTATGATCTAACAAAAGACTAAACTCTTTATGAAAGAAAAAATAGAACTTTTAAGTATTGGTAATAAATTTTGTGTGTGACATTTTATTGAGAAATTTGATATATGTATAAAAATTTTTCTCTTCTTTCTTTTGACTTTAGAATTGGGTATTTACAGAATCAATTGTGAAAATATCTTTTTTTTTTTTTGAAATTAAATCTCAGGAATTTGTTAATTATGTTCTCTTCATTTCCTGGTGACTCATTCCTTGTTAACAGTTAATTGGACAAACATAAATTAATTGATTGCTGAAATGTCATGAAAATAGTAATAGCTATAATGCTTATTATATTTCTGTATCAGAAAAAAAAATTCTGTTCTTGATTTTTCTTGTGATCAGTGTTTCTTGTAGTGTTTATGTTTATTTTATTGAATAAAATTTACTCTTTTATGTCAAGAATTCATTCTTTATATTTTTATTTTTTATTATTTTATTTTTTCCTGTTACATGTTTGATTAATAAAAATAGATTAGCAGTGTTTTAAAATGGAAAGAGGGATGGGAAAATGAAATTCTACAAACAATTTATTTTTTACAACTTTTCATGTAAAAATATTAGTTTGATATGCAACATATATTACTTCTTTTGGCTCATTTTTCACAATCCTTTTTAAATTGATTTTTTTCTTTTCTTTTGCAAGGTGGCTTTGTTATGCAGGGGTGATATTAAAATTTGATTTCTATGGAATTTATCATCTAAGCTCATTTTGTGTGATGCATTTATTTTAACAAAAGTGTAATTTCATTGTTTCAATTTATTCAATTTACATTTTCTTTAATTGTAGTTTAAAGTTTTTTTTAATAAATATATCTCTAACCTTTTAATATATAATCTCTTATATAATTTTTTATGGTTATTAGGAATTACAGTAGTTGTTTTTAGATAATTTTTATTCTGTGCTTTTTTAAAAATATACATATGTATATAATATTAAATGATGCAGAAATATTTTCTTTTAGTTTGATGCATATCTTTATAAAGAATTTGGAAGCTGTAAAAATCTTATTTTCTTTTAAAAATTAATTTGCTGGAAATTTTTATTTTAGAAGGTGTATAGAATCTTAAATGTTACACTTTGATATGCAATTTTTTAAATCTATATCTATATATCTAGAAATACTGTGCTTTCATTATTCTGTTTACTTATTCTAACAATTTTTATTTTAAAACAAATATCTAAAGAGTTAATATAAGAGAAAACAGATTTCATGTACCTATTTATGTGCTGATTGCTTAAAAATTTAATTTCTAAAGTGCTTGCATATGCATTCTTCTGGTTTTAAACAAGCCCGTAATCTTCCATGTGTACCTTGATTTTTTTGTTTACATTACAAATATTTTGCTCATTCTGCTAAACATCTGCACAACATATTAGACAGCATACTGTTGAACACCTTTCCATTGCCAAGCTTGCACTAAAATTTTCAGTCAGAAATGTAACATTATTAGTCACATGACAATTTTCTTTGATGAGAATAAGATGAGTGCCTTATATACAAAGAGAAGTATTGAGAAGGAAATGAATTGATGGAACATATGAATACACATGGATCATAATTATGAATATGCATAGTAGGACTATTAATAGGCTTTGAATGCTTACAAATAATATGTTTTAATACTGGTCAAGATACAAAAAAACATTATAATGAATGAATATGGATAGAAACAACATTATAATTAATAGCTTTATGTATAATCCGTATTCATTTATTTATGAATGTAGCATTTTATTTTTTCTTTGATTTACAGTAGTAATAAAAGAATTAGTTTTCATTTTGCATTGATGCCTTTTAACTTTTCAGGAAACCGTATTTTTTTTCTAAAATTTTTTAATGTTCTATTGTATTAAATGTTTTTTAAAATGAAAAATTTTTACTTTTAAGAAATATGATAAATATTAATTTCAGATTTAGAATTCATTTACATTCTGTAAAATATTATATTGGATCTCACTTTAAAAATTATATTATTGTTAACATGCATTGTTTTAAGGTACATTATAGTTGAAAATATTAGAAAGTTTTTTACAGTTTATATTGATTTATCAACAAAAATAATCCATATTTAACTGTTACAATGTTTGTGTAGTTACTGATGCTGGATTCTTTTTTTTTTTCAAAAGAACAACATTTTTTGTGCAGTATTAACCTTGATTTTGCCAAACTATATAGAAGTCACTGTTTAATTTTTAAGGCGTTTTTGGTTAAGGCATATCTATGGCTATTTTGTGTCTTATTGTATCACCTGTTTCTGGAATGTTTTGAGTACAAAAATAATTCAAAACACTTTGTGGACTATTCTTAGGTTTATTATTAAAGTTATAATTATTTTTTTGGTACATCAGAATTTTAGGATTTAATTATTTTTATAACTAAATCAATATATATTTGGTAATAGTTTTTAGCATTTGATTATTCACTCAAAAGAAACTTGGCAATTTTTAGTTGTCTTTTACATTCATTGCAAAAATATGAAGCAGCAATGTTCCATCAACTTTTTATTGAAACGATGTCAGCTTGGGCTGAACATTATGTTCAACAAATCCTATTGTTACTTAAAATGACAATAATTTAGTTTCTGTGATTTCTAGTGTTGTAAATGAATTATAAAGTAGCTGATATTCTGTTGTATATCTACTTTTACTCTTTGCTCAAGTTAATATTTGATTTGACAGTATATTTACTGTTTCTTGATCCCCCCTTGAATTATCAGTGACAATCTGTTTATCCATTTTCATTACCTCTATATCTAAACTGCTAATTCCTATGTAGTACATTACTCTTTGGTAGGATCTTTTCTATCTTATTGCATGTTATTTGTTATTTTTGATGACTATTGTAATATGAATAAATATTTTTTGTTATAAAAGTATAAACAAAAGAGTAAAATATTACTAATGATTAGTTTCTTAATGTATAAGCTTCAAAATTGTAAGCAAATTTGAATTATTCAAATTTTAAATGTTGGGTGTAAATTTTGAAAGCCATGAAGCTTATAAAATCAGGATGATTATAGATTGGTTGAATTATTTGTTAAAAATGTAATTGTTTATATCGATTCAGGATATGTACTTCAATGTGAAATAATTTTAAGTATTTAAATCTTAAAGTATGTTGAATTTACAATATCAGATTTATCAACTTGAATTTGGATTTTTTATTTCTAAGAATACATTTCTTTTAGATCTGAAAGCTGCCAGGGAATGGGAAATAAATGATCTCGGTATAAATGGTTTTTTCAGTATAAATCAAACTGAAAAATAAGTTTAAACTACATAAGTTGTATATTAATTACAATAACATTTATGAAAAATAGTTTTAAAATATAAATGTCTTTGTGTAATATTTAATTCAAAAAGTGAATTTTTTTTTCTTTTCATGTTTTATCCTTATAATAATTTTATTTTGTTTGTAATAAAAGATTGCTTTATTATTATTTCTTCTTTTATTATTTCTAATTTTTCTGCTTTCAGTTGTCAGAATTGTTAACACATCTGGTTTCAATTGTAAGATTTCAGATTTTTTTTCTTTGCTTTTGATAACATAAATATTCATATTTTATATACTATCTATTTTTCCTTATTCAATACATTTTTAAAATGAATATGTTGTAAAATGTTGATTAGATTGAAAAAAAATTATATGTGATTATTTTAAAACAGATTGCTATTGTGTGAAATATATTTATATATTTTTTTGTCAAAAAAACTGTGATGCAATTTCCCCCCTTCTTCTTTTCCTTTCTATGTTGATATTTTTTAAATTTATATGTAAACTTGAAAATTAGAATTTTATATGTGCTTTTATTCTTTATTTATATATTTTAATAATCTTTCATTTTTTTAATATTTTTTAGTAATAGTAATTTTTATCTCTAAATTATTTTTTAATATATTGTTGGAAAAAAATTCCCTTGTCCCATAAATATTGTTGATAAACAATGTTGTATAATTTAAGATCCATTGTTGTATATTTCATATTAAGATTATTTTTATTACTGATGTAGTATTATTGTAATTTGAATAATTATTTTTCAAATTTACATATATAAAATATTTTTAAAAAGTTTTATTAAAAGAAATCAGTATTATATGTACAATATAGTTTTAAACTTAAGAAAAAAAATCTGATGTTATATCTTAGCTGTATATTAATAAAGTTTAAATAATTATAATTTTTCTTAAATTTTTTTTTGCTGTTATTATTTAAATATCTTCTTTTCTGTAGTTAACATTAGTTTTATATATATTATTATTAATCTTCAAAACTATTTATTTCTTATACTATTTTACTTATTACTTTGTTCCATTTTCTATGCTATTTTAGTAATTAATTAAAAAAATAATTTAGCGGCTTATTTAGATCTACTTTTAATATTTCTTGAATAAAGAAAAATATTCCCATGTTTTGGACATTCCAAATATCTTTTAAAACTTTGTTTGTTTGTTTTTATTAGGGACTAGGAGAAACCGGACATGCGATTTTGAACTTTATACTATATACTCCAATTTGAAGCATGAATTACTGGCAGAAGATGTTTTGAACAACTCTAGTCATCCATATAAATGCAACGTTTGTCCATTTGTGACATTGCTACCTAGTGTTTTAAGAGAGCACATGCTAGTTCACTCAGTTGAAAGGCCTTATAAGTGTCCAGTTTGCAATAAGGGTTTTACACAAAAAGGCAGTGTGCAGTTGCACATGTTACACCACACTGGAGAGAGGCCACACAAATGTCCAGTGTGCCACCGTTGCTATTCTCAAAAAGGCAGCATGCGACGGCATATCCTGCAACATCTTTCCAACAACTCAAATAAGTGCCCACTCTGTTCAGAGACTTTTGAATTAAGGTCTGAAGTTGAAGTTCATCTCATTCAACATACTAAGAAAGATTCTTTTTATTGCAGTCTTTGCCAAGCAACCTTTACAAGCTCCTCTCATCTGGAAGAACATAATAAGATTCATCATAATTCAGTGGCTCAGTAAAAGGTGTGTATTTTTACCAAGGCTTATAATGCAGTTTGTGCCAATTCAAATATACCATGTTCAGTCTTCTGGTGGTGTCTGAGACCTATGATTTGCTTATGGCTGAATGGCATATGCCAAATGTCATGTTGTTGCAGATGTTATGCAGTTTTTTGCCAAGCCACTTTTAGATGCTGCTGTATAGAATGTGTGATGAAACCTTTCTGTAGTAGTGATATATAATTTGTAATCTATGCTGCTTGCATGCAATATGATTTGCAGTGCCACCTCAAATAAGTGCCCTTTATACTTCCAAAGTTTTGGATTAGATGGGCAATGCAAACTGCAGCACTTGAAGGCTCCTTTTGCAGTCTGTGCCATGTTATTTCATGAAAGTTCTGGTCATATAAGAGGAATGTAGGAGGAAAAATCATCTTTTATGTAGTTTAGTAATTCTTAGTTACCTTGAAATAATCCAGAATGTTTGTTTTTGATTCTTCGAAGTACAGAAATATGAAATTAATTAAGGCAATATGGTCAAACCTATTTTCTTCCATAGGGAGAAAAAAAACTAAACTAAATGAGATTTGAATTCATTGTTAAAAACTTGAGGAAAATAATAAAGAATTTTTTCAATTCTTATATGAGAATTTATCTCTGTCCATTAAAAAAACTCTACAGTTCTATTTTGCCCCTACAGTATTTGTTTTGTTGATATAGCATTAAACCATGAAAAGTATGAAATGAAATTCCAAAATATTTCTAAATTCAAACCACCATCTCTTATTCACTTACTTAAAATTCAGCTTACTTAAAATTTGATTCAATAGAACATAATTCAGTCATAATTTTTTTTAAAATTGTGATCAATGAAATAAAAATTTGTATTTTATTAAAGACATTAATTTATCATAAATAAGCCACCAGAATAAAAAAAAATCAAGAATTTTTGTCTCTAATTCTTGTTTAAAGGATATTTGAATATAACTTAGTTTATTTGGTTTTTTTTTTAAAAAAGCTTTCATTGTATGTTTTTTTCCCCTTACTACATTAATACTCTTTTTTAATACATTCTACAAAAAAAAATTTAAAAATTCTCATTATTAATTATATTTAGATTTCTTTTTTCCAGAGGAGTTTTTTCAATAAATATTTTTCAATGCTTTAAAAAAAATGCAGCACTTTTTCTTATTAATAGCCTACTGGCAATCTTTTGAGATTGGAAGATCATGCATTAAGATCTTATTCTATTGAAGATTTGCTGTTTCAAAGATTCTGGTGCACAATTATCTGACAGGAGTAGATCTTGCTGCCATTCTCAGTGATGGTGTGATCACTGAATGTTGCCTAAAATTAAGATCTGCAATTTAACATTTTAAGATTATTCTTCCCTATTATTCTTGGTATGCATGTATTAAAAATGAATATGTACTGCTGTTTTTTGTGTGTGAAGTCTTTCATAAAAATTATTTAATATGGCATTAAATATTTCTCAGAATCATCAAAATAATTTGTTAATTTTTGAAGCCTTGGAACAAACATTCTGGATTTTTCTTTTTTTTAATATTTTAGTCGCATATATTTCAAACTAAATGTGAGATGGTAAGTCATCTTACAATGCACCTCATGAGAAAGACACATCTCAATGAATTATGTACAAAATGAATGTTTCAACCAAAACCATGCAGTAGAATAATTTACTAAGCAAGTATAGATTCTTAGATTCCAGAAGTTGAATAGCCTTTAAATATTTTTTAATGATCTTTATGAAAAAAAATCTCATAATACTGTTTGTAGTCTTTGATGTTTTTAGAATTATTTGTTTATGCAGTCATGAGAAAAAGTAGTGTTTTAATTTATGACGTGGTATATCATATACGAATTAATTTTTTTGTTTGCCAAGGAATAACTATATTCTGGACAAGTAAATCTTTTATACTGAAAATATCCGAATTCCTCAACCAATGTTTAATGGATTTAGAGAAGTAAGAATAAATTACATATGTAGCTAATTTTCTTCAGAATGTTTCCAGTGAATTTTCTATCAAAACATATTTAAGACAACTTCTCTATGTTTTTAATATGATTGGTTCACTGTGTTACTTTCTCTAATTTTTCAGACATTCGCCAAAATCAGGAAATATATAAATGATGCAAGAAAATTTGTTCAGTTTTGAACAAATTTAACTAAAATTTTGGAAAAAAAAGTTAATTGGATTCATATGTCTTCACAAATTAGTCATAAAATTTCAAACTTCCCGGTGATTTTTTGAAAGAAATTTATTACTGTTGTGGAATATTACAAATGTAATATTATCTGTAAATGGGAGAATTATTGCTTCATTGTGATTGTGTAAATTTGTTATCTTCTGGTAATATGAAGTTAGATGTACATATTGTTCATTGTGCAGATAAAAATGATTGAATTTGATCTTTGCCATCATATTAAATGCTTTAAAAGAAAAAAAAATAATGATTTATGTATAATTCTATTATGAATATTTTTTGATGTGATGTTTATAATATTATTTTATTTTATCATAATGTGAAAATTGCATATTTAGAAATTAAGCTAATCAAAAATTTTTAATTTTGATTTACTGAAACTTCAGATTAAAACAAAGTAGATTTTTAATTTTGTCCTATATGGAATAAATAGTATTTATTTAATTATTAAAAAAATAATAAAAAAAGATGATATATATTTATTTTTGTGACTTCAAAATTATCTTTTTTTTTTTTGCCTCCAAAGTTGGAAAGTATTTTAAAGTTTCCCATTAAAAACATGTAGATATTCAGAGAAAACAGTAAATGTCTTTTTAATATATGCATTGTGCGATTGTAAAATTTTGAGAAAAAAAATTATTATCTCATCATAAAAGTAAAAAACAGATGATTATATTATTAATTTCATCTTTCATAGAACATGATAAAAGAGAAATACCTCATTTTTTATCTATTAAAAACAGTGAGAAAAAAAAAAGATAATTCATGTGCAAAACAAAAACTCAACTAAAGATTGTTATTGAAGATTTTTAAATTCCTTATTTCATTGTATTTAATTTCTTCATTGGGGTTTACTTGAAACACACAAACTAATATTAGAATAGCAGTATATGTGAAGCCCTTAAACAGAAAATTATATCTAATAACCATCTTTGTTGTGTATAATTTTATATTCAAAGTTAATTTTGTAAAACTAAATGCATGCATTTTACATTTGCCAATAACCAAGTACAAATGGCTTTATTAAATCTTTCTTAATTATGAAAAATTTACAAATTAAATTGCTTCAAAAGTTTAGATGAAGTTAGGTATACACCAAGATAAATATAAAATCGAATATCTTTTTCATTTTTAATACAATAGTTTTAATAATAATAGGTTATTTTTTAAAAGTTTTAATATTGTATTTGTATTATATCTTATTTGTGAATAAATCATTTTGTCTTCTGTAATATTCTTTAAAAAAAAGATTTTAAGCAATTTGCTGAATTGTTTATTAAATTACATGTTTTAAAATATTCACATTTTGTGTTAAATATTTTTCTATTTGCTGTCAATCTTTTATTTGCAAGATATGTAGATAGTTGTGAAAACAAGTACAAATATTTAATTTTAAAGAAACTCAATGTCAAGCAGGCTCTTTTCACTAATAAGGTTTGTTTTCAAACTTTTCATTGAGAAATCAATGCATTTCATACAAGTCCAAATAAAGTGCAAACTTTAAATTCTTAGTACACATTTAAGAAGCCTGTATTGTCATGAATTAAATAATGGCATTTATCATGAACTCATAATTTAAAATGTCTTATTGAATGTTGAAGTCCAATTTTTTTAAAAAAAATCATTGCATTTACTGTACCTCTTAGACATTTCTACCTATAAGCAGGCATCTTATTACTCAAAGGAAGTCTTTTGGCCCGAAATGTTATTCTATTTAGTCATATATTTATTTTATGTATAGTAAGTAGTATTAATATTTAATGCTTGTTCATTTTCTAAACTGCCTTGTTATTGTGAATTAAATGTTTTTTGAGTGAATTACTTCACTATGACAATTCATGCTGACAGTATCTAAGAGAAATTTGATTGCTAATAAATGTAATAATACACATTAAGACCATAGAAAAAGCATCTTGAAATTAGACCGCAGAAACTTTGTCTGTAATTTTACTGATTACTCTTATGCTGATTATTTGATACTTTTTTATTTTAACAGCCATCACAATAAATCAGATAAAAAATGCACATTGTCACCAACTGAAATTGTCAGTTATTTTGGCATCTTATATGTTATAGAGCTTAAGTAAACTTGGCACAGTCTAAAAAATTTCGATTAAACCTAGAAAAATCTTGCTGTCTTGTGCATAAACAAACTTGGCATAATTGGAAAATTTCCAAGTAAACAACAGCCATAGAAATAAACAAGTACTACTATTCATAATGAAAACTATGTTTTCTTCAACTATATTTTTTCAGACATTCTGTTATGCCATTGGCATAATGAGGGTAAGTGCTGTCCAGTATGTAATATAAATTTTTTCCTCAATCTATATAAATGGTATAATGAGGATAAGTGGCTTTTGAAATTTATTATTTTTGCCATATTTATCTTTTAAAGTAACATCAGTGTTTGAATGCTTTGCATTAATAAGACTGGTACCAGGCAATTCTGTCTTCTATTTGTCTCCTTGCTCCTGTGCCTTTAGGATATCTTCAAGTCCGTTTAACTAAGAATAACAAACTAACCAAGTTTCTCTATACTTTCCACATGAGTTGTCTGTATACTAGCAATAATAATGATAATTGTCACATGGTAGAAATGAACCAGTTATTCACTGAATGAATGTTTTCATTGATTAAAAATTAATTTTTAAAAATTGTACCCCTTATTTTCTTAGATCTCTAGCTGTTGAGTCTATTCAGCTTGAAACTTTGTAGTTGAAATTTGAGCTGATCCTTTAAATATTTACTTATTAGAAATTCAATAAGCAAGTGCATTGTTCCATTGATTAGCCTTAATGAAGTTTGTATTGACTGCTATATGTGCATATTTTTTTCTCATAATTTTGTTTAAGAGGATGTAGTTTGGATAATTCAAACAACACTATGATTGTTATGTTGCTTTAATAGTGCCTACTAGTGAGAAATCGATAAAAAAAATCTATACAAGAGCGTCTTCCACATAAAATTTAATTTGTGGAATTTTTTTACAACCATACTTCTATGCAATAAACTTTTAAACAGTGTGTACTATGAAAGCAAATATTTTTGATTTAAGGTGTGAAATATTATGCTGTTGCTATATTTTTTAACTAATATTTCATGTGCAAAATATATGTTTGTCAGTCAAAAATTCAAAGTTGCCACTTTTTTTTATTACTATAAAAAAGCTCTTAATTATTTTAATTGTAATTATAATTGCATTTTGATGGAATAATTTTTTTCTCTGTTTTATTTTCAAAATTAATTTTTTCTAAATTGATAGTGCAGTTATTTAATTACTAAAATAATGATTTTTTTTTCTGTGAGTCATACAATAATGTTTTAAAAAATTATTTATTAATAAAAATTGTATTATTTTTACAATTATACTTAAAACCATAAATGTATTACATGGTCTTTCAATATTTAATTGCTGTATGTGTGATTTTTTTTAAAGCATTTGTGATTAAGAAGTAAAATTGAAAGTTTCTATTTGTCATTTTTTTTAAAAAAAATTTCTGTCTCGTAGAAAATCTTACATTTTCTACCACAACAGAAGTTTATAATCGAGTAATCTATTTAATATGATGGCACCATTTTGCTATTTCTTAACTATAGTAGAATGGGAGTCATCTGAGGTTAATGATTCAGTAAATTAAATAGTAGGTAGGAATGAAAGGGAACCATGAGACAGTCAACTCATTAAAAATGTGATTAATAATCATATGAAATCTTAAATTAATATTGATCAGTATCAGAAATTAATATATTGAATTACTGATTGAAATATTGTTCAGAATTGCTTTTCATATTGGAGATATAAGTTAATTGACATAAAAATTCTGTTTCCATATTTTTGTTACTGCATTTTTTAAAGAATAATTTGTAGATCAAATGTCTAATAAAGTTTGACAAACTAAAACTATTCCAATGAAACAAAAACTTCAAGAATCAAAATTAAAATTAGTTCTTCTATAAATTGTCTTGAATAACTTTTGAAGTAATTTTTTTTCCTTACATTTTATTGAAATTCCATATTTCAGTTAATAACTTTAAAAGTTTATTATGAAATTATTTGAAAATTAAACTTTTAAAGTGTTCTCAAATGTTTGAGTATAAAATATGTAAACATTTTTTTTAAAAAAATAATCATAATTTATTTTCAGATTTAAAAATTTTTTATATATCAAACTGATGTTATGGTTTTACTACAGGAATTTTTTAAAAAAATTATACATTGCAATCAAAAAGTCTGTAAACAAATACAATATTTTCCAAGTTTACAACCATTTACTTGAATTTTAATTACATTTACTTCTGTAATGATAAATAACATATTATAAATTTATTACTTTCAGAGAGCATAACACATGATTATTGAATTTTTTCCCCCAATTTTTATCATATTCTTAGTTCTATTTAATAAATATGCTTTTAAAATGTCTGCTGTAATTGTTACAAGCTTTATTGTGATTTATTAAGTCATGTTTTTATTAATGAAATGTTTAATATGCTAAATATCTTAGTGCCAAATTTTTTCTGTTTCTTTTCGATTTCAGTGTATAAACTGATTGTAAAAAACAGAGCCTTATGAATTAGCAATATCTGTATATAAAAAAAAGTTTTATTTCAATACATGTTGATTGCATAGTGTGCATTATATTTTTGTGATTTAATGCATTACTATTATCATGTGATGTTATTAACTGTCTAGCTTATGAAACTATTACATTCTCCTTATTTGATTGTATAACAAGTATTTGTCTGTATTTTTCTGCTTTAATTTGTGGGCAGGGAACTATTATAAGACCAATATTTAAAGAGATGATTGGCATCTACACATATAAATAATTTGTAATATATTTAGAATAAGTGCTTTAATATAGTGATAGCTAATAGTTATAGTATTTTATTATTATTATTGTAGAAAAGTTATTGAATGTGATCTGTCTTTATCAAAATAATTCTTATAAAAGGAAAAAAAAGCATTAAATTAAAAAGAATTCTTCTTTAAAGATCACATTTTGTTTATAGGTAAGTAATCATTTGTTTTCAACTTTTGAAAATTACTCATTTATTATACAAATTGCACTGAAAAATTTTAATGGGATTTTAATATAAAAAATTTTGATATATAATTATTAATTCAAATATTCTTCTTATATTTTTAAAAATCATCAAGATTATAAAAGTTGATTCAAAATCTGTTATTTTGTAATTATGTATTTTTTGCCATTATATTAATTAATTATTTATTTATTTTATGCTTTAAAAAGGGAACAAAAAATTACCTAACCAATTTCTACATCTTGTAATGAAACACCTTTGATTGGTGGGAATAATTAACATTTTCTTTATTTTTCAATTTGTGAATATTCTTGTTATTACAGTTGCCAAAGAATCAATGTTTAGTTTAAAGTGGGATTTGTTTTCACTTTGCTATGAATTTTAGATATTATCTATTTTAATGAGAATAGATTCCCTGTTTTTAAAAGGTTCATTCAAACATCTCGTTTTTTATTTTCTTTGTTTTTGTTACCTATTATAGATACAATATACTATGTATGCTATTTTAAAGAGGTTTATTGGAAGCAGGTAAGCTGTGTGCCTATTTTAATTTTGACTAGTGCCTTTTAAACTACGGGGTTGTTTACATTAATTTTAAATATGAGGATGCAATAATATATAAATATATCAATGTAGTCAACTCGTAAGTATTTACTATTTAAAGTCTCATTGAAATTTCACTAGAAGTGTACTAAATTTATTTTTATATATTCTATACTTAACAAGTATTTAATTATCCTTTGTTATTGCTTATCCATATACATATTTCGGGACTGTTGGGATTGCATTTATTTTTGTCTTCCAAATTTGGTTATGAATGAAAACAGTTTTGAACTTTTAAATAGTTCTGTTACAGTTTAAAGCATATTTATTTTCATATAAGAATGATTTTCTTATTAAACAATTGTGAAATGAAATTTTTTCTTTAATTTTTTCTATGATAAAAATATAAACATTTGTATTTTTTTTGTGCCATTTATGCAAGTTTATATTTCTTTCTGGAACAGTATCAAATTTTTATTGTTGATTCAACATTAATGCAATAAGAATAATGTATGATATAAAAATTTTGGGATATGAGTTTTCTTGATACTCTTTCTACTTACAAGGTGTGGTATTTTTGTAAATTCGTTCTGAATTGTGTCATTTTGATTTTGATCTTTTTTCATCTATGCAATTTCATATTCCTTGCCAGCAACTTTATTGTGTGTGGCCTTTTCTAGAATGAATGATAGATGTGATATTTCATTATCATCATAATGTTAAAACCAACTAAACTGATAGTACAATAAAAGATTTGAAATTTTACTTTTTTTTAAAGAAAAATTGTTGTAAAATTATAAATATCTGGGGAGTCAGTAGTTATCATTATTTTGATTCTGTTCTTTTTTTAAGTATTTTTTTATCGTCTTAAAACCCTAGAAATTTTATTTATTAATTTAATAAGCTTTTGAAGTACGTTTCTCATAAAATTATTTTGCAGAATTTATTTTCTTATCTAAGAAAATTTAATATGAAATGCAAATATATGTAGATAATTTTAAAAAGTTTCAATATTTTTTTCAGATAATTGTTTTGACTTTCATCATGACAAACATTTCTGTATGTGATAAAATATCCCTTTCCCCTCTTCTTTTTTTTTAATATGCATTGTTTCATCTTCAGTATTATTTACTATTGGTTGTTGGGATTTTTTACCTTTTAGAAAATTTTATTTCAAGGTAATTGTTTTTTATTAACACTAAATAATTTAACTGTTAAAATTAATTAAGAGGGAATCTCAAATTTTAAGGTTAATTTAAATGAATTCTGCCAAGATATTACACAAATATATCTTATTGTATTTGAATTTTTAATCAGTTTAATTTTCTACATTATGTATCAAACAATTTATTTATTTAATTGTAAATAAAATTAAGCTTAGTAATTTATTACTGGATAATTTAACTAAATAATTCAGTAAAATCAGATAATTTAAATTGAATTTAAATAAGCAGAAATAAGAATTGGATAGTTTTGTGTTTTAATTATTGTAAAACAAATCTAAAATTTAATAATAGATAGAATCCTTTATATTTTAATAGCATAAATTAGAATGACATTTCTTGTCTCAAATAGCATGCTTGAAATTATCCAGGTCTTATTATTCTCTTTAAATTAATACATTTTTATATTTTACTTTTTTATTTGTAAGAATTTTTTACCGAAATATATTAAAGTATGTAAAATATTGAATAATTTAAAATATTCTTATATTATTTGGAAAGAACTGAATGAACTAATAGAAAAATATAATTTTTTTTCTGGAAGTTATTTGAAGGGAAAAAAAGTACAATATATGTAGATTTATTATAGGGACCACATGCCTTCATTGTTTAATGAGTCTTTGCCCGTTTGTAAATGCTGGCTAAAATGCTGGTATGAATGAATTTTTTTTTTTAATATTAAGCCACAAAAATTTTATTGAGCCTTTTCTGAATTCAAAATTTAATTTTTTGTACCATGTGACTTTTCAGTTATTAATTTAAAATTAATATTCACTGGATTTTATTTTTTTGTGTGTGTCTGAATTTTTTATAAGCTTAAATAATTTATAAAATATCAAATGAGTTGTGTAGGTTTTGATATGAATTATTTTAATTTAAGTTTTCATTGAGAACTGCATTTACAGAATATGTTATTATATGGCATTTAGTGTTCTGTCAATGAATAGTTGTTGAATTCATATTGCTGTTGGTTTTTAATGTCTTGCATTTTGTTTTATGTCTCTGAAGTAATTTAACATTTCATTTGGCACCTTGTGTTTCATGTGATAGACACTCAAGGAACTGGATTGAAATGCTGAATTGCTTCAGCCATAGGTATTTGACAAAATTGTTCTTTAGAGCATTTAAATGAAATTGAAATGTTCAAAGAGTTTCTTATTCAACTGTTTGAACTTTTTAATTTATTACAGGATTTTGTAATAAACAGATTTTATTACGGGATTTTGTATCATATTAAGCTATGCACCATAAAATACAAAATTGCCTGCAGTCTGCAATATGTCTATTTGCAGTCTGTGTGTTCAGTACAACTATGAAATGAAAATAATTTTCCTACACCTTCCATTGAATTAGATGCCTTGTCATTATGTATTGCTTGTGATCAACATGTATTTTGCATAAAACTGTGGTACATAGAACCATGTTACATGTATTTAGTTCTGTGCATAAAAGGTTAGATAAAAAAATTTTAAGATGATTTATTGTGCTGTGTTTTATTTTTGTTGCAATGTTCCTTTGTGATTCATACCAGTTTATAGTTTATCAATTAAGGGTATTCCAAAATTAATGCATGTTAACTTTGCCACTATTCGTGCAGGAAAATGTCGACTTCCCTATTTAAAAAATTCATTTGACAGCTGATATAGTTTGTAAAGAGGCTTACATAATAGACCCATGTATTAACATAAAATTTGAATTAAATAAAACGAATCCAGTTTACTTTATATTAATATATTTGTAGTGAATCGTAAAGAGCACAAGATAGTGTTATGTATAAAGTAGCACATAGGGCAAATGGCATTCCCAACTTGGCAGGTACATATGCGTTTTTTGTCAAAATTTTCCATGATCATTTTGCATAAATGTGGCTAGATTTTCTTCTATGTGTGCATGCTTGTTTACATAGACCTTTGAAATAACCCCATAAAAATAAATCCATAAATAACATGATCTAAAAGACCAATCATCAAAATTTCTAACTTTCTGTAATATTATTCTTGATTTTGAATGAATACATGTTGTTCTGTCATGTAAAACTAGTTTCTACTAACCGTAAACTATCAGCTATCAAATGATTTTTTAAACTTTACTGTATGGGTTATGGTAATTTCATTTCTTGTGTTAATTTTGGGACACTTTATCATTAACAGTTTATTGAATATATGCTAGTTGACTGATTTCATTAAAAAAAAAACCCCAATAAAATAGAAGATAGAAGAGTTGTGCATAGTGTATCATGTATTATATATAAACATTTTTTCATTTATTGATTTACCATAAATTTGAAATATTTAAAAAATATAACTAATTATTTTTTTCTTTGTATAAGAATATAATCTCTACGAATCATATAATCTTTGTTTTAGCAACTTTATGCGAATGGCATTGTGATAAACTGTTTTTTTAATAATGATGTTTGGAAAGAGAAAGTGTCTTAGATTTTAAATAGAAGAAATTTTTTTTTATGAAATTGCAACTGCTACAGATATTTTATATTTGCTTATTTAAGGAGAACTCTTTTACTTTTACATATTACTCTTATTCGATATCTCTCTGAAAAGCAAAATTATTTAAAAAATGATAGGTATGGCTTTCTGAAACCAACATTATTTGATTTATTATTTCTATTGATATCGTTTGCACTTGCTTTTATAGACCTCTATAATTTATAGTCAAGATTCTTGATATTTCTAAAAAATAGAAAAAAAATTTCATAATTTTTTTTTAAATATTATTATTAAAATCTTATTTCCAGTATGTAGTAGGTTGTTTTTGGGTTTGGGGTTTTTTTAATTATTGATATAAAAATATTCAAAATTCTATTGATTCCTTATTTGGAATATTATTTTTCTTAGCTATATTCTAGTCAAGTAAAAGATTAGATTTTTGTTGTTGTTCTTTATATAAAATTACTCTAAATTCTATTGATGCATCATTTGTAATATTAATTTTATTAATTAAATAAATTAAAAATAAAATAATAATAAAGGAAAGACTTTTTTGTTGTTGATTTGGATTCCTCTAAGAGAATGATAAAATTGTTAAAGTAATTTCCATCCTATTTTAATCCGGATTCCATTATTTTTATCTTCTTCTTTCTTAATTCTTTTCCATTGTTTTTATCTAGAACATGGAAGAATACATGTTTCTTATTTATTGATCGTTTGTTATGAGAATTGATGAAATGAATAGTGTCATTGTCCCATTTCTCCACCCTTATTGCTTTCTCATCAGAATACAAAGAAAATCATTAAAAATTCGATTTTAAGAATTTATTAAATGTCCGTTGAATATTTAATAGAGATTATTCATTTGATAAACGCGAATTAAAATTTGGGGGAATGAAGGTTTTTTCGATATCCGGGTATATATTCCTTAGTAGCTATAAGCTAAATGGAATTCTTATTTGTATGGAAACCTCTCAAAAGCATGAACTGTCATAGCAGATTTTGAGTTGGAGTAAGGATTTTTTTTATTATATTTGAAAGAGAAATGCGTTCTTTTATTTTGAGGTTTTTGAACTCGAATGATCTTAAAAATGAGAGGGTTAAGTACTCAGATTTTATGCTAGAATCACAAATCTGTATAAAATTCTGAATGTCGAATCAAAGCATTGATCTACTATCTTTCGAGATGTTCGCAAATTTGGGAGAAAGAAAATTCATTGATATGTATAAATGAAATCCCATATGTAGTTTTGTCATCAATATTGTAGATGACATCTAATTTTGGGCACATTTAATGGGATGAATGACATCGTTATATTTAATTTCCATCTCTTTAACCAAGCACAAAGCAATATTATAATGAATAGATGATGCTTATAAATGATTTTTTTTTAAATATGGGGTTATTTTTTGTTTTTTTATTTAATTATATGAAATCTATGTATAATTTATATAGTTAGCCATATATATAATACAAAGAGTTTTATCAAGTAGATGTTAAAATTTAAACACAAATTGTCCTTTGTACAAAATATTTTTTATTTATACATTGTTTTTTATTATTATTATTTACAATCAATTTTCGAAAATAAAAAATACTTTCCGAAATTATGATAGTACAGAAAATCCATGTCACATATTACAATTATTTACAAAAAGAATTTACAATTCTTCAATTTTTTATGTATTGATTCATAGATATCGAATTTCTCGGAAGATAGCCATCAGATATATTTCATGGAAAATGAAAATTATACCTTAATAATTTAGTAATTAGCAAGTTTCTTGTTCTTTTACTAAAGAGAAAGCTTACAAAATTGTTTCATAATTGTTTTGAAATTAAATAATTTGATTTCAGAACCTGCCTTTGAAAGTTGGAAAAATTTCAAGAAACAGATTTTCATATAGAAGTCTGCTCTTCATGAATTTTTAAATGTTTGTTTGAAAAATGGCTTGATAGTTAGCTATATGAGAATGGAAGATACAAAGCAATTCCCTTTTTACACCATTTTGAAGGATACTGTGGCTTTTTCGCATCTTTGAATTTACCAAATAGAACTTCGTCATTACAAAGCTTAAAACGGAATAAATGGAACTGTTTACTTTCCAATGAATAGAGGATTGCTAGTATCTCACCAAAAGATCAAACGTGTTATAAGAAAAATATTCCTATGGTAAAAATTTCGAGCAAAAATTAATAATTCATATGACTGGTTTTTCCGAAACAAAATGTGAACACAAATATTCTTTTTTTAAAAAAAACATTTAGTCATGTGTCGCTCACTAAATAAATTTTGCCCATTTGTTTCCTAACAGTAATTTATACTGTATTAACAAAAATTTAATATTTAACAATGGAAGAAAAACTTATTTGACTAATGATTAATTTCCTTATTCTTTTCATGACTTATAACTGGACCAAACTACTAAACCTGTTTTAATCATCATTTAATAGTACTTCGACTATGATTTTGAAATGTCATTGTTTTAAGGAATATCCTTTGCTTCTTTAATTTTTTTTGTCTCAACAAAGTTAAGAAATACGAGGGTCGGATTTTCTTTCTTTCAAATTCTGACGGACCACAAAAAATAAAGACAAAGGTAGAGAAGTTAGTGAATTTACGGCCAAACATTCTGTACACATTTGGTCAATCTTGAAACAATCATCTTGGAGATTCAGGATTTGCGACACAGATGGATTAGGGCTCTGACCACCTTGTCAAAGAACTTGTGCCAGGGATGTGAAATGGGCCTACATGTTCCTTTAAATCTTCTCTGGAAATTCTTCACTTTTACGAAAAGAGTGTTGAGCAAGAATATCTAACCATTCACCTTATAAAGGGGAAAATTTAGTGTACTTGGTCATCTTGTAACCTGGGATTCCAGTGTCCTCTATTTCTTGAACGACTTGATCAACTCGTTGAACAGATTCTTCTGTCGTGGCAATTTGACGCCCTTGTTTCCACCCATCTAGAACACCCCTTATCCCCGAGTTAATTTCTTCTCTTCATTGAAACTGGTTTGATTGCCAAAATAATAATTCCTGCCTAATGAGGTGTTTTAAAGGAACATTAAGGCCTATCTAACATTGGCAACAGGTGTTTCAAAGAGAGGATTGAAAACCTAACCCACTGATATGAGAAATATCTGAATCCTCACAATAATTATATCAAAAAGTACCATTTTTGTAACGGGCCGTGGTGGTCTAGTGGTAGGGTTTCGGTTTTGGAACCGGAGGGTTTTATGTTCAAGATCCAGTTTCATCGAAGAACCGTCGTGTAAATGGGTCTGGAACACGTTAAATCCTTTTGGACCAAGACTCTTTTTTTAGCTGGTTCGGTATGGAAATTGTAGAGGGACTACCAGCTCAGATGCCATCTTCGTCATTTTATTGCTGTTCAAAATCACGAAGATTGTCCCAAAATAGCCCTTGTGTTGCTTTAAAATGGGGCATCAATTTAACTAAATAAAATCAAACATTTTTGTATATAACGTTTGATAATAAATTCATTTTGGTCTCTAATATTATCTATTTTTTGGGCATATCAGAGTTTGGAAAAAAAATATCCCTCATATATAGAAATTATGTCGATAGTATTTTCATAGTAAAACTTCAGATGGTAGTCTTCGTTTATTTGTTTCAATAGCCAATTCGATAATGTTATTCCCAAGAAAGAAATCCGTGGACACGATGTTGGCACATTCATTCCAGTCGTAGCTGAACCACTTGGTCACTTGACGATTCACCTGTTCCGCCATTTTTCGAAGCCCACCGTACAGATTGAAGAGTGCTCCGGCCTTAGTTGGGGTGAGCTGAGCCATGGCAGATGTTAATCTGCTTCTAGAAGGATTGCACACGGTTCCATTGAGGTAGCTCCACAGGTCACCAGCCTTGTCCTTGTCGCCCCACAGGTGCTTGACTGCCGGGAAGAGGTACAAGCTTCTTGTTCTGGCCCGCTCGTCTGCATACCCAACGTACAACCTTTTGTTGCTGTTCCATAGTTGATCCAGCGTCGCTCCAGAAGTGTAGTGCACAGGAATCATAAACTCTTCCAGTTCTCGCTCAAGTAAGGCAATAAGGTCCCTGTGGCGACGTCTGGTGGAAGCAGTTTTCCTCTGGAATCTAGAAAATTATTTCGTTTTATTATTTTCTCTTAATGAAGTTTGAAAGAAAATGGATTAAATATTCATTGGAAACCATTCAGCCTGATATGTTTCGTTGTTATTGCGCCTCATGGCACTTGCTATGGACAAGCTCGCTGATTCAGTCAGTGATTTTAAGCCGAGGGTACGTCTCTTGTTTTTAAGTAGCGACAACTAGGGCCAAGAGTACGTCTTAGCTACTTATTCTTCACGTTCGCTTGTACAGTCTTTTTTTACGGGGGGGGGGGCAACATTCATGCCTCTCACGGATAGAATGGATGTTGTTTTATTAGTGGGCACTTGCCATGGACAAGCTTCGCCGAGACTTCAGTGAGTCTTAAGCTGAAAGGAGCTTCTCTTGTTTTGAAGTAGCTCCAACGAGGGCAAAGAGTACGACTTAGCTACACACTCATCACAGTCGCTGACACAGCCCTTTTTTACAAGGGGGCACATTCATACACCTTACAGATAGAATACAGATAGAACCCAGGACGTTCAGTTCTCGGGGAAGACGCTTTTCCCCTATGTCAGGACACCGGTTGAACAGATGATGAACAATCATGTTCGAACCGTGACTCGAAGCTAGGACGGCCAGATCTCGAGGAAGAAGCACTACTCCTGTGTCAGGACTTCGGTTGATACATTTTAGTTTTAGCAATGAAATGCTCTAACTGAGCAGATAAATGCGTTATCTTGATGAAGAGAAAAGAATGTAATCTACTTTTCATTCTTGAATTCTGACCCTCCAAGGTTTTGGGGAATCGTAGGGAGGAACTCATTCTGTTGAAAAAGTGGGCGAGAGGAAAATTGAAAGGAAGAGATGTTTATATTTAGCAATACGGTGAACTCAAATTACTGGAAATCAGGAGGCATAATAATGATTCATCTTTTTACGCACCACCTTTCAGCGAAATGCAAGCGTCAAAAACTTTAATTTCAAGATCCTGAAACGAACAGTACTTTTCAAACTATTTTAAATGCAATTATTGATGGTAAATTTTGCTCTTCGACTGAATATTAATCATACAAAGTTATTGTTAAAAAAATTTAGATTCAACTCGATTAAAAAACGAGTCCTAAGAGAACAATGAGCATTCCAGGGAATATTCCACCAGATGACAATATTATAATAAATTTGATGAAAATTTTTGTACTAAAATACCTATTATATATCAGAAATTATTATACTAAATTTGAGCATAGCATATACATTTGATTTTAAATTGCGATGTTTTTCGTGAAAAAATTCTGTCAAATTTGAATCTGAGAGAATTTCACTTGAAGTTGAATAAAACAAGTCTCATTCAAATATAAATGTCAATGTAACTTGTCGAGAATAAGTTTAGAAACAAAATTCAAACGGTTTTGTGAAGAAGACAGTTGAAAAATTAAGAATATTGAATAATTTTTTTAATACTTATATTTTCCAAAAAAAGCAAAAAAAAAAAAAAAAAAAACCCTGACTTTTTAAAAGTAGTTACCCATTTTATTTTACCAGGGCCTTGCATTCAAAAAAAATTTCAAATAAATTCAAACGCAACTTAAATTTTGTATTCATTTTTCTAATAACAGTCCTTATTTACTACCTTTAATATACGTTGTTTTATGATTCTAACAGGATATATAACATAATAATTTAAGAAAAACACTTATCTTGAAGTTCAATTGTATTTGGATTATGTTAAAAATCAAATGCATTTGCAAAATACAAGTACAATTTTTTTTTCTATTTTGTTTTTAAAAAAAGTTTAATTTAATGTTTTTAAAAATTATTAACTTATATTATTTATATATTTTAAATTCTTAAAATTTAAAATTTAAATTTAATTTTAAAAATTTATAATGAAGATACTAAATCTAATTTTCTTGAAAGTGAATCAAAATTAAATTTGTTATTTTAATTTGTAGGATTTTGCCACTTTAAATTGTTTGTATAAAGCTTAAAATTTAAATCTTTTAAAAAAATATGGATTTTAAAAATTGAGGAATGGAAGAAAAGGGGGATTGGTGTGGCAAGATTTACTGTGCCTCTTTCTAATACCCTTTGTTGTATTAATCTGGTCTTGTTCAAATTCAAAAATATTGAATTAGGTAATGAATACTCTTTATTATCTCCTGGTCTCCGAAGAAGAATGAGATTACCTGTAAATTGTATGATGTAAATAAAATAGAATTTATAGGTGGATTGAGTATCTGGAAAAAGACTTGAAAACTACTAAGCTGACAAACTGGAAATCCTTCACCGAGAACAGAACGGTATGGAATGGAATTTTGAGGATGACCAGGGCTCATCTGAAATTAGCGCACCAATATAAAGTGATATAAAGAGAAGAAGATGCTTTGTACCACTTAGTTATATCATTCGTACTGAAATAATTAGAGGACAATGAAAATAAATTTGAAATAAGAGGAACACTTCTCACCCATTGACAAATCTGTGGAAATCCATGATCACGATCTCCCTGGTGGCCCTGAGGAACTCTTTGACCTGCCTCACAACGTCCATGACCGTGATGTCCGTTTTGAAAGTGCTGTGGGTGATCCAGAACTTCTCGTTGGGCGGGTCGCTGGTTTGAGAATAAGCCACTCTCAGGTCCAGGTACCGAATGCCGAACACCAGTTGATTCCAGATGCTTTCTTCCTGTGCAGAAATTTGAGTAAATTGGAATCAATGCAGATAACACGCTTATTTTTTCTCTTTCTACTACTAATAAAAGAATGTGTGTGTGTGTGTGTGTGAGAGAGAGAGAGAGAGAATGAGTGAATGAAAGAAAATTAAAGAGTGTGAGTGTGAAAGAGAGAGAGTGAGTGTGTGTGAGAGAGAGAGAGGGGGAGATAATGCGTATGAGAGTGAGAGCGTATGTTTGTGTGAATGAGAGTGAGAGTTTATGTTTGTATTGTTACAAGCGAGCGAGCGGCACGAAAACTCGCCAAATTTGGCGACGTTTGGCGAAGAGCCTAGCGCCAGCTTGATCGGTTTGGCGAAAGGAATAGTCTAGTAGCCGCTAGATTGTGCGCGATGTTTTGAGAATTTTCACGAGATTCAGGTGCACGCGCTTCTCGGCTATATAAGGACGAATAGCCGGAGCGATAGTTGCTATAGTGATTTGATCGAGTTAGTTGAGAGCTTGCTCTGAAATAAAAAGCGTCTCGTTGGACTAAAGGATTTGTGAGCTGTGTTTGCGTTTGCTGTTAACGCTGTGTTATTGAGCTCGCTGTGATTTACTGTTGCTGTGCTATACGATAGCTGTTTTGTAGTCAGTTTTTATCGTGCGTAAGACTTGAATTTACGCTGTAATTGACTGTTAACTGTTGAATTGTACTTATCTAAAATTTTTACGTTATCAATTATCCTGTAAATAACTGTAAATAGCTGTAAATAAATTTGTTTGTGCTGTCCTCAAATAAAGTCCATTCAATCCGAACCCGCTAAGCATAAAAACGTAACAGTATGTATGAGATGGAGTCTGTAATAAAGAAA
>JAOUZG010043210.1:4514364-4537807 GCA_026289955.1 Argiope argentata
TCTAGAAGATATACCATTTAACTTAGAGCTATCATATTTCGCACAGATGTAAGAGATATTCCAAAATTAAAAATATATATATTTGAATTTACCACCATTCATGCAGTAAAGTGTTGCAATCTTGTTGAAAAAAAAACAATTTGATAGCTGATAGCTTAGGGCTGATAAAAATGGGGCATTGCACGATGGAACATGTTAACCTAAGATTAGAATTAAATAAAGAAAAGTTTTTTTAAAATTGTTATATTTTTATTGGATCGTAAAGTAAGCAGGATAGAACTATGTATGGAATATCTCGTAGGAAAAGTGGCCTCCACGCCTTTGCCAGTACATATGCATCTTGTGGAAATTCTCATGATAATTTTGCATAAATGTGTGAATTTCGTTGATGTAGCATTGAGTTTTCTCCTTCAATGCATACGTGCTTGTGGGCGTTTTGGCATAGAATTATGATTACAAATAATCCCATAAAAAGAAATCCAATGGTATTAAATCATACAATTTAGAGACCAATGCTCAAATTTCCGAATTGTGGTCGCCAGACTTTCATTATTTTTAAAATATTGTTGGACAATGAAAGCACGTTGTTCTATCGTGTAATGTTTTTTTACTAATTCTGAACAATCAGCTGTGAATATTTTTTTAATATGGTGACCAAAAATTTTGTGCACAAATGATGGCGCATTCAAATTTTGCGTTAACTTTGGAACACCCTTTACTTTGGAGAATTAGAATATGCATCATAAAGATAAAATTTTTAAATATAATTTAAATTAATTGGGATCTTGCGTTTTTTCCATAGTATCTCCCCAAATTTTATTATAACGAATTGATTTTTATATTCATTTTAGAATTTCAGCTAATGCCTCCCTTTAATCCATTCGCTACCATGATTCAAGACTGTTATTCTGTTCACTATAAAATATGATGTTTACTTCTTTGCCATCTCTTAATTATTGCAGAGTAAAAAAAATATCTAAAATAATGAGTGTGTATCACCAACGATTCACACAGTAAGCTGTTTATCAAAACAAGAGGATATAAACTAAACGTAAGTGTGTCCTATTCCCTTCAAGTTGTACACCAAATAAGAACTTGTAATCAACAGAATTTGGGCAACTCGGTTTTCAACTTTCTCGATTGCTAATTATAATTTAATAACAAAATAATTTTTTTCTAATTTTTAAAAATATTTTTTTGCATGATTATTAACAATAAATGTCACTGTTACAATGAAGCTCAAATGATTTTCTTGACTCATTATTTTCTTCCATTGTTGAAAGACAATGGACGAGTGACTCTGTTTATTATCTGCATAGTTTAGATAAGGAATCAGAAAATGAAGTTACATGGCTACAAAAGTTAACTTGCAATTTAAAATAGAATACTTGGGCATTTAAATTTTTAATGACTCTACTCTAATAAGAAGATTCATGAACGCAATAAACAGAAGACGTGTAGGGCTAATAAAATACCACGGCTTTAATGCTTGTCACAATTGTTTTATCTTGTGGTGGATGAGATGATGGATAAAGAGAATACTTTAAAACAAAAACAAAGGTTTTTATTTAATATCTAAATAAAGACCTGATGCTATGCATATTATTACAAATATTGTCTCTTATATAGGCCCAGGCACAAATTACAGTTACAATTTAGATACGGATATGAGAAAGTTACAGTTGTAATGCTGGTGGATAATCACTAAGATTCGAATCCGAGGTTCCACAGGTGAGATTCGAATCCAGTCACATGGGAAGAAAGAACAGCAAGTTATTCATAGATTTCTTAAACCCAATAAACATTTCTTAAACAACCAGCACACATTAACTTCCGTAATAATTACAAATAATCATTTATTTTTTGTATTTTTTTAACAATTTGCTTTAAAAAAATTTGTATTTTATTTAAATGCTAGAACAAAAATTCGAATAAGACATATAAAACATACAATTCGAACTTATTGTTAGATTTTAAGGGTAAAAAATTATTTAGGAAACTTCTCGCCAAACTAGAAACTCATGATTCATCAAGAGGAAAAACATTACAAGGTGTGTGTTTTGTGAATAAAGAAATCCATTGTTTTATAATTTCTATTTCAAAGCTTTGATTATTCATATTTTAGTTTATTTAAAACATCTAAATCAAGAAAATTCGGAATTTTGAAGTGAAAAATGTAGAAAATGTTTTATGTTTATTTTAACACTCAAGTTCAATTTGAAGTGCCTCTTTTTTCTCTAATGACGAAAATGTAAATCATTTTTCTATATAAACCGATTTCTTATGATATAAATGCATATGAAATAGCATTTTTGTTGTTGTAACCTAGCTCATAACATCCAAACATAACTTAAGTTTTTCTTTATTAGATTGCTTTGTATTGAGGATCATTTTGAATATTAATGGTATAATATAATTTTCTCAATCGATTTTTGCGATTTTTCAGAAGATTGATTAGTAAGAATCAAGAAGTAATTAAATAATTTAAGAGAGTATTTTTTTATTGTTGTATTAAATAGAAAAAAATTATCTTAATTATTTTTCGGTTTTTATTCTTTGATTTATAATTCATTATCAAAAGTACTTTAAAATCGTTTATTTTTTTACCCTTTATAAGTTCGATTGTGTTACCAATGATACTATTCATATGAAATTAAATTTTAATTAAATGAATCTTTTCACTGATGATTGAATACTGAAAATATTAAAATAATTTATTTTTATCGTGAATACATAGCTGTACAAAATTTGTACATTCTAATTCATAAGAATAAAGGAAAGAAAAATAAATTATAAAATTTCATTTTTATTAGAATAGAGCAAATAGTATAATAAAAAATATATCTGCCCAATTTTATTAAATAACAAAAGAACAATATTTTTTTAAAAAAAAAATTATTATTTTCTGCGTTATTAGAACATGAAACCAATTTTTCTTCCATTCCTCATCAGATGGAGCCACTAGCATACGATCAAAATTCAACTAGATGAATTGATTGCTATATAAGTAAATCTTGAGAATATTAAAAGAATTGCGAACAAGCAAGCACCGGAAATTTTAAAACTGTAGCACAAGAAGTGAACGAAAAAATAAAATTCAAACATTCCATTTTGATGAACATGAAAGAAGTCAAGTAAAATAAAATAATGACTCTCATTTCAAGGTTACTTATTGCTTAGAGGCAGAGTTTGCTCCAACTCACCTGCGTGTAGAGATACCGTGTGAACATCGAATCTTCCTGAGCGTTGAAGGGAGAGTAACAACCAGCGTTATGCGTCCCTGGTATCATGAGGTCTAGCAGAGTGAGGTTGCCAAGGGTAGACCGGGAGTCGTGCATCCAATGAGGTCTTGATCTAATGCAGTTGGAAGTGACCAAAACATCATTGAGACGATACGCGATCCAGAAGCCCAAACAGGAAGTGGTAAGGTTGCTCTTGTAGAACACTTGTTCCGGAAACTGTATTGACGTTCTGTAAGTAAACAGAAGATATTTACGGGATAATTTTTAAAACAATTTGAAACAGTTGTGAAAAACATTAAATAGGAATAAAAAGAAAAAATCAGTTGCAGTGTGTAAAGATTGTAATTATGTGATATGGACCATATAGTTGTGACTACCGAAATGGACTGTAAGTTGAACCCTAATTGAATGAAAGGATTTCCCATCAATCTCTGATCTTTGGGATATAAGATTTTTTGGCGTTAAAAAAAGAAAAGTGTGCTATAACATTCTTCCAATAAAACATCATGTAAAACTTTTTTTAACTTCTACATGTGTAAAGTATAGAGAAAGTATTTTATATGTCAAAAATTTTGACAACTTGGCGAATCTCTAAGTTTTAGATCTTTTTGAGTTAGAAAGAAAAGTTTTTGGAAAATATTTGTTTGTCCGTTTCTAACAAAAATAACTTTAAAAAAAGCTTCGAGCTAGAGTACACGGGCTTTATACCAAATTTGTAGACTTGTATAAAATTTTGAGCAATTTCTACCATTAGTTTACATTCTCCATATATATATCTTGTTATCATTTCAGAGCAAGATATTGCTTTAGAATGAGGGTTTGTGGAGCCAAAGAAAATCCGTAATCGAAAAATAAACTAATCCGTAGGTGAAAAATAAAAATATAATTAAAAATATAATTAAATTAAAATATAATTAAAATTAAATATTTGTAGTAACCTTCTTTTGAAAATATCTTTAGCTGCTGCAGATGCCAATTTTTTTTAATTTCATTCCTTCAAATTTAATTTGAAACGAAAATTTTATTAAAAATTATTTGCAACACTATTGTTTTTAGGAACAATATTATTATTGTAGACAATTTTTAAAAAAGGAAGTTTTGCTCTTTTTTCAATTCCTACTAATAGTCCACACTCTTCCTATACATATCTTGTTCAAATTTTCAATCATTAATAAAATACATTTTATTCATCCAAAATTTTTTTTTAACTTGTAGTGGATGACACTCTATGTTATTACAGTTTTTTCATATATTAATTCATTAATAAAATTTAATTAATTTTTACTACTTAAAAAAATATTTAGTAGTTTGTAAGGAAAATTGAAATCTCAGAGAGTAGCTTAATTTGTAAAATGGGAGGATTTCAAAATTGCTCACGTCAAGGTGAAGAATACGAGTTCAAGTTTTGCAAAAATCCATAACTTTTTGTTAAATTAATTATATTAATTGTATTTATTTAATAAAAAGTAACTAAAATTTTTTCTTTGTTGACCTAAATAGGAATTGACTTAATTGTTTTATATTACTTGTTTATATATACACACATGTCTGATTAGTTAGTAAAATATCACTGCTCTTAAAGCCCGATTATAAAATGGATTGTTTTGGAAAACGATGGATGTTGGAAAACGATGTTGTTTTTTGGATGAGGTTTCTGGCGTCAACAAAAATCCGTAAGCGAAAAACTGAAATTTTATTATTATCTGCACGAGAATCAAAAAACAGCTTTTAATAATGCATTGAAATTGCATTCTCAAAAGCTCTTATTTTAAAAAAATAAGTTAATGACTACATCCAATAAAACCTAGAAAAATATCATTTTGAGCACGTGATTATATAAAATGAAATAAATAAGAAATGTGATGATTTTTAAAACTTTAAATGCGAGACAAAGTTTTTTGGATCGTTTGCAACACTAAAGTGACTCATTCAATGAAACAATGAAAATGAATAAAAATATAATTTAACTCGCACGAGCACGTGGTGCTTGGCCTTTCAAGAAATGATGTTCTGACATGATACATTGAAATATGCATAGCAGATTTCATTTTAATCTTTTTTTCGAATTTTCAATCGTTAATAAAATACTTTCTATTCATTCACTCAAGTTCAAATATATTTTTAAAAACTTTTAGTGGATGGCATTTGATGTTAATGCAGTTTTTTTAAAATATTAATTCATTGAAAATAAAATAATAAAAATAAGTTTATAGTATTTTTTATGTAAGTCTGTTGGCACCAACAGGTGGCGCTAAGACAATTCTGCATATTTTTTTTTCAATTCCTACTATTAGCTCACACTCTTCCTAAATATATCCTGTTCAAATTTTTATTCGTTAAAAAAAACACTTTTTATTCATCCACGGAAGTTCAAATGCATTTTTTTGAAACTTATAGCAGATGACACTTTATGTTAAAACAGTTTTTTCAAATATTGATTCATTAATTGAATTTAATTCATTTTTAATATTTTAAACATAGTTTTAGCAGTTAGTAATAAAAATGGAAATCAACAATCAGTAACTCCATTCGTAAACTGCAAGGATTTCTTTATTTTTCGCGTGAAGGTGAAGAATGCGAGTTCCATTCTTGCGAAAATCAATAACATTTTGATAAATTATTTATATTAAATGTAAATATTTAATAAGTAATTAAAATAAAAATTGTCTTTGTTGACTTGACTTAATTTTTTTTACATTACTTGTTTATAGTTTAGTGTTTATAATATTACTTGAATTGTCTTCATTCCATAAATAAAGAACAGGGAATTACTTGTGAAAGCCATTTGCGGTGGTAGGGCGGATAGTGAGCAAGGCTGCGCTGCTGGAGAGAGAAGGATCTCGTTCGTACAGGTGCACGCTGACACCTTCGATCTGGGGAAGATTCTGCCAGTTCAGCTCCAAGAGACGGGCAGAGCCGGATTGAGATACCACAGAAGAAACCGTGAGGTACACGCTTGGAACATCTAAGAAAACGGATAAGAAATTTCTCTTCAGACATAACAACATGCTTCGTACAATCACCATAAAAGAATTAACTCCTCTATAGTTTTGTAGTTCAAAAATTGGTGTCGTTGGAAATGGGTTATAGTTACATGTTAGTTGAGACAGACAATCTGATTAACCAGATTAATTAAAATGGTTAATTAATACGATAATAAAAAATTTTTATTTATTCATTCCCAGTAATTTGATTAATAGTTCATTTTATGTGCGTGCATCAGATTTCGTTCCGAAATTCGCAATAATTCTTGGCATATACTTTATTTTATGCGCTGGAAATTCTACCCCAAAAGAGCCATCCGACTGGAGATCATATATTATATACCTTGTTTTTGTTTACAATGGCACTTGTCATGGACTAGCTCGATGATGCATTAGAGAATTTAAAGCTGAATGAGCGTCTCTTGTTTTGAAGTAGCACCAACTAGGGCCAAGAGTACGACTTAGTTACTCAGTTACTTAGTGCTTTTTGAGTCACGAGAGATCGATTTTTGATTTATTGTCAGATCTCTCACAGAAAAAATCTCTGGTTCGAATCCCTGCCTGAGGGTGACCCTTGAAAAAGTCTTCAGACCGGATTCATTGTATTATTATTTCTTCCTCCTTTTGATTTCAATTTTTTGCTAATTTAGTTATTCACTTATCACATTTGCTTGCACAACCCCTTTTTACAGGGGGATACATTCATATACATCATAGATAGGACACAGAAAAAGAAAAACCATGCCCTAACCTGGAATTGAACCCGAGACGCCCAGATTACGGGGGAAACTCACTACCCCTTTACCAGGACGCCAGCATAAGGGTTTACTTATATATTTCCTGTAATATTTAAGTAAATGTTATCATGTTAATAGCAAGGTAAGACTTTTACCATTCTTATTCATAAAAATTCCGGAATATTAAACAATACGATTTAGATATATCCTTAATACGAGCAAGATTTTTCAAATTATAAATAATTATTTATTTTTATTTTAATAATGAGGCATTTCAATCACTTTTAAAATCAATTAATCATTTAGGCTATTTTAATTGATTCCATCCTAATATTTTAATGTAAATTTTAATTTTTATAGCGAATGAAATACGTTATTTAACACATTTTTTTTAATTCGCTGATTGGTGGGATGCGAATGTCGTAAAGACATTTTAAATCAACGAAATTGGCCTTGTTTATTAAAACGAGTGCATTATATTCAATTTTCTGATGTTGTACAACAGTGTTCGTCTTATTTCTAATAGATCTGTGAAATAATGAAATGATTTAAAGGTTTATATAGATTATAATATTTACTTGGTTTTAAATCCTGTTATAATCAAATCATGTTTTGATTTGTTTTAATAATTGTGATGGTTTTCTTTTTTTATTGACTTTGAATATGGGATACAATTGATGGCTTCACTTTTCCCACTCCCTTGCGATACGTAAAAACCCATAATTCATTACCTTTTTCAAGTAAGGAGCTCTCATAGGCTTGGCATTGCACTGCAAAAAGCAGACCCAGAATCGACCGCCATAACCATAAATTATTCTTCGGAGACATTAGGATTTCAAACCTGGAAAAGAAATCAAAATCATTCAAATATTTTCAAAAGAGAAAAATTCCACTCAAGATTGACGATGATAATTTTGCACCAACATTTTTCTAATCCTTATTGTAAGCTTTATGTACAGATGCTGCACCAATAGATCAGTAGAACTTCCATTCCTTCGTGTGCTAATCTGTTTCTAATGAACTTACTACATGTTAGGTGTTTCAGAACTCGTGATCTAACTCAGAGAAAAATATTAAATCTAATCATATTCTGCATTGAGGATACAGTCGAAAACTCATTTAATTTGGAATTAATACCAATCTTTATATTATATTCAAATACATAAGTTCTATCACTAGATTTCTAACTAGTTACTTGTATCATTTGATTGGCCCTAATAATAAGATTACATCTGATTTCCATTTATCGGCCACATATTTCATATATTTTTAGATTTGACGTGTTCTTATAACCCCTAATATTTGGATCATGAATATCTAAAATATCCTGTATAGTAATACTCCCCAGTTCTATTACTACAAGGCAAACAAGAGCAATTTACCGGTACTAAATGGATAAAATATCCTAATTTCAGATTACTTCGAAAATAGGAGAAACTCCTGTATCTTCTCGAAGTGTTAGTGGTGTAATAAGTTGTTTTTGTTGTTGCTAATGGCACTTGGCATGGACAAATGTGCTGACTGCCGTCAGTGATTTTAAGCCGAATGAGATTCTCACGTTTTGAAGTAGCGCCAACTAGGGCCAAGAGTACGACTTAGCTACACGCTCACCACATTCGCTTGCACAGCCCGTTTTTGCCAAGGGTGGGGTACATTCATACATCTCACAGATTGAACTCAGAAGAACAACCATGCCCTAGCCGGGACGTGCAGATCACGGAGAAGACACACTCCCCCTGTGCCAGTATGCCGGTGGTGTAATTGGTGTAAGTTATCACTAATTAAAAAAATGTTCTTGATTTCTGTTAACAGCAATCTAAAGACGAAGGTAGTTTGCGGCTTTAACTGGAAGCAAGAAAATTAGTACCCCGTTGGCGACTTTTATAAGTTCTTGGTTTCAAATGTTCCCTCTTTTCTACTTATCAAGCAACAAACAATGACAAGGATTGTTATTTGTTATGAATCATCAGAATATAGTCACAGTAGCTTCCATCCCATAGTTGCAACTAAGGAGATGAGGCAGTTCCTTGAAAATTCCTCATGAAAAAAAATTATGTAGCCAGCTTAACAAAAAGTTTTAAGTTCTAAGTTACTGGGGCACTCAAGCATTTGACCAGTTTTCTTGCTAGATGCTTTTTTTTTCTACAATCGGTCGACTAGTTTTGGGTCAAAGAATTAGCATCTTTTTAATATCGCTAGTTAAGGGAATTTTCTTGTAAAAAGACATTAATTCTAAGATTTTTATAAGACTCATCAGAACCCTTAACTTTTACCTTAATCGCACCATACTTTACAATATAAGGTCGATGTTTCGGACCCATTTTCATATGTGGATTTTCATTACTTGGTTTTTTAAAATAAAGTTAAAAGAAAATTATTTGAAACTATGTTCTCTTATGAGATTTGAAAGCTGAAAATAAGACTCATCAAAAATTATCCATGTTACAGCTTGAAATATAATCCTAATGAAGCAGATTATTGTTTAACATTCTTTCTCACGTGAGCAATAATTTATTTCATTAGTTTTTTTTTCCTCCATTGAAAGGTAAACCTGATTTATCTTCAGTAGCATTCATAATATTTTCCTCTCTTGTTAGAATCTATTGGAACAGTTGAAATCAATCGGTCATTGCTACACGTAAGCCGTACAAAACGTCAAGGCCTATTATTGCAGAAAATAGTATTATTGCAGGACGATACAGAAGAACAAAGCTTTCCAAATATTGGCCATTTAGATTTTGAAGTTCTAGAACTCCCTATCTGCAGTCTGGATCTTCTTCTTTATCTTTTGAAACTTTCTGATATGCGTTCCGCTGATGCTTTTTGTTTATAGAACTGTTCTGAAATAAGTTATACGTCTATAGCAGTCACTTGCCATCCTAAACCTAAAATCTATTTATGACAGTTCCATTATAAAAACAGATTTTCTTACAAAGCCAAAAGACATTGTCCAGAAATGACATCTAGATATAATGTATGTGGTAGTTTTATTAACTTACTGGTAGAAAAAGTGAGGAAGTAATTATTTTTGTTTGTCCTTTTTATTATGCTACTAGCAGTATCCGCGAGGCGTTGACCATGGCATAGCATCCAAGAAGAAAAATTAGCTTTAAACTTAAGTCTAACCTCCAACCGATATGGTATGGGTAAGTAACGCAGCATCAAAAAATATAAAAATATATTTAGAAATTACCGAAAATAGCTGTAGAACAATTTTTTATAACACACATTCAGAAATATTTAGAACTGTTACAAAGGTTAAAATATAATTTTTTTGTTTATAAAACACAGGTGATCATTTCGAGGTTAAATTTCCTTCTTTTGGCCATAATGAGATTTGAATCGCTGTTTAAAATCATATGTTAACAAGGAAATGTATCGAATACCACAACTTTTGCTGTTTGCACATGCGCAGTTTGGGTTTTTCACGCATGCGTGGATAAGTTAAAATAGCAATTATAAAACTATCTTTTTTACTTTGATACGGTTTTAATGTATTAAAACCTTCTTAAATAAATGCTCTTCAAAATGGTATAAATATCTCCAATATCCATTAACCATTTCTAAAGTTTTTGTGGTTCCAAAGTACAGATGCTTTCAGGAGGCTTCATTTTATACTATGTATAGATTTGTGTAGAAATTAGATCACAAGATTGAAAATAATAATAAAAAATTCTTTTACGGACTTTAAGAATTTTATTCAAAAGCTTTTTTTAATTGATAAATTAATACGTAAAATGACGAATATTTTTTGGAAAAAAAAATGAATATCAAAAATAATGTAATTATTTATTTTCATTAGGGAATTCAAAATAGAGCATATACTATTTTTAAATACTGTCGGTAATTATCAATAACTGCAAGCAATTTCCTAATATTTTTTTTAATCTTTATATTCCAAAATATAACAACGACATAATGCCCTTACTAAGTGGAAACTTCCAGATGTAGAAAGTTCTTAGAAAAAACATATCAATAAAAAGAACCTTTAATTCGAAACAATGCATGATAAATTTTTACACTCGAATAATTTACATTTATTTTATTACAATGGCGGAAAACGAGGTAGGCCCAGTCATAATTTTCCAATAATTACTAACTTTTATAATGTTATACATTAAATTATTAGAAAGTTAAATATTTAGCAAAAAACTAAAATCAATAATTTTTTATGTTTCATATATTAATTAATTTTAGAAAATTTTGTACTGAGTGAAAATTAAAAACAAAAATAAAGCCAGTCAGTTTCCTGCATTATTCTATTTTTTTAAACTCTGAATCAGCTATTAGAGGCTGCAAATATTTTTTTTCAAACGATTTTAGTTTATTAAAATTCAATAATAAAAACAAACGATTTGTTTATTTTCACCGTATGTTTTAACAGCAAAAATTGTGTTACTTCTTCGATAAAAAATATTCTTTGTTATTCGTTATTATATTGTGCTATTTTAGTTCTCTTATTTTCACAACGTTACTTATAATTTCACTAACGATACTTCTATTTTTGACGAATTCGTTATATTTTCCAGTTATGGGAAGATGAAAAAAAATGTATAAAGAAAATAGAACTAAGATTCTTATTTTTAGAGAATGTGATTTTCCTTCCTGAAAAATTACAAAACAATTTTGACGATCAAAAAGTTTTGCGAATAACTTCTTGAGAGATTTTGATCACTGTGCTATATATGAACGGTCTGGAGGAAAATGTCTCTGTGTAATCGATCAAAAAGAGCCATTGTCAATCCAACCATTTCTCAACACTAATCTTCTACTGGAATTAAAAAGAAATAGCTGTCCAGTTCGAGTAGAGCTGGTCGTATTGTGCTTTTAAAAACTTCCCATGTGAAATATATAAAAATGGGAAAATAGCCTCCACTAACAAAACTGAAAATGATTAATCGTGTGAAATGGACAAAACAGAACATTGTCCTTGGAAATAAATAGAGTGACAACTTTCTGAAGTGAATAGGAATTTAATTTAGACGAACCTGACGACTTCCGTTATTACTGACATTAATTACTTCATGAGCAAACAGCATTTTTTAAATGCGAATTCAACAATGGCAGTGTTATTGTTTGGGAGAGTACTTGTTCGTAATAGAACAACTTCGATAGGCTTTTTGGAACCAAAATAAACTCAGAAGAATATCAAGATATACCTTGCTTAAAATTATTACAGAATCTCATTTAATTATAAGTGGGCAATATATATATTTTTTAAAAAAAGCCTCTATCCGGGTCGTCTATAGAGTCGCGGCCTCCAGCTAATGAATTAGAAATATTGGATTGACCATTATAAAACCCCGATTTGAGTCCTATAGTAAATTTGTACGGCGTAATGACTCGTGATATTAATGCTGAGGGCATTGTTTCAACAATAAATATGATTTGCAAAATATAATTAAAAATTCGCGAGTAAAAATATTGAAAAAAAAAGTTCAAAAGTCTTGTGGACTCTATGGTATCTCGATTGGTCGATATCATAGAAATGATAAATGTAAATTCTAATTTCTGAATGATTAATTGTTTGGGGGGTCAAATTTTTAATTGCCCATATTTTATTTTTCAATACCCTTTTGTGTAAAAATTAAACTTGAGTAAAACTGTAATAAAATAAAATGAAATATTGTTCAAAATAACTTCAAATATTGTATTTATTTATGTTCCTATTTTTTTAAAAAGAATTATAATACACTGAAACAAATAGCTTAAAATTTATTAATACTTTATATTATACTTTAATACTTATATTAATACTTTATTTTTTTTTCACCACTGTACCAAAATTTCTTCTTAATTGTATACCAGCAATAACGCGCAGACAAAAAAAAATTAATTTAATACCGTCGCAAAACTTGTGGTCACAATTCCAATAACTCGAACAGTAAAAAGTATTCTTTTAATGAAATATTTTAAATATTTGAGAAAATTTATTGAAAGTGGACAAAATATGGTACGGAAAGATAACAAAATATTGTTATTTTTCGTATTGTAAAATGGCATCAGGATTCTTCTTGAGTGATAATGTTCACTGAAGTTATTGAGGAAAATAGTTTTGATTTATTAACATTAGATATCAGCCTGCATTTACAATCAAAAAAAGTTTTATTAGCATCTCTATATCAGATTTTTTGAGTTATTCTTATAATTTGCAACTTACAGATGGCAGCTTATAAACATTATGAGGCAACAAAAAAAAATCTTGTTTTTTTAAAAATGAAATATTAATAAACTGAATTTTTGAGCTGACTACAATGATAAAGTAGGAGGCCTTCACGCAGTGCACCCTGGTTAATATTAAATCTCCTAAGGCTTTGCTTACTTCCTTGTTTCTTTACTGTAAAGTTCAGAAATCTAGGATGGTTAGTGATCTAATGGCATCATATCCAAGTTTCTGAGTATTTATAATCAATAAGTAAAATAACTACAACAATGGATTTTTCTACAGTCTATTTTCTGATGGCAAAAAATTTCCCTACTGTCAAACTTGTCAATTGAGATCAAATCATTTCCAAGAATGGGTAGATATTTTCTATAACATAAAGAAACTTTAACATCATAATGATCATAATCTTTGAATTATATTATAATCTTTGAATTATAATCATCATAATCTTTGAATTATATTATAGGATTTTCTTGAGACTCCTTTTATCAATATTAAAACATACTAGAAAATATTTGAAAAAATGCTTACATACTGAAGAAGAAACTTACGAACTTTCATAACATTCACAAAGCGAAAGATTTGATTGACAATCTCATTATTTATTTGTCATATTGTATGCGCATGCAATTTCGGGAACGAACATGACATTTTTCTCTTAAGCAAGGAAAATAATTTTTATTTCTTTTTTTTCCTCCACAATTTTTTTCCCGGCAGTCCTTTTTAAACTAAGAAATCTGGTTTGTTTGCACTCTAAAATCAAACTGGATAGTTATGACAGCTGAAGCGTTATTTTATATTCTAAACGGTATATGAAAATTGGATAGCTGCCCAAAAAGCTGATTGCAGTTGTGCTAAGAGAAAAATATATTTATTTGAATATCTATTCTAGAGGCTATACTTTCAATTTTGAATTTCTCTATTTTATTCTAAGACAATTAAAGCAAGTTCAATAGAAAGTTAATTTTGAACCAGAGTGTTTGGTCTCCTTGAAACTTTCTCGCATACTCCCTAGTAAACTTGTCAGCCAGAGAACACCTTTCAGGGCGCTGGCGTTCAATAGTTCCAAAATATTAATTTTTGGCTTGTATTTAGCATTTTTACTGAATCTATTTTGTCATCCTTGGCGAGTTATTTGGCGATTAATTCCTGGCATGCGGTTAATAGAATCCGAAAATCGAATTTATGTCTTAGACCCGTTGTTCCCAATCGATTGAGAGAAAAATATGACACAAAACAGCACTTGAAGTCACAAAAACCACCGAAAATAAATTTGATACACTTAATCATTGCGTTTACTTATTTCTGAAAGTATAGACTGACAGACGGTCAATCTGTCTTTGGATTTGGCTCGAAATTTGGCGAATAATTACACTATAAATGTTCAATATGTATACCGGATTTTATTTATTTATCTCTCTTCACTTTGTAATTATCGTGTTATCTTACATTCGAACAGTCTAAAGATGAATTTCCTCTGAACAGACTTTATTCAAAACTTGATAGAAATCTGAAAATTTGGCCAAATCTAAAAACCGTATGCCAAATTTCAGTTACCTAACTCAAATTATTTCTGAGTAAACCTTATCACAAACAAATGGGCATTTCCAAAAATGTGTTTTTCGAACTCAGGGAGTTCAAAATCTGGAGTTCGAATGTTTTAAAAATTACTATATTTACTCTACGCTATGTATGCGAGAAAGTAAAAAAAGTATGTTATAAGGATATATAAGCAACGCAAATCGATTAAGCAAACATACTTCTTTTAAAACCAGCATCAGAAATGCAACCTTTAAAGGCATATATATATCAGAAATACAAAAAAATATTTTAATATCAGTTTTATAACTAAACAAATTTGCTCAATAGAGAAAGAGGAGAATTCAGTAAAAATATGTAGTAAGATGGTACGATTATAAAAACAAAATGAGATGCAAAGATTAAAAGATAGAAATCTCTTTATTCAGCCATTTATTCACGCTATAGCCTCTCTCTGATTCTTTATTCAGCCTCTTAGATGCGAATGTTATTTAAATATGTGAAATGAATATATAATGATTCTCAAAATGACTCATACCTGCATGCGAATACATGAATTATACTCACATGTACCCATCCAACTGTTTGATTTTAAATAAATTTTATTTAGACAAAGAAGAATCACACATATTTTTTACATAAAATAAAAGCGAAAAGAAAGATGAAGCAATTTTCTCCCTTAAAACGATCGACTGGTAAGCCAAAAATATTCTTTCTTGAATTTTTAAACTCTTATTTGAGAGATATTTTTTTATCAAATAAAATCAAAAGCATTATATACTAGCTTTTACTCGCGACTTCGTTCACATGGAAAATCACACAACTCACCTAAAAACAATCTATTTACAGTGCGTATCTGAAATAAAGCAAAATCCCAAATCAAGTCCGTATTGCTTTAAAATCAAGTCAAGTCTACTTTATTTATTGATTGAGATTGAGATAGCTACGACAGTATTTACACATATTTTAAAAACTTTTCATTAAAATGAAAATATAGTTGTCAACAATAACAATACACTGCATATGCTTGAATTTTTAACGCCCATTGGGGTAACTCAAATACGTGAATTTTCTACGCCATTTGATGTAACGCAATCCAAATTAGATTTTTTTTAATTTCCTTTATTTTGTCATATTTTAATTCAAAAGTACATCAGAAAGAATCCGAAAAATCGATTTATTAACAATGTTTAATTTTAAATGCATCAAACACTATAAAAATAAACGGAATCGTTTGAAATAATCGGACGAAAGCATGTTAAGCGTAACTTCATTAGCGTGGGTCAAAAACAAAATGAAATCTTACCCATTTGGTGGTGGCAAAATGAAGATTTTTTTGCTGGAAGTAAAAAAAAAATGTCGTTTTTGCTACTTCGCTGGCATTATTTCTGTTTTTTCTCTCTATAAAAACCTTCCTCGCTTCTTAGCAAAAATATTTTTAGAAAATAATTAGTCGTATCGGTCTAGCCGTTCTCGAGTTTTGCGCTGAGCAACTCCTTTGGCGATTCATTTTTATCTATATAGATAAATGGATAAGGAATAAGTCTTAAATATTTCATTTAGCTGAAAAAGAATTTGCAAGAATATATAATGTTCTTTTAACTGTTGAATTTTCGGAGTTTTAAACCGATGTTATCTATTACATGTGATACTAAATTTCAATGAAGTGGGCTGCTATTACCGGAAACACTAGATTAAAATTTATATAATTCAAAAGCAATGTATAATTTAAATGAAAACAAATTTCCAGATAAATAAATTATATAGATATTAATAATATTCTTATTATAACTTTTATCATTTTTCATTCAAGTTCATTTTTCCAAACCGGTCCATTTAGGATTATGTATATGGTGTATATTAAAGTTTGACACTGTTTTCTGATAAATTAAAAAAGCACGACAATCCAGGATATCAAATTCAAATTCGAAAGAAATCCAATTGGCTTGGAATGCCTGGTCATCCGTTTATTGCTTGTGGTCTAAGAATAGAAATAAATGATAGTGCCTGAAGTAATGTTGTTAATAATGGAATAAATAATAATAATGGCATAATATAGTTAATAATAACCAAAAAAAAGAGTAATGTTAAAACTCTTCTAATGAAGCTCTTAATTCGTCGAAATAATCTTCTAATGGAGTAAATAATAATGGCGTAGTGGAGTATAAAATAATTATGATGTAGCGGAGTAAATGATAATAATGGCGTAATGGAATAAATAATAATAATATAATTGTGAAAATAATAATAATGGCGTAATGGAGTAAATAATAATAATAAAATAGTAACTTTAAAACTCCTCTAATGAAGCCCATAATTTGTCAAAATGATTTTCTAATGAAATTCTTAATTCATAATGGAGTAAATAATAATAATAAAAGAGTAATTTTAAAACTCCTCTTATGAAGTTTATAATTCGTCGAAATGTTCTGTTAATGAAATTCTTAATTCGTAATAGAGTAAAAAAAAATAATAAAAGAGTAATTTTTAAACTCCTCTAATGAAGCTCGTAATTCGTTGAAATAATCTTCTAATGAAATTCTTAATTCGTAATGGAGTAAATTATAATAGTAATGGCTGAATGGAGTAAATTATAATAATAAAAGAGTAATTTTAAAACTCCTCTAATGAAACTCGTAATTCGTCGAAATGATCATATAATGAAACTCTTAATTCGTAATGGAGTAAATAATAATAATAATAATAATAAAAGAGCAATTTTGAAATACTTCTGAAGAAATTCTCGATTCGTCGAAAGGATGTCAAGATAAAATAAATTGGAAAAATCTTAGGACGACCTTTTTGTCAAATGGAGAGAAGGCCACTTACCTTGCAGATGGAGTGGTGGTTAGTTCTCACGCTCTGCACCCCTACACCGACGAACAGCGCGCGAGTTTCCTCTTGAGTGGCCGCCAACCCTCTCCGGCCGCGCGGGAAGTCACGCCAAACTGCGACGAAAGAGCCATTTTTGTTTTTTTATCCCCAGACATAAAAGAACACAAAACCCGCTCTGTTCCGATATAAGTGAAAAATGAATCGAAATCTCCGCAAATACAATGGAGGCCCTATTTGACGGTTGACGGGAGATGCCTAGGCGTGGGCGTGATAAATAAAATGAACCTGAACTGCACGGAATCGCCGGCTTTTCAAGAAAATGACTCTTTTCATCAAGATAGAACTCAATAATAGCGTAAATTTAATGTTCCTGTCGTTAAATTTAAGGGTTTCAAGTGTCATGTTGATTAGATATATCTACTGGGTATTTTTGATGGGGTGAAGAATACAATCGGCAGGTTTGTTCTCCTTTCAACTTTATCGTATATTAACACGCAAAACAGTGCTTTTTATGTTATCAGAAGTATTTGTAGCATAGCGGGGGAAAAATAAGTTTTCGTTTTGTACCTCTTTTCTTGGATTGATTTCTTCAAATATTTAATATAAAACAACTTAATATCGTACATTTCATTTTATTTATATGACATTGAAGATTATTATTGCAATTTTTTGCTTTTTTGAGTAATAGCATTTACATATCAACGAAGGCCGGGATGGCCAGGTTGGTAAAGCGTTGGACTCGTACTGCTTAGGTTTCGAGTTCGAAGCTCACTGGCCAAAAGATTCCTCGAGTGTGTGGCGGCCGGCGCTCGTTAAATCTGATCGTGGTCACAAAGTCCTCCATGTCGAGAGTAATACCACTGGGGGTACTGGGTCAGAGGTGATCGTTCTCTGTTCCAGGTCTAAATTACAATTTGAGATGAATGAATGAATTTGCATGAGTGAAGTCCGCCCCCTAAAAAGGGTTGTCGCGTGTGAGTAGCTAAGTCGTACTCTTGGTTCTAGATGGCGCTACTTGTGAAACAAAGAGACGCATTTATTAGGCTTAAATCTGCTGATCGTATCAGTTGGGGCTTGCCCAAGGCAAGTGCCATTAGTCACAACATAACACACAATATATCCACGAAGGGATAGACGGATACACAGTCAATCTTTTGTCGTTCTTGGTACAAAATTCGATTCATATTTATTAATTTGGTGATAAAACCTTACATCAAATTTTATTCATATCGCTATTACCTATTTCATCTGTGACGTTCACGTGCACAAAGACGAGTAAACAACTAGACTTCCTTACGTACATATTATATTGTCCAAAATTTAATAGATCTTTAATTTCAGTGTAAATGCCATGCGCTGAATATCAATCAACTAGCTCGTTCGTTGTTCGAATTATCGCAATCAACAGGTATAATTTTAAACATTATAATTTTTTTTCTGACTTTTGGATATCTAAGAATACAGAGATCCACCAAATATATAGAAATTGAATCCCAACGATTTTTCTCTGTTCCCATATTTTGTTTTGGAGAAATTAAAAGAATAAAAATCTCAAAAGGAATAAAAACAATTAAAATCATACATTTTCTTCTGCTTCCTGGTTAAATATATAATATCTTTGATAATTTAACAAGTTGATTCCCTGTCATTTAAATAGCTCGTGGTAGGCAGTGGTGGATTTACAACTGTGAACGTTAGCCAGCTACTTAGAGCTAGCTGTAGCGTCAGCCTTATAAGCCAGATAATATCCTTCGATTTGAAGGGTCCCTTTTGCTTGTTCGGTATGTTATTCGGCTACAGGCCCAAACGTCGCAGGTTCGTACCTTGAACTTCAATTGCTACATTGATAACACTCATAAACTGATAGCTTGATTCAAAAGGTATTAACCTAGGAGTAAAATAAATAATGAAAAAAAATGAGCGGAAATTCCATGAAATATAAAATATTAAAACCTGACCAGATATGCTGGATTTCTATAGATTGATAAATTTTTTTTAGCTTTTAAGTATCAATAACATTTGAGTGTTAATAAATTGACTATTGAGAGACATCATAATGCCTAAAGCTGAAAAGAAAACAGACCTGAATCCGCTATTGTTTACCGAATGAAATTCACTTGTTAAATCATCAGTAGGTCATATATATAGCCCCATTTGTCGAATTCTGTGAGGTAAAGTTGTTTTGAAATGAAATTCTACTAACCCTGTTTATAATATGTAGCATAAAAAAATACTGCTATTCCTGAATATTCTTTTGCATGGTTTTTCTCATATGTTCAAAAATTCTGGAACATCATATAAACGCATTAACGCTTTGCAAACGATTTTTAAATGTTTTCCTTTTTATCCCTTCAGTTAATCTCCCGGTGTGAGGCATCTCGTAATTGAGGATGAGATGGGGGTTGAATCTTGCCAACCTGGTGGATTAAGGAAAAGATGGGGACATGGTTCCTTCCATCGATGATGGGACGCACTTCCCACGGGAAAGATTGTATCGTGACCGGTGAAGGCCCTTAGGGCTCAACCACAGCTCCTACAAGTTTTGCTGTTGCGGCGGTTTGGTCATTCAGTTTTATTATTTAATTCCATGTCCCTTCGCGGGGGGGGGGTTGGAGAGTCTGGTAGGCTTTATCCATTGAGTTTCTTTTTTATAAATTGAAATTCAAAACAAATCTAATGTTATGAGACAACGATTGCATAAAAAATTTAATTTATTTGAATCATTGCTGATTTAACACTTTCACACCTGGAGAGCGCCACCTATAGGTCAAGCCTATTTTCTAATAATCTCGAACTATCTTTCTTGTTAGGAGATTTCTTTGTAGCACTGGCCATATAAGCCAGATAACATCTACGATACCGAAGTCGACTTTTGTATTATGGTCATATTACTCGGCTACAGGTCCTAGCATCGCGGGTTCGTATCGCAACCGTCACTCCCTACATTGGTGACCTTGACAACGCAACCTCTTGCAACAGTCGTGGTGCCATCTACGCCACAGCAAAATCGTCAGACTCACTATAAGTAGGCAAACAAACAAACAAAAATCGTCATACTCACATGACAAGCAAGCAACAACTCACCATAACGCTTGGCGCAAAAAAAAAAAAAATAGTTCGTCTCTCGTCCGACTCACTGGTGGGGGAATACTGTAGCGCTAGCCATATAAGCCATATAACATCTACGATACCGAAGTCGACTTTTGTATTATGGTCATGTTACTCGGCCTATGGCTCTAGCGTCGCTGGTTCGTATCGCTACCTTCAATCGCTACATCTTCTCTACTGTAATTAAGAGCAAAGAAAAAATTTTCTAATCGCATGGTAGATCGAATATGACTTGAGCCGTGTCAGTGAACGAGTTAAAATAGCTTTAATATGTACTTGTACAGGCAACCGACGAATAAAGGATTTCTTTCCAAATTTGATAATCTTATCATCAATAGCATGTTAAAATTTATTTGTTTAGTTCTTCGCGTTTTTGAGTAATCGCAATCACATGTACGCGATAGCTCAATATTTTCTCTTGATGAATTTTATCCAAATGTTACTGGAAATCTACGTTATAAATGTGAAATATCGCTAAAAACATTAAAGAAAAAAATAAAATTCGAGATAAATGAATCAAATATGCATTAAAAATCGAGACAAGAAATAATGTTATGCTTTAGTGTCTATTAATTTTTCCGCTTAAAAAGAGATAGTAAAAAAAATGCATAAAATAAAATGAATCACCATGTAGAAATAATGACCCAAATTTGCTTTGAATGTTGCAAATAAATGATTTGTTTAGGAAAATAAAAATCAATATTTCTAAATCAAAATACAGCATAAGTGCTACAAACACCTTAAAACTATCAAACATTTCCGCCTCTTTGAACCGTAAGTAGATGTAGACGGAATTGGTTTAGAAAATTTAATTAATGGCATTGCACTTCTAAGCCTTTTTTGTGGCTTTCTTCTGACACTTTGGATGACCTATCTTTCTTCAGAAAGGAATCGGGGCTTCCCTGTGACATCAATTTTTTTTATTTTTATAGAGAAAGCATCCTTGACACATTTTAATGATTTTTAATTTTTATAAAATTTATAAAATCCACTAAACATTAAATCTCAAAACTTTAAGTATACTAAAAACGCAAGCATTTTTTTAGAGAAGATTTAAAAAATAAATATAAAATGTTATTCTCAGCAAAAAAAAAGAAGTTTTTATTAAATAAAGCAATTTATACTCGTCCATTGCCATATAACCGATATACAACCGTGTAGCAAAAGCTGGAAAACAAAGGAAATGTATACATGCGTACCAGGGATTAATGATATTCGTTTGTTTGCGTTAGTTTTTAAATAAAATACCAAGTCTAAGTTTGAAAAAAAATAATGCCATATCCCAGGCGCCACTTAAACTCACAACGCTACTCATTTACAAATTTGTTTGAATTCACAATTTTGTTCAAATTTCTTCTAAAGTAGAATGAACCAATGCCGGCGTCCTGGCATATAGGTAGCGAATCTTCACCACGATCCGGGCGTCCCGGGGTCGAGTCTCGGTTCTGGCATGGTTGTTATTCTTCTATGTTCTTTCTTTGAGAAATATGAATGTGACTCCCAGTAAAAATGGATTGTGCAAGCGAATGTGACGCATGAAGTAGCTGAATCGTGCTCTTGGCCCTACTGAAAGATAAGAGACGCTCATTCGGTTTGAATCGCTGAGATATCTGTCAGCGGGTTTGTAAAGCTCCATAAGTAACATTAAAAACAGAATGAGCCAATAAAAAGTGCAGAAATAGCCATTCAGATATGTTTACTATTCAAAATCTTAAAAGATTGCGAGTGATTAAAAACTTTCATTTTGAGATTTTGATCTAATTGAGAATGACGTTATTGCCATATAGCGGCTTGTAGGGTCTTTTTTTTCATTAAACTGTACTACTTCCTTCTGTGGTGATACTATAAATTTGAATTTAATTAAAATATTACTGTTTATTTTAGTTGTAATATTTTTACTTAGTTCACTAACACAGAATCTTCTGATAGTAACCGCTTTGATTTCCTATTCCAAGTTCTATTACAAAATTGAATTGTTTCTATTTAAGGATAAGATAAATCTACTTTAAGGAAAATATAAATAAAAACAATTCAATTTATTTTATCCAAAAGTATCCTTAAAAGTAACCTCCTTTAGTTTATCCTTAAAGTATGTCAAATGAATTTAGAAACATCTTGCAAGGTGCGCGTTTAAATACATTGCGAGGATAGAAAGAGCGGCTTTTCCAAGACTGTTTTTGTGTCGGCGAATCATGGACAGAGTGAAGGCGTTGCGATGGAGACGAAACATAAGAGCCTTCATAACGCATTTTATGATAAAGATGTGAGAAATGTATATCATTCCCGGATGTTAGTCATCTTTTCTTATCCACTGATGATGATTGGGGGGGGCATAAAAATATTTTTTCCGAATATCATTTTACGATTGGTTTGTTTAATTACATTAACATCCCTTGATTTAAAGTTACAGTAGGTCTCATTTCGGGACGGTTCTTGAATTTTTGAATCACAACCAGTTGTTAAGGACGACGTCCACAGTTTGATTAAATTGGTCTTATTACTAATAATGGATTTCTGAAAACATTAAAATAGTATATTGTAATTAAAAATAATACATAAGCACACCTAGCATTTAAAAAAGTGAGTGGAAAGTCGAATATAAAATTTCACCCTCATTAATTTGAATTAAGTGAAGCTATAATAGTGTGAACATAATTAACGTGGACTTGAAAAGACAAACAATTTTATGCGAAAATTAGAACTGATCATGCAATACTAAATATCATCAAATTTAGTAATACAGTAAAAAATAATCACATATTGATTAAAACTCCAGCAGCAAGAAGTGTGTGTGTGTGTGTGTGTGTGTGTGTGTGTGTGTGTGTGTGTGTG
>JAOUZG010043210.1:4545447-4580064 GCA_026289955.1 Argiope argentata
ACTTCTAATTTTTGTTTTTATTATTCAAATAGTTCCTGATTTTTTTAAAAAATTCGTTTCTGCTTTTTAAATCTATAGGTCTGATCCCTTGGCTGAGAAGCTGTGTTTTCTTTTTTGTGTGAAACGATTTAATGATGCATGAAATTCGTTCAATGGATATTTCTTTTTTCATAATACGGATTAATGTATATTTGGGGAATTCAGTTGTTTGATTTTGTAAGAGATTTATTCTTCTCCTAAGAAGAATATACCATTCAAGTGTTTTCCTCTTAACCTTTGCATTTACATGGACAGTTTTGAGTTTTGAAAGAGTCAACATTATTATATCTTGACAATACCAAGTTTCACAATTCTTGGTATTGACCTTCAGATGGAATTAAATTGGTTTTGCAGCAAGCATAATTTTACTTCTCGGCAGTTTTTTGAATTTTTGGGGGGACACCGAGGATTGAACAATCAAAATTCAATCTTTACTTGAAACTACTCTTTTTTTTTTAACCTTATCTGTTCAAAGGATTGATATTCATGGGAAATAAAATAATTCATTTCTATCAGTGAATGAAATTTGAAAAAAAATATTTATAATTTGTAATAATTAGGTTAACTAGAATTGAAAAGCCGATGTCCTGGCGTAGGGGTGGCGCGTCTTCCCCGAGAGCTGGGCGCCCCGGGTTCGGGCATGGTTGTTCTTCGGTGCTTTATCTGCAAGGTGTGAGAAAAGGGGGTTGTGCAAGCGACTGTGATGAGTAAGAAGCAAAAAAAGTCGTACTCTTGGCCCTAGTTGGCGCAACTTCAAAACAAGAGACGCTCTTTTCGGCTTAAAACTCGCTGATGTTGCGGTGAAGCTTGTCCATGGCAAGTGCCTCTAATAACAAAAATAAGAAGTGAAAAATGTGTCAAAATGTGTTCCATCAAATCAATGGAACAGAGATTTTGATGGAGAATTCCGAGTGTTTCGCTACAATATAATTTATTGCTGCCTTCTCCAATAACTGTCGTTTAAACATCCACTTACTAAGGGAAAATTACGTGACATCTGTAGGCAGCTTTTTAATGGAAATATGACAAGAGATCGTCGGTCAAAACCGTTGAGAAAGATACAACAAAAAAACAACAACAAATACCTAGCCTTTTGAGTTAATAATGAATGTGCTATACGCTATTATTAAATATATATTAATGCATGAATTGAAATTTTAAATATATAATTTTAGTAACGTAAAGTAATATACTCTACTAAGAAAGTTTTGAATTTATTTTAAACTCAAAACATTTGAGAATTATATATTGTAATTAAATACAAATTAATAGATATTTGTGGCTTAACCGAAAATACTGTTTGTTTGTTAAAAAAAAAAACTTGTCCCCTTTCTTTTATTTAAATCGGTTAAGAGGGGCTATGCTGTAGCTAAATTGACAATAGAATTATTATTATTAAAACAAATCGAACACAAATACTTAAAGTTAAAAATAAACAGTTTTTTTTTTCTTGAAAAATATATTTAAAAGGGAAATATTTATACTTTAAATCAAAATACAAATCAATAACGAAATATTTAAAAAGACAATGAAAATAAATCTTGCAAAATGAACTTGCGTTGTTTTTTATAAAATTCCTTATTTTTTAACTATATTTTTATAAGCAAATTACAAAATTAAAATTAACTGCCAGAGCTATATAACTTCTTATTAAATTTGGATAGAGATACCAATCTTAAAAACCGATTTCTCTTTACAGATAATTTAAAAACGTACTTACAAGAAGACAATCAGTCACCGTTTGTATCAGGTAGAGTCGGATGCATGTTGCCTCCTATACCCGATACAGTAAAAATAGTTATTTAACAAGCAAAGATGTTATAGATGTTGCGTCTCCTTTCTTACAGCTTGAGCTTAGAGCTTCCAAGACAGAATGATTTAATTCTACTGCAGCTGTTGTGTAAAAATCATGCACGTGCCTTGAGTATTAGTAAAAGTATATGACTACGTATAAAAGGAAAAATGTTTCGAAATACTTTTGAATTTTTGCATAAAGTGGATTGGAGAAAATATCTATGAAACTAAAAGATATGGATAAAAGTGAAAAGTACTCTGCGAATTGAAAGAAAAGAATTGTTTGGCTAAAAATAGTTATAAAGGGGGGGGGGATGTTCCAGTTTAGAAATTTATAAGAGGATTTTTTAAATTAGTTTCAGAATTTTCATGATAATTTTAAAAATATTGTACTATAACGTAAGTGCAAACTATCCAAACAATCAAAATTATTTTTAGAGCATATCAATTGTTTACTTATATTTAATGCATCACAAACCACACATTTTAAAATATCAATTATTGATATTTAAATAACAAAGAAATTTGCAACCTTTTGTATTCGTCTTAATTTCTCACGCGATCATTTCTCTTGCCTCTCTCGCTCTTACTTACATAAAAAAAGATCCTTCTGTTTTTAGGGTTCCCGATAGATGGCGCTTGTCATTACAGAACCTAGATCCTGAAACAAACTATATTTTATTTAGAATCTTTAACCCTTATGCTATTGTACCGGCCCAAACGACCGTGCAAGTTCTATTTTGATGTGTCACTTTCAATTTTAAATTAGGAATGTAAGATATAAAGCGAAGACATCCTTGATGAAAACTCGTTTTATATCCTGCAGAATAATTTCACTTTTGTTCGCATTAGATCGCATTAAAAAATTATAAAATCTTTTTTAAATGAACATATTGTTTATTCCGTAGTTCAAGAGTTCTGAAACTTATTGAAAAATTACGTATTATGTCAAATTTGAGCAAAGAAATTAATATTAAATTATATTTATAAAGTTTTCAGAGGAAAATTTTTTAAATTAAAGTTTAGAGTTTTTAAAAAATTGAAAGGTATAAATTAGATTTGAAACAATATTATTCAAATACAAAAACGAAATAATTCCTCTTGGTCTGAATACAGAAACAAAATTTAAATTATTTAATACTGGTCAAAAATTAAGAATATTGGAAAAGTACTCAGTATTTTCAACAAAATTCAATTTTTTAAACTAACCACTTACTTTAAAGAATAAATGCGAAAAAGTACGGCCAGAACAGTTTCAGCAAACAACGATGAACTGTTTTTCTGGTACTCTCCCGTTAGCCGCGCGCAAGTCTAAAAATCGCCAAATTTCTTACAGTGATTTTAAAGCAAATAATTGCCAAATAATGTAGAATTTCGACAAATTTCTTTGGCAATTTTTCACTTGAGTCCGGCTAACGATAAAGTACAATTTTTCGTAATGGAAATAACGGAATTATTTCCCTTGACATTACAAGCAGCTGAAAGACATTAATTCTTTCATTTCAAGACGTACGCGAGCAGTGAAAATAGAAAGCCCTTTTCTAGAATACATTAAATCCAAAGCCTAGGTCATTCTTGAAATCTGTTGCAAACCATTTTTTCTGACATCTTTTTCTTTTCATTTCATGAGATTTTCCCTATTTCTTATATAAAATTTCCTCTCATTTTATACGAAAATTTAATCCGCTCTAAGCCTATTTGTAATTCTTATACACAACTACTTGCTAAGTAATTTCATTGTTCCATCCAGTTGCAATACCTGAAAGTTAAGAGCTTTTTATAAGAACGTCTACCCTTCTACATATTAGCAATCTCTTGGCTTTAAAATAGCTTCTGCTTTTTAAAATCATTTATAAAGCAAATATCAGAGCGGTAGTTCCAATTTAAAACGAGAGCACGAAAAAGATCATACGGACCTAGATTCGGACTGCATGGTGAGTGTGCTTTCATTCTATATTTTATCAGGTCAAATATTATGTAGTAACTGGGAAAAACGGAAAAGTGCACTATCATATATATTATAATAGCCAACCAGATAATCAAATCTTGTTGTTACTAATGGCACTTGCCATGGGCAAACTCACTGACGCAGTCAGAGATTTTTAAGCCGATGGTGTGTCTCTTGTTTCAAGTAGCTCCAGCTAGGTCCAAGAGTACGCCTTAGTTACACACTCATCACATTCGCTTGCCAGTCCCTTTTTACAGGGAGACACTTTCACACACCTCATAGATAATACACAGAAGAACAACTATACCTTGACCAGGACTCGAATCCAGGACACCCAGATCACGCAGAAGACACGCTACCTCTGTGCCAGGACGCCGGCTACTCAAACCTTAATTTCTCGTATTGCATTTTAAGAGTTGTAAAATTAAATCCAAGCATTTTTTAGATATTTTTATTTATTCGATAAGAATTAATTATTGCATCAAAATGTCTTTCACTGAGATATTTCAATCTCGCATTTTGAAATGAATTTTTTTTATTTACATGACTATGCGATTTTATAAAAAACTTTATAAATCTTTTTTCTCTTATTAGAACTCAAAATAATGAGCACTGTCTGAACTGCTTTAATTCTAATTGCTCTGCTGTTTTTTTTCTAATTACTCGTCTATTCAAAACAGAATTTTCTAACGTACCATATTCATCTTCAATCATCATTTGTTAAATTTTAAAAAAAATTGTTTTGAAACACAATATTTTATTTCTATACATTAATTTTTTCTCTTTTCTTTTCTTTTTATTCAGATATTTCTTACTTACATAAGCATCTTTTTACTGCACAAGTAATTTTAATTTCTAAGCTATCATGGCATTTTCAATGATTTATATACTCTTATCTTTAGATGCTTGATATAATTTATGAGAATTATAAATCTAACGTTATAAAATTGCGATTTCTACCCTGCCCTATAATGAGGGTTATCACTTGAAAACGTGAGCTTTTCAACCTTGCGTATAGATGAAACGCACTCAAAATTAGTTATTGCACCGTGTAAATGTATAAACCCAAATTTTGTTTTTGCAGTAAGAAGCTTCATGATGCAATGACAAAAATGATGTCATTTTTTTAATTCGATGCCAAATTCCTAGCAAATATCCACTTTTGAACTTCCATAAGCTTAAAAAGAGTTCATGGAATTATATCTGTTTATGAAAACTGAGAAAAATCAAATGGGAGTAATCTCTCAAAAAAAAGTTCACGCGCTCCTTAATAATGTTGTCCCCCACCCCCACATGCTACGCTTAAAATTGTGAGCCTTGGGAAAAACCGTGAATACGCAGAGTTTTAATTTTAGATTCCCATATATAGGCAGTTTTTTATTTCGTGATAAAATGAAATTAATCGAAAATTCAACTTTGACATTTTTTTTACTAATTGTAATCAAAATTTGATGCAGAACTGCACTTATAATGGCAAGGTATCAAGGCCAAATTTCATCCATAAAAGTCGCTGCTTTTTATTTTGAGTAACCGGGTTTACATGCATGAGACTGAACAGCCAACTGTCGATTAATCCACTGTTAGATGAATTTCAAAATTTAATAAAAGTCTACTCTTAAGATATCGAAAAAGAAAACCATCTTTTAGTCTTTTTACTTTTTCTTTTTTTTTTCTATCATGTTTATTTGTAATTGAGAAGACCAAAAAAAGATCCATTTGAATTATTTTTTTAAACTGATACAAATTTGGTTTACAGTCACCTCCTTTATATATATATAGATATGTAATTATATTTTAAAATCTAATTTAAGCCTAATTAATTTCTTAGTGATTAACTCAATTCAACACATATTAACTACATTCTAAAATATTCTCTTATTTACTGATCCCATTCCACGTTTTTTATTTAATAATTGCAACAGAAAGATCTGTAAAAATTCTTTCGTCATCGGTTCCCACTCTCCGAGTGAAGGAATAAAAAATTGCTGTTATAAACAAATTCTAAAATATTCCTATGGTTCCCTTGTCTGTGGTCGATACGTGTAAGAAATCCCAAGCAAAATCTCAAAAATGAAGGGGAAAATGTTTGATTTACTTTTCTCATTCCGCTTTGCGTTGTGCTGTCGCTTCTACTTGTACATTAAGCGTGGCTTCCGAGACAGAAATAAAACGAAATTAAAATTTTATATATATATATATATATATATATATATATATATATATATAATATGCTTACACAGAATCACTGGATTAAAAATATTCAGCAAACACAGAGAGAGAGAGAGAGAGAGGGAGAGAGAGAGAGATTCAAAAATATTGTTTAAAAAATTATTAAAAGTACACCAGAAAATCTACAGGTATAAACTGAAATCACAGAATTTTTTAAAAAAATTTAAAGTGGTGAAGTTGGTTTTTATTCTGTGATGCGTACTTGGTATTTGTTAAAAACATTGAGATCATATTTTATTTTTAAAAATTGATTGAAATTAATTTTTTTAAAAATATTTTCAACTCAAGAGAAAGCTCTCTATATATCTATTAATTTTGGCCAGTCTAGGTCCAACTATTTGCTCTATAGAGCATAGTGAACTTTCTCTCAAGCATATCGCAGTCTACACGAAATATATTAGCATATAGTTGCTATGATGTTAAAAATAAGTTGCTTTAAAATGACCTGGAAATAGCCTAGATGGAGATTTTTGAAGGTATAAGGTTATCAGGGTTTAATACAGAAAAAGTATTTTGAAAATAATTTGAAAACGAATCATTTCAACTACATTAAATATATTTTATGCAAAGCCATTTAATAGCAAATCACAGAATAATGTATGATATAACAGATTTAAGATTGCTATTTGCCGCGAATCAAAAAGATAATGCTGTGTTTTTTCTGCTTTTCTTTGTAATTCGGTTCTTTTTTAAAAAAGAAATGGATATTCATCTAGTGAAAATATTTAAAAAGCGCCGGCTTTCTGGTGCAGATGTGGCGCGTCTTTTTCTTGTTCTGGGAGTCCCGGCTTCGAGTCCCGGTTCGGGCATGGCTGTTCTTCTGTGTGCTATCTGTGAGATGTGTGAATGTGCGCTCCTGTGAAAAAGAGGCTGTGCAAACGAATGTAGTGAGTGTGTAGCTAAGTCGTACTCTTGACCATAGTTGGCGCTACTTCAAAAACAAGAGACGCTCCTTTCGGCTTAAATCTGCTGCTGCATCAGCAGGGGGCTTGTCCAATATCGCAAGTGCCATAAGTAACAACAGCAACACATTTAAAAAGCTTCCAAAACTATTGAATGCAAATATACGAAAAAGAATATTCTGATTGGGTTTTCGAATTTTATCAAGTTAACAACTTTGTAACTTTGTGAGTAATAACTAGTTAACTGCTTTGATCTTTTCGGGAAATGCATACCTAAATTGGGTCGCAAAAATTTAGAGATGACGAGTATTCTCGTCAAATACAGAGTATGTGTAATATATAATTATGTTGCAATGAAATGGCTTTTATTTTTTATTTCAATAATCATTTTTATTTATTTACTTAAATTAACATACATTTTTTGTATATGAACAAAAAGTAACATAAAAAATTAATTTATTATTTTAATTTGCTGTTAGAGAATGGTATTGAACAAAGAAATAGAAAAACGCATAAAAATCTTTTACTTGTTCCTTTGATTTGACTTGACCTCAAAATATTTTAAAAGCCAGGAAATTTACGAATTTTTTATTTACTAAAATTGTAATTCAAACTTCAAACTGTCATTACTTATAACTCCTGATGAATAAACTCGTCATAACGCAAAAGTTGTACTCTTTCCATGACGAATATGCTCGTCAAAAACAGTTAATTGGTTAACGGATCCACGGATATTAACGAATTCATATATTAAAGACCTCAGCAATGTCCTATTAAACTTCAAGGCATAAGTAAAACTTGGAATCAAGGTTGAAATTATTTATTATCACTTTTGTTTGATGAAATTACTAGAAAAAAAAAGCAACACACAATATTTTCCCTGTATTTTGACCTTCTAAACAGATAATCAAATCTTAACTTTTCCAGGAAGTATTCGTAGAAGACGACTTCCGTATTGACTCAACTTGTGAAATATTCTGAAAAATGCAAAATTTTCATGTCGAACAAATGACTTGTTGAAAAATTCGTAAAAGCACCTATAACATCAGCATCATCAAACCAAAGTATCAAAATCATTCCATTATCATTGTTGGAACAATAAAGTATTGCTCGAAAATGAGGTCATTATGTGTGAAGCGCCTATCCTTGAAGCATCACAGGTGGGTTAATTTTTGAAGAGAAGTAAAAGGTCTGGTTTGAAGACATTAATCATTCGTTGTTATTGCTCTTAACTGAAGCAATCACATTCTTTCCGATCTAGCGCGAACAGTTTACGGACTATTGCTCTTTTCTGCGTTTTCAAACAACGAAAATTGGTTCAGTGTGGCGTTCTGATGAAAACGGAGAGCTAAGTAATTGATGTTGATTATGCAAAACGGATTTATTCCAATGTTAGGGCGTTACTGACCTTCGCTGTTTTTTTTTCTTCCGGAGTTACCCACACGTTTGGCATTGAGTTATCAACTGTTTACTTAAATGTAAGTTCTACTTGATCCAAAGGTTTCACTGAATCGGAAAACCCCTGGTTTTTTTAAACACCTGGTTGCTCTTGACTGTAACAATTAACCCGCTTGCTTCAATGCTTTAATACTTACTTTAATGTATGATAGTTAGATAATATTAAATTTTGGAGTGAGTTTAGCCTTTTTAGTGATCAGTAACTAATAATTAAATAATTTTCATGAGTTAAATATATTTCTAAATCCCTTTTACACCAAAGATTGTGCTAAAAAATAATAACAAAAAAGGCTATGTAGATGTAACTACTCTAAAACACATTATTATGTTGCAATGTTTTGAACCAGAGGTTCGAGTTTTCTTTGGTTCGGAAAAAAAATGAATGCCATTAAAAAGACCTCAAAACATTAAAAGATCATAAGACCTCATATTTAAAAAATTGTATTTATATATTCATTAATTTTGATGAATGAGATCTGAAGAATATCAATAATTTTCATTCTAAATCTTTGGAATTTATTATAGAAAAGAGAAAAACTTTGAAGGGCAGTGAGTAAGAAAATTTTTTGTATCCATGTTTTCCGAAAAATAAAGGTTTCCACAAATCATCACAAATACAAAGTTCTAAGAACATTTTATTTATTAAAAAAACATACACATTTGGCACATTTACTAAGAAAGAAAACATTTGAAGGAGCGAGAATATCTTTTTTCTTTTCGAAAGTAATAAAGTTATCCTCGTAAGAAAAAAAAATATTCCAACTAATTACTGCTCTTCCGATGCGACACACATCGTGCCCGACAAAGCAATACGTACAAAAGAAATAGATAAAAGCTAACACGAAAAAGAATTATAAACATGAAAAAGCAAAGGTGGAAAATGACAACTGCTGTAGAAAAGAGAAAACGTTTATCTTGTGGTTTAATAAAGCAATATAAACATTTTTTTCAGTTTGATTTTTATCTGAATGTAGAAAAAAAATGGCGTGGTGTAAGATCTCAAGCTAACTTATATTGAGTTTAGTTTCCATTTGAAATAGTAAGAAAAGATAGATATAAAATGAAATTTCACATGAGACTTCAGATCATGGATCCAAGTTAAAATGTAAGTAGATCCTTTTTTTTAAAAGTATTAAAGTGGCTTGTCTTGTGCTCTATCTGTAACATCTGTTCATATTTCCTAAGCTTTAGTAAGTGAATTGTTTAATATGTTATTTGCCACCAACGCCAAGAAGCTCAAACTTATGATTCACAATTAATATTTAATCATATGACACTTTCTATACTAAAATTAGAAGATATCATAAAAGGAATAATTAAATTCGATAGAAGGTGTGAATCGTAAGCATGAATCATGGTGGCTAAACGTATAAATATGAATGTAATTCATCGTACATTTGGTGGTTTACGATTTAACTTCAACTACTTGTATTCAATATTCGTGGTACATATTGAATTATACTTATGTTAATGCATTATTACGTATGCATTCAATGTTTATAATAATCCAATAAAAGAATATTTGTAGTATTATCTTCAGATTTAGACATTGCTTACATGTAACTTTAAGAAGTATTTATTTGGTCGTTGTATTTAGTGTTTATCTTGTATAATATTTGCCTTTAAGTACGAAAGTTAATACCTTAGATTAACTACTATAAAAAACAAATTCTTGAACAGATTGAAAAATAATTTTGGAACAAAAAAACTCTTTAAATTTATGCCTTTATTGTAAAATATTTGCTTGAAATGTCTTTTACCAGACTTTAAAAAAATAAGGCTAATTTTAAACCTTGTGTTAACAAATAAAAATTTAATGATTACATTGTTGGTTTTTGGCGGATTGCGCTAGGCCCGGACTCCCAATCTTATTGTTAGTTGCCGAGTAACAAATCCGTTAGAGCCAAAAGTGCACTTCAATCCGAGGGATGTTATCTGGCTTATATAACGTTCGCCAGATACTCTTCCACCAGTGAGTGGGTGATTAGACGAGCGATACCTATATGAGGTTTTGTTGGTCATGTTAACAACTGACGTATTTAAGGCGCTTCTAGGTTTTCAAGTTTCCGATAGAGGGCGCCCCGACAGTTGAACGAAGCTACGTGCGAAGGTTGCGTTTTTCCAAGGTTGGACGCCGGTTTACCATTGTCGGAGATTAGCGGATGGATTGTGCTAGGCCCGAACTTATGGTTAGTAGCCGGGTAACATATCCGGTGGGCCAAAAGTGCACTTCAGTTGGAGGGATGTTATCTGGCTTATATAGAATTCACCACAACATCATGAAATAACATCGGTGGGGAAAACTATCCTTAAAATCAGAGAAATGGTGCATACAAATAATTTAATCTGGATTCTATCAACTGAGGTTTTCTTTTAATTACTGAGGAAAGAGTTCATAATGTTGCAAAAAAAGCCATGATTTCCCCATCTTCTGAATTTTCATTTTTAATTGTTGTTTCTCTCTGCTTGCAGTTGCACATTTCCATCATCATAGGGTCCGAGGGGTGTGATCATTGTTGTCGTAGGGTTCAGTGACGTAATCGTTTACCATAATTGCCCGGCATGCCCACCGTTATCGCCGGCATATCCGACGTAGCAGTTTTCGAATTTCTTCCAGAATTCGGTGCTGAGGATGGAGTTGCTCGAGCATTCGCCATATCCCAATTTGTGAATGCGGGCGAAGTCGAAACAGTCGACAGCACCGCTACGGTCACAGTCCTGACCATGCTTGCTCATGTAGCCATGGACAGCTTGTTCGGCGCAGGTCTTGTTGTTCAGGCATGTTTCGAAATCTACGGTGGGAAAAGCAGGTGAATTATATCTTGAAATTCAACAAAGGAAATTGCTGGAACGTCATAAAATTAAAGAAAAAATAATTAGGTTAAAATTTTAATTAAATGTTGGTGACAATTATAAGGAATAGTAAGGATAATTCCGCCCTAATTTTTTTTCTGGAAAAAAGACAGCATAAAGAACAAATTTTTAATATCACGCTCTGAATGGTCTAATAAACTTCTTGAAAGATAATTTCAGGTTATTATGGTGCAGTTTTTCTGGTAATCCCCTATATAATCAAGAGAAAGATTTGAAAACTAGATTTCCTTATGATTGCACCAGAAGGCTTGAGACTTACCAGAAAAGTTTAAGCTATTTAATATAGGGACTTATAGGAAAACGAAATATCATCTTGCAAAAAGTTTTTATGCAGCAAATTATGACTAACTCCTAAAGTGAAATATTTTATTATAATCTGTTTCAAGGCATTTCATTTGCTGTATGAGTTGGTCACCATGTAAATAAAATTAAATATAAAAATAAATATACAATTTAAATATTCAGAGGTATAAGATTGTTTATTTGCATATTAATCAAGCAAATGCAAAGGCGCTGTACCATAGAAATATATAAAAGAAGTCGGAAAACACGAAGAAAAATCACGGGAAATGCCGTCGAACTTATTCTAGATTTGATTTTACGAGGGCAAATCAAAAAGTCTTTGCGTCTATTTTTTATTCACCAAAAACAGGTACATACAGATATTTACAAATATACGTAGTGTACTGCGTGCCTTACATTATTTCACCACATATTCACCACACCGGTTCAGACATTTGTCGTTCTCTCGCAGCACTAAATTAAAGATCCCCCTGTGGTAGAATTCTTCCGGCTGCCTGTGGAACCACCGTCGGACCGCGTTCTTGGCTTCTTCACATGTGAATCTCTGTCCAACCAAAACTTTCTCCAGTGGACCGAAAATGTGAAAATTACTAGGGGCAAGGTCTGGACTGTAAAATGGGTGTTCCAGATTCTCCCAGTGAATGCTCATTCTCATGCAAGTCTTCACGACCTTTCCGAAACTCACCACACCATCATTGAACACTTCTCAAAGAGAGACACTTTTCCCCGTACGTGGGGTGCATTTCACTGTCAACTGTTATGGGCGTTTGTCCCTTTCTCCATGAAAAACGAATAACACTTCGCTGTTCATAAACTGTGAACGACTGAAGAACAACTGCCATCTTAAATGACTGATAGCAGCGCCACTCATCGGAGCAAAAGGCAGATACGGCTGGTACGGTTCAAGGAACGTTCACTGCTGGGAATGTATGTGTTCGCTTTGTATTCACAGCCGAATTTTGGCATTAAAAAATAGGCGCAAAGACTTTTTGATTCGCCCTTGTAGTTTTAATAATTTCAAGTATATGAACCCTGAAAATTAAAGTCAAGTACAAGAATTAAATGGAAAATATTTTTAAAAATACTTGCCCCCCCCTAAAAAATTCAGAAAGGTTCCCAAGCTGTTACCTATTTTAAAAAGGTATTATCTTATGAAAACTTTCTATCTGAAATTTTACAAGAGAACGTAATATTATAAATATATTGAAAACATAGAAAGACATTCATGGTATTCGCAAGAAGAATTGCTTAATAATTTTGCCAGAATTGATTAATAATTTTATCTTATCTGTGTAGGAATTTACCCGAGGTCATCAATGAATATCAAAAATCCATTTTTCTTCAGCAGCTGTTACTGACAGGTTATGGAAAATGATTTAGTAACATATTTCTATTTGAAAATTCTACTTTAAAGGTTTTAATACTAACCATGGGGTCCTCCGCGATCTCCAGGTCTTCCTCCTTCATGCCAGTAACCCCAGGAGATGAGGTAAGGGCCACAGTAATAGGCTCCTCCCCCAGCGTTGTGACACTTGAGGCTCAAATCGCAGCCACTGCTAGCCTGGATTTAAAAGAAGAATGTTGCGAGACAAATAATCATAATATGTCATAGAGCATTAATGTGGGATTTTTTAACAGTATAAGTTGTCAACCATGAAAGTTATTTTTTTGGCACTTGAATTGCTCTAGATTTTAATCTTCATCTATGTACTTGGGATGGGTGATGTTGTGTCAATCTGATACTTTGTAACTGTACGCAAACGTATCAGCTTCATAAAACTGATGCAAATTAAGAGTATCAGGTACTCGGTATCGGTTTTTGGATTTGAACGATAATCTTTCCTACCTCAGTTCTTTCAATTGAATAGTACTGCTATATTATTTGAAATAAAGTATCAGGTTGATATTAGCATTTTTCTAGGAAACTGTTTTTTCAATAACATAAATTTCTCACCTCCAATTCTATGTAATGGCACAAACACACTGAAAAAATCTCAACCTTCCCCTGTACTAACTATATCCGTCATCTGACCAAAGTTCAAAATTACAAGGTCCGTCCCGAAATAGCCGAAGTTTTGTTTTTAAACGGAATGTTAACATAACTAAACTAAAGACTGTGAGACTACAAAAAAATTTCCTTCAATTTGGAAACCCAATTTGGAAACATATTCTTACCAGTATCAGTTATCAGTTTAGGTGCAAGTACTCATTTGGCGGTGGAGAAATGAAGATTTTTGGCGGGGAAGCAAGCATTTAATTAATAAAAAACTAACTACTAAATTAACCGGAAAAAATAGTAGCATATGTCCTATTCTAGATTATAATCTATCTCTGTGCAAAGTTTCATCCAAACTTTCACATTTGTATTAGTAGTATAACTTAAAACATAGACCGATAGTTTGTGTGTGTGTGTGTGTGTGTGTGTGTGTGTGTGTGTGTGTGTGTGTGTGTGTGTGTGTGATATACAATAAAGAAATGTCATACAAGATGACTTTTGCATTAATTTATTCTTAAGATATCAAATTAAATTCTTAAATCTTGCTTTATTTATTTATTTTATATTATTATTTTTTCCACTCTAAACTTCCTACGTACATCCTTGATAAGTATCAGTCCCGCTTTGCATTGTGATGATTTGATCCTGCCCGGTGAAATAAGAGAGTAGAGTTTAAAGACATTTTCTTTATTTACAGCCATATGTACATAAAAACAATTCATTCGCGCCTACTTTAATATGATTGATAAGATTTACATCACAGTTGGCAGTTATTCATGAATAGTTTTTACCCGACTGAAATTTATAAAACAACCTATTGGTAGGCTAAATAATTTTTCCCCCTTCACATCTTATGCAGTTTTTCCCCCTGCAAATTATGTAATCGAATTGTGAATTATTGGATAAATTTAAGGAAAAATTGAACAACAATTCAATACATTCATACTTTTTCTTAATAAATATCTCTCATAACTAATGATTCGCATAACAACAAAAAAGAATCATGTGACTCGCTTAGCGAGCAATGTTTCGCAGAACGAATTGCGAGAAGAATCATGACGTCACGAACTGGATTTGCATGTATCCAGTCTTTATCAAACGCTTGTATGAAGAGAATCCTTATATCCACACGAAGGAAATCCTGGTTGAATGGGATTATCGAACACGACAGCAAGGGGGTTGGGAAGTATCTGTGGATCTTAATAGAAGGGATATTGACTCTGACCCAGATTATAAGGTTAGAGGAGGAGAGTAACAAAGTAGAACAACTCATAATTACCGAAGAGCATATGGAACGGCATGCTGTGTCATACGAATTGGCTGTATAGAAGATTCGGTCAGGAAAGGAGGCAATAGTAGAATAAATGAAATAAGAGAATGCTGAAAGCTTTGGAAATTATTACATCGGTCGTTGAGATCACCCTATTAAGAAGAAACGATGCGCGCTACAAATTGATTCAACGATAAAAATGCGTCTAATTTTTCGCCAAATTCGGAAACATAGCCAAGGACAAATCACAACTTTCTTACAAAAAAAGAGAGTGGAAAATAATGAATTACATTATAATAAATTGCTTGAGTAGTTGGTTTTTTTTTCGGAATGGAATGTGCTAATCTATTTTACTTAATTCCTATGGAGAAAGTAGTTTTGAGTATTTCGAAATAACTAGCAAGATTCGAGAATGAAATATGCCCATAAAACAAAATTTCAATGCATTTGAAATTATGAATCAATCAATTTTTGAGCAAACAGGAAGATATCGATTTTTTTAGATTCTGTTTTTGTCGGACATTTTCCCATGTGCAAATAATAATAAATAAAATTTCTATTCTTCACATTAACTTATACTATGTTATTTGGACACAAAAATCAGAAATTATATTTCCACATGAAACATTTTATGAAAAAATTACCTACAATTTTTTTTCAAACTCTTTTAATTAACTTGATATATTTCAGGTTCGCAAATATTAAAAATTGTATCGGTTTTCTTTCCCTTTCTTATGTTTAGAATGTTGAAGTCTCCTATATTTGTTTATTATACCCATATTTTACTCTTATTGATATATTCTGAACTTATTTATAATTTTGTTGATTGATTAACTAAATTTTTTTAATTCAGTAGGCGTGGCGCCATCTGTTAGTGAATTTCAGAAAAAATGATTTGAACATTCTAGAAAATGAATTAATAAAATAATGACTTTTTAGTTTAATGGAGTTATATTTTCAAATGCTGTTATAATTAAAATTTTCAAATTATTTTATCTACATCATCACTCTAAGATATTGCTGATTAAGAAAACCACGCAATTTCAAGACAATAGGTACAAGATATTAACTATTTCAAAGAATCATATTGTATAATTGTGATCATTTATAAGACAAAAGTTTTAAGCTTCTAGACGCATAGCTAAAATGATCATACATAGCAGAGACACTCCATACATGTTTGGTCGACCCCTGAAACTTTCTGGATCGGTTTCACCACGGGAGCATTAAACTGGGCTGGGAAAAAAAAGAAGAAAATATTTTTAAAAAGAAATTTGATCTATTAATAGTAAACATGCAATGCCATCATTCCCTTCCATATATATCCCCAAAAACGTAATTGATTCTTCAAATTTAAATTTAAAAAAACTATTTTGTGTCAGAGAATGTAAGAATTGTAAAACTTGATAGTTCTTTACTATTGTATCAAATTTTGTTTTGTTGATTTTAAACTGGTGTAACTGATTTATTTATAACTAGCTTTTACCCGCAACTTCGTACGCATGGAAATTTTGATGTTTATATATGAGACTGACAGTCTAATCACAATGTAAAATGTTATCAAACCCTATGCATGCTTAAATTTTCAACACCAATTGGAGCAACACAAAGACGTACATTTTAAATGCCAGTTGGGGTAAAGCAATGCAGATTAGACATTTTTAATTTCTAATCTGCATTGTGATTATTTAATCAATTATTCTGTTTTATTTTTATTCAAAAGTACTTCAGAAGGAATCGAAAGATGGAGTAATTTACAATGTTCAATTTTAAATGTATCAAACACTACGAAAATAAACAGAATCGTTTAAAATAACCGGCCGAAAACATGTTAGTGTAACCTCATTAGCGTGGGGGAAAAAACAAAACAAAACGAATTTCTTATTTGGTCGTGGAGAAATAAAGATTTTTGACGGGAAAGTTAGTTTTTAATTAATAAAAAATTAACCACTCAATTAACCGGAATAAATAGAAGCCTATGCACTATTCTAGACTATAATCTATCTCTGTGCTAAATTTCATCCAATTTCATTCAGCTGTTCTGACGTGATTGACTAACATTATCCATCCACCCAACTTTCACATTTGAACTAATAATATAGATATAATTATTTTTAATTAAAGTTAAGATGGTCGTAACATTAATTCAAGAAATTTGTAAGATTTTTGTGAGAATGAAAAAGTGAGAAACTAATGATTTAAGTTAACTTTAGTTTAGAAAATGATTTATAACTGTGCACTGTATCTTAAAGCAAATTGCAGAAATTGCGATCTGTTGTATAATTTAATTACATGGGGTTCTAAAACATATGACTCTTTTTTAAATGGAAGTATGCAAATTACTTTTAATAATCTCTTTGTTTTGATTTTAAGTTATTAATGGCATAATCTACCTTTCAAAAAATCAATAGTGTTTGAAAACTCGGAAGTTTATAACCAATATTTCATAATCATCCAGATTTTTAAAATTATAAAATTTTGTATTCTCAAGGATAACACTTTGTTTATTGTAATGTTTTCAGAAATTGATTAATAGTTAATCGAATTGTTTAAATACATTTTTAATTTTTCAGAAAAGTTGCTCTACTAGTAAAAAATTTATAAAAAAATTAATCTAAAAATTTTCTAATATTTATAATAATGTTATAAATTATAAATTTAAAGTAAAACAATGACAAAATAATAAATATACATTTTAGTGTCATAAAAATGCATTAAAAAGAGTTTTTCTATTAAATTTATAAATTTAAAGAAATGACTGTTTTTTTATTTTTTTATTTATTAGTTTGTTTAATTCGAGTACATCTTATGAAATATAGTTCATAAAAATAGACTACAGTGAAATTTAATTGATTTTAAGGGGAAAAGATGTTGACAAATTAGGGATAAGAAGAAAAAAAATAAGAAAGAATAATTCTTAGTTGAAATACAATTTAATGCAGTTAATAAAAAATGAAAGCCAGTTGATAAAGAAATAAAAGACTAAAATGAAATCTGCTTTACACATTTCAATGTATCGCGTCAGAACATAATTTCTTGAACGGCCAAGCACCACGTGCTAGTGCAAGTTAAATTATATTTTTATTCATTTTAATTGTTTCATTTGTAACTTAAGTATTGCAAACGATCAAAAAAACTTTGTCTTGCCTTGATTGTTTAAAATAATATCGTATTTCCTACTTATTTCAGTTCATATAATCACGTGCTCAAGATGACATTTTTCTAGGTTTTATTTGCTGTAGTCATTAACTTATTTCTTTTAATCAGAGCTTCTGTAAATGTAATGTCAACATGTGATTAACAAGGTCGTACAGATAATAAAATAATTTCAATTTTTCACCTACAAATTCTCCTTATCAGAAAAACCTCATCAGAAAAACTATATCGTGTTCCAACTGATAAAAAAACAACAATCCATTTTATAATCGTGCGTTATGAGCAGTGATATTTTACTAACTAATCAGACATGTATATATATATATATATATATAAACAAGTAATATAAAAAAATGAAGTCAATTCCTACTTAGGTGAACAAAGAAATATTTATTTTCGTTACTTTTTAATTACAATGAATATAAATAATTTAACAAAAAGTTATGGATTTTCGCAAGAATTGAACTCGCATTCTTCAACTTTGCGTGAAGAATATTGAAATCCTCGCCTTTTGCCGATTAAGCTACTCCTTGTGATTTCAATTTTTATTACAAACTGCTAAAACGCTATTTAAGGTATAAAAAATTAATTGAATTTAATGAATGAATTAATATACGAAAAAACAGTACTGACATCGAGTGTCATCCAATACAAGTTTAAAAAAAAGATTTGGATGAATAAAACGTATTTTATTAATGATTGAAAATTTGAAAAAGACACATATAAGGAGAGTGTGAACTAATTGCAGGAATTGAAAGAAGATCAAAACTTCCTTTCTTAAAAATTGTCTACAATAATAATACTATCCCTATAAACAATAGATTCAAAAAAATTTAATAAAATTTTCGTTTCAAATTAAATTTGTATAAATGAAATTTTTTAAAAATATGGCATCTGTAGCAGCTAAAAATATTATCAAAAGAAGGTTACTAAAAATATTTTAGATGCAGGTTTAAATTATTTTTCTGCTTCTCATTAGCTGATAATATTTATTTCATTATTACTGAATAAATTAATCTTAAATATGCGAAGATTTTTCTTTCTATAAATATATTCTCATACTGATTGGAGTAAATTGTTCTCTAGCCAGGTCTTGAAATAGAATCTGAACGGTACTCACCACTGACGCAGACCACGAGAGCGGTCAAGAAGACCGCTTGCAGGAGTTTTATGGTGGACATCTCAAGAGAAAGTGTGGCTATTGAATTGAGGTCGCCACCAAGAAAATGTCTTTTTATTTGTTTGGAAAAAATCAGGAATTTGACAGCATCTTAAGAAAGAGGAGGAGGGGGCTTGCTCATTGGCTGTTGAAGGAATGCGAATGGGGACAACAAAACAGGTTGCCTCTGTGAGGATGAGATTTATTTATTTTTCCACTATTATCGAAAGAAAACTGACTATCTTAAGACTAACAGCCTTTTACTGTTTCTGTTATCCTAGACTTAATGGAATAAGTTGGGTATTTCCCTGACGTAGACCCCAGTTTGTCTGATTCTTTAAATCATTATAAGTGAAACAAGTTTGAGCAATTTGAAATTGAAACTGTCGATTAAATCTAAGGCCTTGAAATTGAAATGATAATTAGTGAGGTAGAACTTTTTAATGAGGATTTTTACATATGATAAACTGTCTGAGAAGATTCAATTTCAATCGATAAAGGATTGAGTGATTTTTAATCTTTAACATTCAGACATTGAGATAAGAAAACTCATTTATAAATTAGAATATTCCATGAAAGGTATTGGATGGTAAAGTATTGTTTAGTATTTTTTAAAATGTCTGGAAGAAATTGTGCAAATTTTAACAAGAATTATATTAAAAAATCGGTTTTTTTAAATTTTAAACAAGTTTGATAAAAAAAAGTTTTTAAAAACACATTTTTGTTGTTTCATTAACGCTCTAAACATTAGAATGTTTCTTATTTTTTTTAATTATTCCCTGTTTTGTATTCCTTGATCTTAGTATCATGGAATCTTAAGAGTTTCAAAACCAATTTGTTCCCTCTGGAATAAAAATTTATTACAATTAAATGAACCACTTAATTGAAATTTAAACACTGAAAGGTATTCAAAGTTTATTGTCATCGGAAACACCCAAGTACTAATGCATTCTTTTCTGTTTTACCTGATAATTTTGTGTCAATTTTGTATACCCCAAAGATAATTTATCTTTATACTGAGCACAAATTCTGTATTTATATCGATAGCATGAGTTTCTTGGGAACATTTTACTATTTTCAGAGTGGATTAAATACTATTTCCATTGAAATTCCTTTTTTTAAGGACTAAAAAACAGAGGCAATAAAATGCTATTTTGCTAGGTTCTGAGTCATGTAGGAATAATGGGAAATGAGTTGACTGATAAAGTGCAAAAGCAGTGTCTTTGTTTATGCAGCTTAAAATACTATCCTATGATGTGAAAAACTCTTTTATATGCCATCTTTACTCACTGTGGCTAAGAATTACAAGATCAACAAATCAATAGTAAATTATATAAAACCCAGAATTACATTCTATTCTTGTCTTTCAATGCATGAGCTCGATGACTAATTAGATTGCTCGTTGATCAGACTTGCTTAAACCAAATATATCTTTAATTTGGCGATGGAACTCCTCTCTGTTAACGGTACCAAATGAATGTAACAATTCTTAATATTTTAAGTGGGTGTCCTAATTTTAGTCATCATTTACATTCTGGAAAAACAACCTCATCAAAGTGTTTTAAATTTTAAAATTGATTTTCTTTTCATTTGAAATGTGATATTTTCATTTTTTGCAACGCAATATTGTGTGTCCATTTATACTTTGAATTTCAAACGACCACTTTTATATATTTAATTATTTTAGTACACTCTTTTAAACAATTGGCTCTCATCCTCTAACCGTATTTTTGGTGCAGTATAATCTTGCCTGGCTTTTGTACCATTGAAACAACCAAACCAAAACAAGCAACAAATTTAAGATCCCAAGTGCTACAAAGAATTAATGAAAAGTATAACACAAATTTTATTCTCCAAAAGTTGAAAAAATCAAAAGTATATTTTTAAAAACATAAGAATGATAATATTAATTAGATATACACATATTATTTCTATTTTTTCCTTCTTAAGCGAAAAAAATCTTTAAAAATGTTATTTTTGTAATTTTTAAAAATATTATCGCTACATTGAGATTCAACCCTTTTTCATTATTCCGTCCGTAATTTAAGAGCGAATTTTTCTTCCATTGCGAAAAGTTAACGAAAATATTTAACATTTGAGCAGTTTACATGAACAATCAGAAAATGAAATTACACGCATCACAAAAGAAAATAAATTATCCAGACATTAAGTTTTTAATGGCACATTGCGGTCGTCCAATTCGACTTTATTATGCAGAATCTTCTTTGTTGCAATAATCGTAAACATCTAGCTATGCATAAGGCATTTAATTGAAATTAAATGTGTTTCTCAGTGAATTAGTTGTTGCCAGAGATATCTCATATTATATATAAAAACGAATTTTTGAAAATTAACCTAGATGAAATTTGCAATAATGAAATGGCGTTTCAGTAATTCGCTTCTAAAACATTTCAGCATATTTGTAAAAACAATTAACTAAGACATAGTAAATGCAAAACGAAGGGATTTTAATAATAATAAAGTTTATAGGCTGTATTCATTTAGCTAATCGCATTTTGGTACTTGTATGATAAATAAATCACATCATCAAAATGCCTTGTAGGATAGACAATTGGACCCAGATATACTAATTTTGGCACTTAATTACTTCTTAGGTAATAGGCACTTAATTAGAAAATAATTTCCAACCCATCGTCAGCATTTAAATTTAAAACCAATCCACATGCTTAGTATTTTCCCGCAATAATACAGAATATATTAGTGCACAAAATCCTGTTATTTAAATATTCAAATGGAAATTGTTTCAACTTTATTTCTATGTATTTTTTTATCTAATTTTATTAAATTCTTATGTACACTTTACAAGCATATTTCACTACAACGATTTTCATTGTTTTATACTAAAGCGCATTGTAATGATTGCAATACCTTACGCTTGCATTTAAACGCATTTTTGTGGAGGCTTTTTATTGCTTTATATAATATAGAGTAAAATTTAAAAAACTTATATGTAAACAAGTCGAGCTTGAAACATTATCAAGTTACAATGTATCGGAGAATAATTTAGATATCCTTTTAAATGTTTTAATTTAGTTGTGATTGTAGTCGTAGTCACAGGAAGACGACAACCATTTCGCAATCGAGACGCCCAAAGATGCGATAATAAAAATAAATCGAAAGAAGGTGAACTACATTCTTTTCATGTTCGGATTAAAAACAGTATTTGGCAACGGCACGAAATTGTTGCAACTCACTCTCTTTTACTTTTCTTTATGATAAGAAAAACGTTCTTGAAGCATTTAAAAAATAAGATACATCATCTGTTAATTCTGGAAGGATCTTTTTAGGTACTTTAAGGATACCTCTTACTTTAGATGTTTTGTCTTACAACCTGTTTTATTTTAAATGGATGACATCGGCTGGTAAAAAATTTTGAACAGTTAATCTTAACTTGAAGGTTAAGGAGAATGATACAAAAAAAAATATTTTTGAATGAAATGCTTAAGTAGTAATTTCAGGAAATACCCAATTTTAATGAATATGTCATTAGTCAAGTTTTGTTCTGCTAACCTATTTTCATATGTAATGACATAGATGTTTCTGGTTCGAAAAAATGGAATTTCATTAGAATTTTTAATCTACTATATAAAATGATTCAGTAATAATCAGATCTACCTCACTTTCAAAACATTTTTTCAAATAGAAAAAGGCAGACAAATGCAATAAAGTTGTGGTAAACTTTCGATTAGAGTTTTTTTTTCCTGTCAGAACATGAAGCTTTTTTGGGATGAGGGTTTTGGCGTCAATAAAACTCCGTAGATGAAAAATAAAAATTTTATTATCTGCACGAGCATCTAAAAAAATCAGCTTTTAATAACTCGTTGCCATTGCATCTATAAAAGCTCTGATTAAAATAATAAGTTAATGACTACAGCAAATACAACCTAGGGAATGTCATTTTGAGCACGTGATTATATGAAATGAAATAAATAGGAAATGGGATATTTTTTAAAAACAATCGATTCGAGACAATTTTTTTTAATCGTTTGCAATACTAAAGGGACTTATTCAATGAAGCGATTAAAATGAATAAAAATATAATTTAACTTGCACGAGCACTTGGTGTTTGGCCGTTCAAGAAATGATGTTCTGACATGATACATTGAAATATGCATAGCGGATTTCATTTTAATCTTTTTTTTGTGTGTGTGTATGTCTCATTAAACCTCTTAAGCGATTTTGGTGAACTAACTATTGGAAATGATATTTTCGATTCGTAGAAGATAAATCTTGGGATAGACTTGGAGATCTTAACATCCCATTTTGGAAGTGAGAGAGACGATTAAACTACTGAAAGAGTTAGTTAAATATCTCTTTGTATCATCTTAGTCTTAATGTCATTGTCCAGAAGTTCGTTATTCAAGAAAATCAGCAGAATTGGTTCTTTTCGATAAACTCGGTGTTCACTTCATGAATCACAAGAAAATATCATACTTTCAATTTGAGTAGATACATCAAGCCGCGATACACTCTCTTTCGCTCTTGAACGGCATTAGGATATCATAAACTTGGAGATTATTAGTCTTACATTCCTTATAAAGAATCCATCTTGAATACTGATAGAATATCTGGTGAACAGGATTAATCATTTGTGTTTCTCTGGTCAGTCCTTTTCAACAAAATGAATCAACTCTGCACAAATGCCATCCTTTTATTGACTTTGTGATTATCTGGCTGCTCTGTTATCGCATGAAAAGAAATAGCCGACGCTCTTTCAAAAGCAGTAAAGGGGTATACATTATTCGTCGGGATAGCCTGGTTGGTAGAGCGTTAGACTCGTACTCCTTAGGTTACGAGTTCGAAACTCACCGGCCAAAAGATTCCCCGAGTGTATGGCGCTCGTAAAATCTGTTCGTAGTCGTAAAGTCCTCCATGTCGAGAGTAATACCACTGGGGGTACTAGGTCAGAGGTGATCGTTCTCTGTTCCAGGTCTAAATTACGATCTGAGATGAGTGAATAAATATGCATGAATGAAGTCCGCCCCCTAAAAACGGTTGTGGAGTGTGTGTAGTTAAGTCGTACTCTTGGCCCTAGATGGCGCTACTAGTAAAACTAGAGACGTGTATCTCCGGCTCAAAATCTGCTGATGTATCAGCGGGGCTTGTCCATGGCAAGTGCCATAAGTAACAACAACAACAACAATAATATTATTCGTAGAGGGAATCTTCTTGGAGGATACGATGTCTTATCTAGGAAACAGATCTACACATAAATAATTATCACAGGTGCAAATATCCAACTTTGATCGGGAATTGCCCAGTGGTCAGCACAATCATTAGTTGAACTAGAAGCAGTATTCGATATAAACTTATGGCACAGGTGATTTGTAAAACTATTATTACTCCAAGTCTTCTTCACGGGTTCAATCTCTTAGACAACCCCTTGTTCATCCAATGGGACGAATGCAAAAGGGATTAAAATACTCAAAATAGGCAGTCTACAGAGAAGCTTTCTTAAAAACACTAAGCATCGAACAGCTGAACATTTCTTTTGTCTCAAGCTCTCGTAAACAAGCATAATCTAAGCATCTTTATTCAAGCCCTCAAGTATTTTGATATCCATTTACTATAACTATTTCTCTCCTATGGGATAACAGCCTTTAGCGCTATATCCCCTACTGTTTATATTCAAGTTCAACTGATTCTTCTTTTGTAGGTAGTTTATTTTCCGAAAAGTAATACATATTCATATTATTGTAACATTTAGTTTCTTTTTTCTGCTATTGAGTTCAATTATAGGAAAAAAGCATACCCATAATATGTTTTAGATATATGCATACTCAATTGCACTTGTAATATTAACACCTTAAGCGCCATGTCAATCGCCAATTAATTATTGACAATATGCTTCAACTTCGTACCTCGTTTGACACCAGGGTATGTCTTTGTAATTTTCGTTCAGTTTCTGCTGACTGGCAATATAATTTTCGTTTCGTTTTATTAATCCTTGTTGATACACATCAAAGTTGTAATCTCTAAATAAATTTTATTCTAGAAATCTCAAATTAATGCCTGTAAAGGCGCGCAGTATTATCGCAACCAGGCATGAGTATTAAGCTGTCGATCCTTTTCGTCAAATCAAAAACTCGCTAATAGATCGCCAAAAATGTGTTTGCCATGTATTTAAAAGCACTGAAGAATTTTGGCACGGTTGGCGCGTTATTGGCGGATCGATGGTCTAATACGTAAGTTCCTACCTCTGATTGTTAACACATCAAAGTGTAAAACTGTACAGTTTGACATATTTTGCACAATTTGTTATGATTTGATACAAGTGATAAATACCCAAATTACATAAAATGAATCTGCCATTGCGGCTTAGATGAAATGGACACTAAAACAATCTTGACGTTTATCGTACTAACAAATTCATTTAATGAAAATTTGTTCAGAAAAAAATGATTATTCAACATTTTCCCGGAAACATCGTAGAGGACTACCTGTTACTTGGTTTGTAAAAATTAATAAAAAATACAGATACGGCTTTGGCAGAAGATTCTTGTCTGTATCCTCTACATCTCTTTCATGCTATTCCATTAAACTCTTTTTATTATCACTCTTTGACAATGATGTGCATTGCATTGAAATGAAGCTATTTCGTATGAAGTATCCGCCCTTGAAGCATTACAGGTGGGTTAATATCTCAGTTAAGATACAAACGCGTTGACCTAAAGACATTAATCATTCGTTGTTATTGCTCTTGACTGAGGCAATCACATTCGTTCCGATCTAGAGCTGGCTCTTTTCCGTGTTTTCAACAACGGGTGGCGTGCCGGTTGCAAGTGAAAGAAAAGTAATTGGCGGTAAATATGCATAATGGGTTCATCCTATTGTTCGAGTGTTGCTGACCTTCGTAGCTTTTTCGAAGTTGGTCCCGCATTTGGCATTGAATTTTAGACTGTTTGGTGAAACGGCGTCTACTTGTAGTAAGAGTTGCACGAGTGGGGAATTCCCCAATTCTTATCAACCTACTTGTTCTTTTCTTTAAATTAACTTTTTTTCTTCCAAATTTTCTAGATTAGATAGTTGGATAAATTTTGTAATTGCTAATTGTTAACTGATTGATTCTGACTCAGAATTTCTAATTCCATTTACTGTAGCTTGCTTTTGAACTTTTTATTCGATATTTATATTGAGCAGTCTAGATATGGTAACTGTGTAAAGATTTTTTTTTAAATTTGAAATAGTTAAAATTAAACTTTTTAATTGATATTGTATCATCTTTTTTTGTCATGTGAGAACATGATGTTGTATTGTTTAGAAAGTTTTAATGTTTCCAAAATTTACGCTATATATATTTCTTTGACAGCAGGTGTGTTTTTAAAAGGTTGGCTAGCTTTTACCAATATTGCATTATTATTACAAAGGCTTAATTGAGCCGTAGAGCGTAGAACTCGTACTCCTTAGGCTAAGGGTTCGAAGCTTTCCGGCCAAAAAGATTCCCCGAGTGTATGACGACTGGCGCTCTTTAAATCTTTTCGTGGTCGCAAAGTCCTCCTTGTTGAGAGTAATACCACTGGGGGTACTGGATCAGAGGTGATCGTTCTCTGCTCCAGGTCTACATTTCGATGTGAGACGAATGAATGAATTTGCATGAATGAAGTCCACCCCCTAAAAAGGGTTGTGACGTGTGAGTAGCTAAGTCGTACTCTTGGTCCTAGATGGCGCTACTTGTAAAATAAAGAGACGCATTTCTTAGGCTTAAATCATCTGCTGATCGTATCAGCGGGGGCTTGTCCAAGGCAAGTGCCATTAGTCACAACACACACAAGGTTTCATTGACAGCAGATGCGTTTTTAAAAGGCTGATGAACTATGAGATCATAGCTATTATTTCATGTCAAAATCAGTCGAGCTCCAAAACTTTGTTTGTCAGCTAGAAAAAATGAAAATGAACGTTTTAAAAAAATGATAATTATATATATAGAGAGAGGGGTAGAGACCGATAAAGAAGTCTCGTGATCGTTTCAAACCGGCTTAAATTGGTTAATGACTTAAAAATAATAATGTTCTCACAAGGTTTCTTAAAATTCGCAATCGAAGATTTCCTTTTTGTTGTTTTTTATAATTGTACTTGCCATGGAAAAGCTCGCTGATGTACTCAGAGATTTTAAGCCGAATGAACCTCTCTTGATTTTTTAGTAGCGCTAACTAGGACAAAAGTACGTCTTAGCTACTCACGCATTGCATTCGCTTGCACAGCCTCTTATTACAGGGGGATCCATTCACACATCTCATTAATAGAACAGAGGAAAAACAACCATGCCCGAACCAGGACTCGAACCCAGGACTTCCAGATCAGGGAAAGACGCGCTATCCGTATACCAAGATAGCGGCATTGGGTCATCTACATATGGTAATTAAATATACATACATATGATATACATATGGTATGGAAAGATTTTATAAATTTACTAGAGTATAAGAATTATCTTTAATATTCACGTAAATTGGAGTGACTTGTGTACAAACAGTACCAATTTTTTTTTCAGTGAATGTGGGTTCCATTAGGGAAATTGGAAAAAAATTCTCCTGGTGCTTCCATTTTCTTTGATATAAAGTATGTATATGATGAAAAATTTAATTTTACTTCAGAATATTGAATAATCCTCCCTTTTACCCCAAAAAATATAATTATAAACTAATCAATTGCAGTTGCTGCCAGTAATCGTAATTAAGTCCTTAATTATGCCAGAAACTATGAGATAATTGAAAATACGAGTTTTTTTGCTGTAGTAACGAACTGGTTTTAAAGGAATACACTTTATATGAAATGAAATACTAATTAATTACTGCTTCAGAATTTATTTAGTCGCTCTTTCTCAATTATCCCAAAATGAAGTTGCTGTTTACTGTTTTTCACTAAAATTTCATGTTTCAACACATATAAGTTATTATAACAGCTTAATATCTTCAATTTGAAGTAATGTATAATGATCCTGCCCACAGTATTATCAATAAAAGAATCAATAAATTAATTTTTACAAGAACAGAAATAAGCAAATATTTAAAAAAAAGTTGTTAAGATTTTTTTTGTCGTTGTTTGATTTGCACGACAAAGTTCCTATTCTCAGAAGCCTGTTAATTTATCGACTTGTGCTGAGCTGTTATGCGAGTGACTAGAAATTCCTTTCCATTAATTTTTATGTTGTGAATTTTTTTTTTTTTGTAAAATGCATATAATAAACAGGTATTATTAAAATAGCAGCATTTTATAGTAAATAAATTTAAATCCAGAATTTGGGACAATAAGTTAAAAAAAAAAAAGAAAGTACTGCGTTAGTGAAGAAAAGGATTTGGTTGAATGAAGATAAATCTGCAGCATCAATAAAACTGCTTTCTACCCCGTGTCTCAGCTTTGAGGCTCAAGGACTCCAAACTGCAAAATCGATTTCATTAGAGATTAGTAGTTTACACTGGCTTAGTTCACATTAAATATGATGTCATAGAACCAACATTTCCCTGTGAATTGGTAAAAAAAATATGACGGAGAGAGGGTTTCTATCTATTATTAAAAAAAATCTTTTGTCCAGAAGCGCCGGGATTTCAATGCAACTGGTTAGTTAAGCTTCTGTTTCATTTTCCTTTTTATGATGTTCTGAATACCTATTTATCATTTTATTTTGAATTATTCGCCTAATGATAAATTTTTGAGCTCATTCAAAATATATCCTGATAACTTTATGAATAATATTTTTGCGCATAGATTCAGATTAAAATGACTTTTGTAAGAAATATAAAACCGAAACTAGATACTTAGTGAGATCTATGAGATGAGGCATAAAGTATGCTAACATCTGAATTTGGTCTCTTTCTGATTGATAAATTATAGCATTATATATTTTTTTATTTGTCCATACTTCCCGAGGTCTTTTTATATTATAGATTGAAAATTCGAATTTATTTGATGCTACCATTTGAAGTTGACCTCTTCCTGATTGATAAATTATAACGTCACATATTATTTTTTTTTGTTCATATATTTCACGAGGTCGTTTTATATTATAGATTGCAAAATTCGAATTTATTTGATGCTACCATTTGATATTGGCCTCTTTCTGATTGATAAATCATACTATCATAAATATTTTTTTGTTCATATATTTCACGAGGTCTTTTTATATTATAGATTTAACATCTAATTCGAATTTTGTAAAGTGTATTTTCAACAAATGAATTTTTTAACTGAGAATATTATCACACATATTAAATTTTAGATCAATTAAATCAAATCAATCAATCAGATCGATTTTTTTTTAAAAAAATCTGTTTAGTCCAGCTAATTTTATTTTCATGCTGTATTTTGTTTAATTTTAATAAATTTTTCGGAATTTTTGGAACGCAATAATGATTTTGTTGTTGAATAATAATTTTATTGCTGTTAAGAAATTCAAAATTTAACATTATGTCATGAAATCTTTTAGCCATGAATTTTTACTGCAATATATTGGAAGTAATAGATTCCATTATATTTCAACTAAAGGCAGTACTTTCGCTTTCGCTTCTATAAACATAATAGAGGTCTTTGGTTGGTATTTTTCAATAAATTTGGTGGTGTAATTGTTGCCAATTATGAAGTGTAACAGCTGATATAATAGAACTAGATAAAATAAATTTAAAAACATCATTATACCACGATTCAAAAACTCGAATTTGCTTCGTTTTTTTTTTTTTTTCATTAAAGAAAAAACTTCTATTATAAGTCTTTAAACGTTAAAAAAAATCTTAAGCCTTTTTTAAGAACTTATGTATACAATGATATATGTACTCATTTTAAATCTTAGAAAATCCTTATAACAAGTAATATATATTAAAAAACTCAATTCCACTTAGGTTAACAAAGAAATATTGTATTTTAGTTACTTTTTATTAAATAATTAGTTTATATAAATAATTTATCAAAAAACTATTGATTTTCGTAAGAATTGAACTCGCATTTTTCACCTTCACACATTTTACCGATTGCGCCTGTTGGTTGCAATAGCTGTTGATTTGAATTTTTATTACAAACTACTAAAATTATATTTAAAATATTAAAAATAAATTCAATTTAATGAATCAATTAATATTTGAATAGAAATCTGCATTGACATCAATTGTCATTCACTACAAGTTTTAAAAAAATGTATTTGAACTTGTGTGGATGAATAAAAAGTATTCTGTTAACGATTGAATATTTGAACAAAATATAAAGTGTGAGCGTAAATGAAAAAGATATTACAAATAATAAGTGAAAAAAAATTGAGCGATTTATTTTGTTCAACAAATGTAGGAATGCAAGAATAACCACAAAAATAATCTGCGAACATTTTATTTGTAAAAATAAACATACACATTTGGCACATTCACTAAGAAAGAACACATACTATGAGCGAGAATCTCCATTTTTTACGAAAATAAAAAAGGAGTTCACCAGAGAAAAAAACAAAAACAAATCCCAACCAATTACCTCTCATCGGATACGAAACGCTTCGTACCCGAAGAAGTATTACATGCAAAAGAACTAAACAAAAGCTAGCACGAAAAATAAGAAGAAAAAAAAAACATACGGTAATGGCAACTCCTGAAATAGAGAAATAAACGATGCTGTTATTGTTTATTAAAAATAACAATTTTCTATTTTCCCAATTCAAATTTGTATCCGAATCCAGAAAAGAGAACTATAATGTAATGTAGGATTTCTAGCTAACCTATATAGCGTTCGACTTCCATTTGAACGAGAAAGTAGAGATTGTTATAAGATGAGATTGTCTATAAGGCCTCAGACCACAGAACCCAAGCTGAAATGTAAGTAAATTCTTTCCAAAATTAATTGAGTGAGTTGTCTTGTGCGTTATCTGTAACATCTGCACTGCTTTCTTCAGTTTTAATGAGAGCAATCCTTAATATAGTATATTAGCCATTTGATTTTCAATTGGTATTCATAATTAATATTCAAATAAATGACTACCTCCTAATTACAGTTATTAAAGGAACCATTTAATTGAATAGAAGGTGTGAATCACTGTCATAAGTCATGGCAGTGAACGTGTTAATATGATTGCAGTCTATCGTTAATTTAGTGAAGCTTACGAATTCATCAAAACCCCAGTGTATTCAACATTTAAGTTATTGATGCAGTAAAAAAAAAGATTATGCTATTCCATGTTTTTATCATAAAGATTGTTTGCTTGAGACATTATGTTTAGTTATTGTTTTCATGTCAACTTCCAAGTAGCTGTCTGGTGAAATATATGCATTGAAATGTAAAAGTTAAAATAATAAACTTATTTACTATATAATATATGTATTTTTTTATGAATTTTGAAAAATTGAGGGGATAAAAATGAGTTCACAAACAAATTTCAGTACAAATAAAACGCATTCATTCAATGTCTTTATTGCACGTTGCACTCTTATAAAGTCTTCCAACAGATTTAATCAAAAGAAAGCATTGCCATTTGAGACGTTCTCTCTGACAAAGTTTCTTGTCTCTCAGTAACAAGCAAAAGCCTAAGGATTACATAAATCATGATATTCAGAAAAATGGCACATGTGAATTATTGAATCAGGGTTCTGTCATCTGAGGTTATCTATTAACTACTAATGAAAGAGTTCATGATATTGCAGGCTTCCACTTTCCGAAACTCTTCATTATTTCTTGTTGGCTCTCCTTGCCTGTAATTGCCCATCTCCGTAGTCATAGCGTCCAGAGAGATCATCGCTGCCATCATAGTGTGGGGCGACATTATCGCTGTTACCGTAATTGCTGGCGATGTTGTCCCCGGCATATCCGACGTAGCAAATCTCAAATTTCTCCCAGTAATCGGTGTCGAGGATTGAGTCGCTTGAGCATTGACCGAAACCTAATTTGTGGATGCGAGCGAAGTCGAAGCAGTCGATGGCACCGCTACGGTCGCAGTCTTGACCATACTTTCGCATGTAGCCCCGGACAGCTTGTTCTGCGCAGGTCTTGTTGTTCAAGCAATTTTCAAAATCTACGGTGGAAGAAAAAATGATGGGACGTATTTTAAAGTTTTGTAAAAGAACCTGTTGCAAAGCTGCAAAATGAAAAAACAGATAATTTGAGCGGAATTTAATAAAAGGCAGTTGATGAGTATAAGGAGTATTAAAAATCATCTAGCCGTGATTTCGAGGTCTCTGGAATGAATACAAATTAACTAAGATTAGACAGTGAATGGTCTAAAAGGGTCCTTGGAAGGGAAGTTTAAGGTTATTATATTACAATGTTTTTGGTATTCCGATATATTATCAATGAAAGGATTTGAAAACTATGCTTACTTCTGAAGACACCTATATATCTGGTAGAGCTGAATTATGTCCTATAGGGAACTTGCAGGCGACAGAAATTTCCTTTCATCCCGGTTTTTTTATTCTCATGTTCGAAAACCAAGTATTTTTTACTGATTTTCATACATGCAGTTTTTTTAATAACAAATTGGATAGAACTATACTGTTTATTACAGTTATATTAGATGCATTTGAGTTCTCCTGCATTTTGGACATCATCAAGAGAAAATAAAATTTTAAAATAAATCTTTTTAAAAATATGTGAGGAGATAGGAAAAAAATTTGACACAATTTACATATTCTAACGCAAAGTTACAAGAATTGTTGACTTCTAAATTAGTCGATCAACTATTAAGAAATTGAACCACAAATGGAGAAAAAATTCTTGTGAATAGTACTCTAAAACCTATAATATGTTTGATTTTTGTTTCAGTAAATTAAAATATTTAGCATTGTATATTAAATGAAAGGGCAAGATATTAGATAATGCTAAAAAAATGTGAAAAAAAAAATACTTGAAGCATTATCCCCCCCCCCCAAAATGGAGTAAAGTCTCTAAGTTGCTATCTGAAAAAAAAAAAAAGCCTTTCATAATAGGAAAGCTTTCCTTCGAAGATGATATTCAAGAACGTAAATTTATGAATATGCTTAAAACAATCCACATTTATATGAGACTCAATTTTCGTTATCTTTTAACGATCATCATTATCTGCATCTGAAGAAATTTTCCTGAAAATATTGATAGACATTCGAGAATAATACTTTCAGCCGCAATATGTGATATTGAAGGTTCTTACCTATCTATTATTTTTTTAATTCTAAAATTTGTTTCTTGATTAAGTTTCACATAATTATTATTTAAAATAGCTTGTTGAAAACTAAGATACAGAATACTACATAAGCTTATTCGTAAACGAAGATTAAAAATATTTTTTTCATCAGTTAGTTGCTGACAGTTTATGGACAATGATTTAGTAACATATTTTTATTCAACAACTCAAGTTCAAAAGATCAGTACTGACCATGAGGTCTTCCATGATCACCAGGTCTTCCTCCATCATGCCAGTAAGCCCACGAGATGACGTAAGGGCCACAGAAATAAGCTCCGCCCCCAGCGTTGTGGCACTTGAGGCTCTCGTCACAGTTGCTGCTGGCCTGAGATAAAAAAAAAAGAATAATTATAAAATCAATAATTTCTTGATTAATTATTTATATTAATTTTAAATATTTAATAAAAAGTAAAAAAATAATAAATTTCTTTGTCGATCTAAGTATGTTAAATATATTTTTAGTAAAATTAAGTATTTCAGTTGATAAAATAATGTGACTTATGTGTGATGCATAAACAAATTTAAAAAAAATGCCTTTTATTTTTAATATGCATGACTTTAATTCACAGTAGTTATATTATTAGTATAATTATTTTCAAACCTTATCGGTTTAGAAGAAATAAACTGTCCTTCATTTATTAAAATATACTTTTATTAAAAAAAATTAAGTAATTTTCCTAAGTTAGTGTGTCAAACGTTTTTATACAGTTGAAATATTAAAAATAATTTTTTCCAGACTTCTATTTTTTTTTCATGCATACTTGTTGTGACAGCGTGCGAAGTAATGATTAATAGAAAACAATAACTACATGACATTTCAATACCAGAAACAGCAACTTATCTTTTTAGAACAAATAGAAATAATTAAAGTCTTGAAATTTTGATTTGTCGTGTATTTTCTCATGTATAAATAATAGCAAAGGAAATAATTTTTCGTTTGTTATGTTTATATAAACAATATTATTTCGGGATAGAAATCAGAAATTTTACTTCCTCACCTATAAATTTTTAAATACAAAAATGTTTTCTTTTTCTATACGTTTTTATTTAATTGGACCTATGTAAAAACTGTAAAGAATTTTAAAAAAATCTAGTTCGCTTCTTAATGCATTAGATTTAGAAATCTTATATTCATGTTCCCACACTTACATAGAATAACAATATTCTTTATTATATTTGGGACTGAATAACCAGTTATTTGTTCAAATAGTTTAATAATTTTTTATACCGTGGGCTTACACCACATTATTATGAATTTGAGTAGAAGTGATTTGAAAATTCAATATGTTTGGAGCAGCGAAATTTAAAGACTAAAAAGTATAATATAATTTAAACAAATATTTCAACTT
>JAOUZG010043210.1:4590064-4610269 GCA_026289955.1 Argiope argentata
TAAGTGTCTTTTTTTACTATATCAATTTTATAATCGTGAAATGTTTTCAAGAATCCTTACAGTTTTTGAATTTTTTTTCTTAATTTTTAACAATAGAATTCATTGCTGTAATAAAAGTCAAACCGTTTTCATTGTGTCTTCTCGGGTTTTCCTCCCATTGTTGAAAGCTAAAGGTGGGGCGGGGGTGGGATTCTGCTTAATACCAGTGCTGTATTCAGAAGATATCAGGAAGTGAAATTACTTTACCTTAAAAAAGCAATGTGTAATTTGTAACAGATTTCCCTGACACCCAAATTTTCAATGGTATAGTGATGTCATGAGAATAGACTTAATTAAGCAAATTCCTCCTTTGCTGTCAGAAAGAATTACGAATATCAAGTTTTGCTTAAAATGTTTTATTAAAATTGAATGCAGATAACATTACTGTGAAATCGGCTATTGCCAAATGCGTCTAGTATCATATCAGTACATAGTATAAAAATACATTGCATAAAAATAAAACATCCAAATGATACATAAGCTAAAATGGTGTCTGAGAGGATCTCTCATGCAAAAGGTTAACAAGATAGTTTTTATAAGCTGCTATAATTCTGCAAACAGCGTTGATAGTATGAAACGCGCTTAGTGAAATATTGCTCAAAACAAGGAAGACTATTGATATTGTTACAAGTGGGCGAGAGTCACGAAAACGCACCGAAATTGGTGACGTTTGGCGAGGAGCTTCGAGCCAGCCGGGTCGGTTTGGCGAAAGGAATAGTCTAGTAGCCGCTGGATCACTAGCAGTGTTTTGAAAAGTTTCACGTGTTTTGGGGCAAGCACTTGCTCGGCTATATAAGGGACGGGTTGCCGTGACTCAGTCAGTTAGTCAGTTGAGAGTTTTCTCTCGGAAGATAAGCGTCTAGCTGGACTAGCGGGTTATTTTTCTCGCTTGTTATTAGTGACCTGTGTTTACGTTTGCTGTTAACGATGTATAATTGAGCTCGCTGTGACTTACTGTTTATTGTGCTATACGATAGCTGTTTTGCAGTATGTTTTTTTATTGTGAGTAAGGATTACATTTACGCTGTAAGTGACTGTTGACTGCTGGATTGTGTTTATCTGAAGTTTTACTTTATCAAGTCCTCCTGTAAATAGCTGTAAATAAATTTGTTTGTGCTGTCCTCAAGAAAAGTCCACTCAATCCGAACCCGCTACGCTAAAAAAGGTAACAATACATTAGTTTGGCACGCAATTAATTCTTAAATAGTAGCTGCTTAGTAAGTAATACACTTTCGAAATCTTTGTTAGAATTTTAATTGGAAATCAGTTGAAAAGCTTAGACTTTTCTTCGGTAATGTATATGAAGCTGAAATGTCTTTTTTTTCCAACTATTTTAAAATTCAAAAAGAAAGGATTTCAGTTATAGTAATTTTATTTTTGTAAATTTTTACTTTCTCTTATACATTATATAGAGAAAGTATTGAAATTGTCAAAAAATTCGGACTCGATACTTTAACGTATCACCACATCCACAACGAGAGTGAAAAATGCATTTTTGAAAAATGGTCATCTGTCTGTCTGCGACAAAGATAACTCAAAAACGTAACGAGCGGGGTTATTGAAATTTGATATACGACCTCTACACCAAATTTACAAATTTCTGTGAAATTTTAAGTAAAATCTATTCCCAGGTATTATATCTGCCTGGCAGTCTGTATATAAGTTAACACAATAAATACAAAACGAAGAGAGCTAGATAGATAAAATTCGGGACACATATTTTATCTCTATAGTGAAGCATTAATCAAATTTGGAGCCAAAAGCAAAAACGGGGTAACTATCCATCGGTCTGTGCTTTCAGAAACATGTAAACACCCTCATTCAAAAGTTCAGTGACTTAAATGTAATAAAGTTGGTGTGAGATGAGGGTTTAAATGCAAGAAAAGTAGTTTGGTGTCACATTTTTGTTTCAATCGGTCGAGAAAAGCGTGTAATAAAACACAAATTGGATTTTTGGATACTTTTTATCTTCTAACATGGATTAATCGCCGAATAATTCGCTAAAGATGACACGGTAGAATTAGTAAAAATGTTAAATCAAGGCTAAAAGTTAATATTTTGTAACTATTGCACGTCAGTGCCCTGTAAAGTGTTCTCTGGAATTACAAATTTATGAGAGAATATACGCGAAAATTTCAAATAGATCAATATCGCTGATTATTTTTAATTAAAAATTTTCAGTTATATTCTGAAATTATATTTTGGTGCAATGCTTTTTATTGTTTTATGCCGATGAGAGTTGTAACGAAATCAGATACATTTTTCTGAGAACAACTTGTTGCTTAACATAATTTAGCGTAATATTTAAATTGAATATAAAGAAAAACGAGCCTTAACTTAAATATTAATGCGTCAGGCAAGAGATTGGACTATCCTTTGTATTTTTTAATTTAGTAAGTGAAGTAGACTTTGTAACATGTTGACATCCATTGCGGAATCGAGACGTTGCGAAGGTGAAGATAAGTCAAAAGAAGGTTAATTACAATCTATCCACATTCAGACTGTAATAAGCAATAATATTTTGCAAGAGCATGACAGTATCTCTGAAACTATTGCAATTCTTTTTTACCCTTTTCATTATGATAAGCAAAGTATTCTTAAAGCATTTAAAAACGAGCTGTAAAATCATCAGTTAAATATGGAAATATTTTTTAAGGCTTTTTTTTGGAATACTCCCCTTCTCAGATGTTTTGCTTTATTGTCTGTTCTACTTCAAAAAAAAAATAGAACCAAAAAAAAAAAATTTAACGTTTGTTTTTAATCTCTAGTTTTAGATAAATGATACAAATATTTTTCATTTTAATGAAATATTTTACTGGAAATTACAGGGAAAACCTCATTTCAATGTAGGAGTCATAGTCAGTTTCTTTCTCTGTTAGTCTGTTTTCTGATCTTACTATCACTTTTATTAATTTTGACTTAAACGTTAGTGAAAATTTAATTTTGCTAACTAATTTTTCACTTTCTTCCTAATGTCAAAAAGTTTTGAAATATTTGCCTAACTCAAAAGGCAGTCAGATGCAAGAAAGTCATAACTGGAGTTGACAAGTATTTTTTTTATTTAATTAAAACGAAGTTAAAGCTTCCTCCCTGTTTATAAAAAAATTCTGGTAACTCTTTTATATATGTAAATTAATTTAGATTTTACAAAAAAAAATATTCTAGGAATAGTTTTTGCAAATTATTTTGAATTCAGTCTAATCGAAACACTATGTATAGAATTTACATACACAAAAAATCTTCAGATGTTGAACATTTTCAGGAATCCTGAATTTTAAATAGAAAAAAGTTTAATTGAACACATTGTATTCTTAAGTAAAACAAAATTGTTGTTTTATACATTTGTACATGTACTGACTATCAGAAATCATGCTAGTTAATATAAGATATATAAGAAAGTGAAGTTTTAGTGCAGTGAAAATTGGCAAGACATGATCAGATAGTCACATTTTTAATAGCATCATGATGCCATTAAGTTTTTCTCAATAAAGAGGTTTCATTTAAACAATTAACAAAAAACGTTTAAGGCTATTAAAAAACATAACACGACTCGCTTGTTTTAAACTGTTAAAATATTACTGGGTGTTAATAATTATGTAGTGATAAAAGTCTAATAATAAAATCTCATCCTATAACAAAAATTTCGTATACGTTTAACCCTTTTGTATTATTGTATTGTATTGTTTTGTATTGTATATGTTTAATCCTTTTGTATTTATTGTTATGCTCGTCTAATTATACTTTAATATTGTTAACTTAAATTTAAAGTTAATTTTAGTTTAACGTTCCATTTTAAGGCAACACTAAAGCTATTTTGGGGCGAACCTCGTAATCTTGAACCACGATCAGATATCGAGGACGATCGCACCAAGGGAAGGACGTTTGGCCATGACATATTTAACGTGCAATTGACCCCCTTATACGATGGTTCTTCGGTGGAATCGCATTCCCTGTTTGAAGTCCTACGGCTCACTAGCTAAGACCTTACCATTAGGCCATCAAGCCCCCCCCCCAAAAAAAAAGTTGAACTAAGGAACTTGTTAATTTAAAAATATTATTTTTTTAATAACATAATTTGTTAGATTTTGTCTTGTTTTGAGGACATGTGCAGTTATTGGTCTCAGAATTTTTGAGTTAGCTGATGAGTGCAACATATGATCCAACACTTCAGTCTTCAAACATGTTCACCGTACTAACGGGCCGTTTTTTTTAAATGATTAACCCAATGACTATTTTAACCCTTTGCGATTGGTGCCGCCACTGTGGCGGCATTTGTAATCTGTCGTAGAAGTCGGTGTCGCCGCTGTGGCGGCATGATCACGTCTCGAAAGATCACTCCACAAAAATTGAGATTAACAGAAAGCTAGCCATTTCAGCTGCCAATTCAGTACTCCCAAGCGAAAAATTTACCGACCGCAAAGAGTTAATTTTTTTTAAAAAAAATAAGCGCACAAAGTATATTTCAAAATTTTGAAAATATGTATTCATCGCATAGCAATAAATGGATCGGCCCATTTTGAGTAAATTTCTTTACAGAGAATGGCATTGGTTTTCGAACATTTTTATTCGCAATCGTCGGAACCAATTTTATTCTTGATGCATGTTTTCTTATCTTTTACGAAATGAATTACATTACCTTTTTTTATTAACAAAAGAGGTTCAAAAATGTATACAGTAAAAGATGCTGAGTACTTCTTACGATTTTATTTATGAAATAGAAAACTAATTTTTTCCTTTACTTACTCGATACTTAATCATGCATTCCGTACTAAGATGAATAATATGCCAATTGGTTTTAACATTTCGTTTTAAATAAAGGCGGGTCATTTAAAAGTTAACGTATCCTGCTTGATTTCTTTTATCTAAATTAAAGTAATTGAATGTTTCTAATTGGATGCAAAGAATAGATAATTTATTTATAATTTACAAGCCTCTCACTAAAATTTGGTAGCTGCAATCTTTTGCATGTATCCCAGGCTGTAGCTCTATTATGTTCATTTTTTAATTCCATAAATTGTTTTTCTTTTTAAACCGTTATCTTTTTTGAAATGTTGCTTGGAAATCTCGCCATCAACTTTTTTTCTTGAAACCCACCCAAAGTATCATTTCTCCTATAGTCTCTTCAAAGTATGAATATGAATATTAAATTGTTTTTTCATTGCATTACATAATGAGATAGTCTACCGAATATTTGTTACATAAATAACTCTTCTTCTCTCTTTTTAAAAAAAAAAAAAAACAGAAATTCTTCTAACATTGCAAATGGGCAGATGTCTGTATTTCTTTCAAAATATCTCGGGAGAGGTACCCAATCAACTCTGAACTCTAGTTTCTATGCTTTCTAGTTTAGCAACATTTCACGGCCTGAGAGGCTGCTGATTTACTTGTTATCTTTCTCGGAGGAATGTTCGGGCGGAGAATGACCTTGGTCGGGCCCTGTTTTAGTAGCCCGGGGGCCTGCTGAGGCTCAGAAGGGGGTCCTTTTTATCGGAGACAGACAAGTTTCCGTCGGGGGAAATGACCCCCTCTATTGACGTCACCGCCTCCTGTTGTTTATTTTTTTCGACTGGAAGAAAACAAATGGCAACACTATTTCATTCCAACATGGCTGAAGATTCAATCAAAGAATTTATCAAGGAGATTATGAGAAGGTTTTATAATTCAGCAAAAGCCTGGTTATTTTAATACTATTTTTTATTAAGAGTAATAGCATTAACTGAATTTTCAATAAAATTAAGAAAATTCACAAAGGAGTCAAAAGCTGTTATAATTATCCTATTCAAGTTTTAGGGACGCCGAGTCGACAGCAGTTTTTTATCATGTGAGAACCTGATGCTGTTTTGGTTAGGAGGTTTTCATGTCTCCGAAATGTACGGACAAAAATATTTTTACCTGCTTTTACCAGTATTGTATCATTATTACTATGCTTCTTTGACAACAGATGCGTTTTTAAAAGGCTGGCGAAGAACTATGACATCATAGTTGCTATTTCCTCTCAAAATCGATCGAGATCCAAAACTTTGTTTGCCAGCTGGAAAAATTTAAAGGGAAAGTTTAAAAAAATTATCATTATATATAGAGAGAGAGGGGGGAGAAAAGAAAGAGAGAGACCTCTAGAGAAGTCTAAGATTGTTTTAAACTGATTTAAACTGATTAATGACTTAAATTAATTAAGACAAAAAAATGACTCAAAAAGTAATAATGCTCTCACATCATAACTTGAAATTTCCGATCGAAGATTACTTTTTTTTTTAATCTTTCGTTTTGAAAGTTAACAAATGAGATAAGGAAAATGGCTGATAAAAATTGTATACCAAGCCCCTACCTCTGAGCTCGAAACATCGAAAAGCCAAGCCCATTGAATTGCCATTCATTAATTCTGTATACATCAATTTGATATTATGTATACAATGGTACCGATGAGAAATTGCAAGATACATAAAATTTTAATATATTTTTATGTTTATACAGGACTGCTTATTGCCAAGTTAATAAGTAGGCAACTGCTTATAAGTAACGCAGCTTTGAAGCCCTTCAAGGAATCCAGATTTTTTTTTTATTCTGGTATTTTAGCGGGTGGTACTTTTTAAGATTATGCACTCGAAGTTGTTTAAATAAAATTGATTATTGCTAAACTCTGGAACATCATTCTCATAGCATTAGTAGCTTCTTTTGTTGCAACTTTTATATAATGTTGTTCTGTAATTCTAACAAGATATTTTAGATTTAGACAACGATTAAACACATTTTAAACCGATATCTGTCTTAGTTTGCTTAACAGTATTGCATACAACGTCAATCCCCGCTTGATTGTGAGTTTTTGAACTAGTTTTCAACAGAAAAGAAACTTATAAGACCTCCTTTAAACTATTAAAAAGTTTGATAACATTTGGTCCAGTAGTTATTCTTTTAAGACTAATTGAAAGGGAAATTTTAATCATAACCATCCTGTACTTAAATTTATACCCTGTCTTAGAGCACCAAACAGATTTACGAAGCAAAACACGTACACCTGAACTATTTATTGTCAGATGACGAGCATGACAATCTGACAGCCGCTTTTAACTTATACATTATGTTAGGGGAATGTTCGACGTGCTTATCAGAGCAACCACTTAATTTAACATACCCTAGACTCAAATGCGAATTGAACTTTTCGAAGAATCAGGTTTCGAATCTTCGATTTCTCAAAGAATGCAGACCAGTTTGTCACTCTGATTAATTAAAGACATTTGAAGGTGAATAAATAAATAAAGATGTCTGACTAGAATATAAATAATTCTGAAAATTTATTGTCCGTTCACCTGAGAAATTTGTTTAATTTGGAAATTTTATGAAGGATGTCATTTATAGAAGACTATATTACATTTATGATAATTGGCATATTGCTTAAAAAATAAAGAATATTCCATGCTGTTGTTACTTATCCCCCTAGGTCTGAGCTCCAACTCAACCAAGTCCAAGAGATCGGGAAAAGTGAGGTGCTGTAGATTCTGAGGGTAATGACCCCTGAGCACTTGAGGGCAGAAGTCTGACGTTGGCTCATTTGAAAATGACACTAACACACTCGCTTGCTCAGTCCCTTTTGACGGGGGGGGGCGGGGGTTCACACACCTCACAAACAGAGCACAGGGTAGAAAACAACTATGTTCGAATCAGCACTTGAGCCGGGGATGCCCAGATTAGGGAGAAGAAGCGCTACCCCTAGGCAAGGATACTGGCGCAATATGCCATGAAATACGATTATTAAAAATAAAAAAAATAAAAGATTCTTAAAAGATTGATGATTTTTTAAAAATAATTTAGTTATTACTATACTATAAGTTAAACTTTCTTTTTTTTATCTGTTTGAATAATATTCAATTGAAAGATCATATTATATATTGAAAAGCAAAGCATTGTTAGAAAAAACGTGCATCCCTTTTTACTTTGTAAAATTTGAAGGATTATACTTAAATTTAAAAACTTCAATTATTCAATACAGTTATTTCAAAAATACTGTTTAACTATGCATTTCAAACTCGAAAATTCAACCTGATAAAACTCGGACGTCATAAAAAATTATTCTCATCATATTTATCTATTCTTTCATGTAATAGAAAATTAAGATGTGATAATTTTGGGTTTTTTTAAGGTTTAATCAGAGAAGTTTTGTTATTTGCTGTAAAAGAATTGTGCTATAAACATCCTTCAGAGAAATTATTCATCTTCAGGGTATAAAACTAGAAATATTTACTTTAGTTTATAAAATAAAGCATCACTCTTTTCCAGTATCGTAGAAGGTTACGTGGCACCCTGGGCAAAGCATGATATTTCAATAGTTATATAGCGTGTATGAGTAGGGTATTGGATTTGTATCTTTTTATTCATATTAATTTTTTTTAAAAAATTGGTGTTATGTAATTAAGATTTTGTCTTCATAGCACATCTTAATAATCACGTTCGGGATACCTATATTCCCTTCCCCCTCCACCTTGTATTATGCCTTTGCAAGTTTCCTGATTATACAAAGAGCGCAGTAAACTTTTTTCAACAGAAAGGAATGGAATATATGGAATATTAAAAAATCAACTTAAGAATAAATAATTAAATAAAATGAAACAACGGGCTTCACCCCCTGCTCGTTTATGCTCGGCAATACCGAGGGACTGCCAATGCAGCCCTTCTCGGATTTCTTCGCTCGCTCGCCGTTTACTACACAATTTTAGTCTAGCAATAGATTGATTCAGATTCAAGTTATTCCAAATTATAATAAAGCAATGAAAGAAAAAAAAAGAAGATATCTTCGATCGTAAATTTCAAGTTATTATGTGAGAACATTATTATTTTTAAATCACTATTTATCTTAATTAATTTAAGTCATTAGCCAATTTAAACCGGTTTGAAACAATAAAGAGTCTACTCTATAGGACTCTCCCCCTTCTCTCTTTCACTATATATATTTAATTTTTTAAACTTTCATTTTCAATTTTTCTAGCTGTCGAACAAAGTTTTGGAGCTCGGTCGAATTTTAGATGAAACAACATCTATCATGTTATGGTTCTATGTCAACCTTTTGAAAGCGCATTTGCTGTCAAAGAAGAATACGTAATAATAAAAGAATACCGGTAAACTCAGGTAAAGATATTTTTTGCCCGTAAATTTCGACATCAAAACCTCTTAACCAAAACAAAATCATGTTCTCTCATGATAATATAAAACAAGAAATATACTATCGAAAAGTTCGTTGTAAACTCAAATAAACTTTCTTTTGAGGATTTCTTATAAACAAAATTCGTTCAAACGCCTCATAACTTCTGGCTCACTAACATATCTTGCATTTCGAAATAACAAAATCTCATTATAATCAAGGGTATTTGCTTTCTCAAATCCTATTGAAGCCGCATCATGTCCTTTATACTCATTTTTATACAGAAAATCAACACTTTTAATTGAAGCATATCTTTCGCATTAATCCTATTCAGCATTGATTTTTTTTTTTTGAAAGTCAAGGGTTATAAGGTTCAACTTACGGTTACCCAAATCAAGTCTACCTATTCTGACAGATTCTGTGCATTTTCTTTGATACATGGGATACCCAAAAAAAATTTCTTCTGTTTTCCCGACTGTTTTTCGACGATTTCATTTTCAAATCGATATAACATGACTCAAACTCATTGTAAAAAATGTTGTTCATTTTATGACCGTTAATTTATTGTTTAAAAATTTTCTAACTGATGCAAGATTAGCGTTCACTTGAAATCTTATCAAACCACGTTTTGATTATCTCGGGCGAAGTTGAAGTGCTTCCAAACGGCGATTAACACATTCGATTTGATTTTGCACCCACGTAAGCATTTTATATATTGTGAGGATAGCTTCATAAGGCATATAACAACTTCTTCACTTGAGTGATCACTTTTGTCTCGTGGTCTAGTTACTCGGCTGCGAATTCTAACATTGCGAGTTCGATCCTAACCATTCACCCACAATATATAGATGTTTTCTATCAGAATTTTTTAAGATCATAGCTTAAAATTGCACTCACTCAATTTTAAGCTATGATCTTAGTGGCAATGATAAATGGCATAGCGACCGAGGAGATAAGGATTATCAGTGTCTTGGGTCTTTACTGTAGAGTGTGCAACTAGTATAAACGTTGAAATGTTTGTGCCACTTTTTGAAATGTAATAGCATAAAAAGTGCGAGAAAACATGGAATACCCCAGATGCCATTTATCATTGCCAAATCATTGACGACGATTGAGGACACCATTGCGTCCACTAGCAACATCACTCACTTATCGGTTTCGGTGAAACCATTGGCAAAAAGTTTCAAAGATGTCAACTATTTCTGGCAATACTATAACCGCAACGAATTTTCGGGTAACGAGGTCTATCACTAAACGTTCATCGTTATTTCTAACAAAGAATATGCTACAATTCACAAGTGCAATTATTTTAAGTTTTGCGATGAAAAAGTACTAATCACTTATGCTGTTTGTTAACAATTGAAGACCATAAGTGGTAAAACAACGTAAATACCGAAAATAAAAATCCGATATAAAAAATATCGATTTTTCGTAAAATGAGCGGTCGCTTCTATTACCAGAGGATCAAGCGAGATTCTGTGTGTTCGTGCTAGAATGCTAACTGGTACTTTATCCAGAATTTCCAAATTTGGCACAGATATATATTGGAAGGTAAAATCGTCCGCATAAAAATGATTTGTGAAATTTTTTATTAGAATTTTTTTATTTATTAATGAATAAGCAAAATTTTGGCCCTTTTCATTGTGAAGTTCCAAAAATATTGTTAAAAATAGAGTAAAAAGTAATTTTTACACTATCTTAAAAATTTAAAAAGTTGTTTCTATAGTATTAACTATGTTGCAAAATTTTCCTTTTTTTTGCAATTTTTAAAAAATTACCTAATTTTAAGAAAAATTGTCCTGAAGCACAAATTTTTGGATTCATTTTCTAATGTTCGATTTCATTATCACAATAGAATTTAAACCGATTTCAATGTTTCAGCAATTACATAATCATTTGATTTTCTACTGTTGAAAGATAAAGAAGAAAGATTCTGCTTCTTGTTTCTACTCTTTACTATTTAATTACTTTATCGCGAAAGAATGTTTGCAATATGGAGTTCAATAACTTGGACAGTTATGTTTTCAAAGGCATTTTGATATCATGGGATTTGAATCCATGGGAAAGGTTCATACACACAATAAATAGGAAAAATACAAGACAGTTAAATTAACGTCTGTCGCAATTTTAGGCTTAAAAATGTTTTGGGGAGAAAGTCATGAAGATTAAGTAATAAATCATATATTTAATTTAAATTAAATATAATTAACACTTCTTGTCAACCAGTTGGTCGCCGAAGATGAGTAATGCCTTATAATGCTTTATGAGAAATGTCTATTAATCCTTCAAACATTTCAAAAGGACTTTCAAAAATGTTACAAATATGAACTGTCCTATCTCTAGGGGGAACATATTTTTATGATTTTCGAACCTACTATTAGTTCACACTCATCATGTCAGATCATGATGCGGTTTTTTGGGATGAGGTTTTTGGTGTCATCAAAAATCCGTAGGCCAAAAAATAAACATTTTAATCCGTAGGCGAAAAGTAAAAATTTTATTGTCTGCACGAACATCTAAAAAACCAGTTTTTAATAACGCGTCGTCATCGCATTTACAAAAGCTCTTATTTTAAAAAAATAAATTAATGACTACAGCCAATAAAACCCAGAAAAATGTTATTTTGAGCAAGCGATGATATGAAGTGAAACAAACAGGAAATGTGATATTTTTTTTAAACAATAAATGCGAGACAAAGTTTTTTTGGATAGTTTGCAACACTAAAGTGACTCATTCAATGAAACAATGAAAATGAATAAAAATATAATTTAACTTGCACGAGCACGTGGTTTGCTTGGTCGTTCAAGAAATGATGTTCTGACGTGATACTTTGAAATAAGCAGAGCAGATTTCATTTTAATCTTTATTATATATTTAAATCTTGTTCAATTTTTCAATTGTTAACAAAATACTTTTTATTCATTCACTCAAATTCAAATACTTTAAAAAAAAATAAAACTTGCAGTGAATGACACTTGACGTTAATACAATTTTTTCTTAAATATTAATCCGTTCATTAAATTCAATTAATTTTGAATACTTTAAATAGAGTTTTAGCAGTTTGTAATTAAAATGGAAATCAACAGCGAGTAGCGCGATTGGTAAAATGCAAGGATTTCTGCATTTTCACGGGAAGAATGCGAGTTCAATTCTCATGAAAAAACAATAGTTTTTGATGAATTATTTATATTAAATGTAATTATTTATAAAAAATAACTAAAATAAAATTTTTCGTTATTGACCTAAGTAGGAATTGACTTTAAATTTTATATATATATATATATATATATATATATTGTTTCTTTATGCATTTGCAATGCTTGTCATTCTTAGGTGTCGATTTGTATTTCGTTCATATATATCTACTTACTTTAAGGCTCAATGGATCACTTTAAACTATGTATTCCTGCATAAAAATTGCTCGGTATAACGTATTTGACAAATGCCTGGATCTCTCAGACGTGAAAATCACATATACGAAGAGGCTGAATATTGAGTGCGGCATTCTCCAAAACGCAAGCTCGGTCGTTGTTTTTTTCCCGTTGAAAGTCTGTAATTTTCTTTAAAGAAACGAAGAAACTCAAATTTGTGAATAATAATATTTCAAGTATTCAGCGAATCATCGAAATTGTTGGTAAGTTTCAGAATTTATATCTAGAAAGTTAAAAGCTCTGCAAAAAACGTATCTTCCTATCTATATTTTTTTTGCATTTTATTTTCTGCTGAATTAATTTAAATTTCCTCCAAGGTGTTATATATACTAGTCAAGTTTTTTTTCTTTTGTTTCTACAAAGAATTTTTTATTTTGACGTTAAGAAATTGCTACACTGTTTAAATTGAAATACCCTGGTCCAGAATATGAATGAAAATATTATAAAATAGTTCCATTATAGGTACATTACAATATTTAGGGTGATATAATTTTTATACAACATTAATGAATGCTTAAAGGGAATGCAGACAGCGCCTCTGTCAACATTATTGTCAATATTTGATGCCCGATATTTTATCTAGAAATCGACATAACTCGCTGCAGCCGTATTGGTCATATGCTTTTAATTATTGTGTTGATGTAACTGCTTTCCCAAAATAAACAAACTAGGTTAGAAATACGTTTCCTACTTTGGATACTGGGTTAGATAATATTTCAGCTTAAGAAAGACATCAAATTTGAGATATTTTACCTACAGAAGATAAATTATATTGCAGTGTAATCTAGAAAAACGGAAATAATATTTCAGCTTTGGCAGAAATCAGATTCCTTTGGTACTGAGTTTGTTTTGTTTTTTGATTTAAGAAACAGACGAAACGACCAAATTTTAGAGGCCTTATTCTTCTGATATGAAATCATCAAAACCGCAGTGTGAAAAAAGAAATATTTAACATGGAAAAAAAATTGTTTATCAATGTTGGCCTTATGTAAAGAAGCTTAAAAAGTCTAATATGTAATTCTTAAATTTGATGGTACATATGGACGCTAAATTTGAGTACATTTTCTTCGCACAATATTGCTATATTCAATATCAATTCATTTGTATTTAAAGGAATGTTAATAAATTTTTATAGTGTAAAAGTTATTTTGTGGCCTCTTGACAAGAAACAACTTTCTATGCGAAATATTTAAATTTTATTTTCATTAAATTCTGACAAAAATTCGAAATATATTTCCCAACAAAAAATAATAACTATTAGAGTTAATAGACAGTCATAAGCATTTTTAGAACAATAGATAAAATCATACGAATACAAACGTAGACCTTCAAAAATTTAACTCTTCCTTTAACAAATCCACAAAAAATAAGTTATTTCTTTTATTTTTTATTAGTTTGGGAACTTGGATCTAACTGGAATTTTAATGCACTCTCCTTGTGAACACTTTTTACAACCAAATGGAAACTAAAGTTAGGCAGCGTTTTGTTACGTAAGGAATTTTCCACATAAGTTAGATAATCATCTGCATTTTTTTCCCGTCTTCAAATTTCCGGTTACGAAAATTCAGGATGTTTTCCTAGGTAATGTTTCCTGCCTTTTGCTTGTGGTGTTGTAGGTTTCATATGATTACATGACTTGCACTTTCATTTATTTGTATGCATTCATATGCTCTATTTTATAGGCAAATAAAAGAAAAACATTTCAATATTGTTGATAAGATTTATAATGTTTATGGAACAATAAATATTAACGAAACATTTGGTGAATTTTTGGTCGACATTTCATCAAAAAACATTGTTTATCTCGATTAAATGCATAAAGATTTTTTTAAAACTTGATTACAGGACTTGACCATGACTATATATGTTCTATGATTGAAAGATATATTGATAATTATTAATTACTTCAGGGATCAGTGAAAGAATTTCATAAAGAAAATTCCTTCTTTGCTCTTTTCTTTAGCATAAATGATACAAGATTCTTCAGTGTATCATTTTGTAAAAAAAAGAAGATATCGCGAATAAAATAAAATTTTAATTCATGTTCATTTAACTCCCTTTCCCCTGTATATTTATATAATTATAAGCCCTTTCCTTTACACACTTGTAATCATCATTTAGACACTTATAATCATCCACTTTTTTATGCCAAGAGATAAATTTCTGGATACGTTTGTATTTTCTACGTTAGAAATGGGCCGGGATGACCTGGTTTATAGAGCGTTGGACTCGTACTCCTTAGGTTACGGTTTTGAAGCTCACCGTCCAAATGATTCCCCGAGTGTGCGGCGATCGGCGCTCGTTAAATCTGTTCGTGGTGGCAAAGTCCTCCATATCGACAGTAATACCACTGGGGGTACTGGGTCAGAGGTGATCGTTCTCTGTTCCAGGTCTAAATTACGATCTGAGATGAATGAAGGAATTTGCATGAATGTAGACCGCCCCCTAAAAAGAGTTGTGACGTGTGTATAGCAAAGTCGTATTCTTGTCCCTAGATGGCGCTACTTGTAAAACAAGAGACGTAAATAACCGGCTTAAAATCTGCTGATGTAACAGCGGGACTTGTCCATGGCAAGTGCCATAAGTAACAACAACAACAACAACGTTAGAAATATCTTTTTTATATCTTCCCTGTGAAGAACATTTTTATTTCCTTCATAGTACTTCTACTGTCGTGATTTAGACTTAAGACATCCACTTAAGATGAAGCAAAAGCTTTTTACACCGATATACATTCAAGAAATTATTGTTGTTCCAAAGGAGTTTTGTGTGACATGAAATTCCAATCCCGTTTCTCTCATTCAGTGAACATTTGAATGAAAGAATAAAGGATTATACACACATCAGTGCCACATTCATCACGGCCACAGGAGTCTGATGGTAAGGTCTCGATTTGTGTAGGGTTTCCAGTTCCAGACCCGATTCCACTGAAGAGCTTATTCCACTTATTTACTTGCTGTGATTTTAATTGGCATTATATATGGAAGAGCTAGTTGCATTCATCAAATGTTTCACTACAGGTAGGTAAGTTATTTCTTTTTTAGAAAAAAAAAGTACTGAGCAATGACTTTTAATTGTTGCACACTTTTTTATCAGGTTTGGGCGTTCTTGTTGCTCAACTGTTTCATACAAGATGATAGCTCTAGCTGAGAAAAATTGCTCATATTGACCTTTTTTGGACAAAAAAAGTTCTAATACATGGTAGCCATACTTAACAACACGTCATGAATTTTCCTATAGAGCATTCAAAATTCCCAACTTAAATTTTAGTAACAAGTAAAAAAATAAAACAGTATGCAAAATGCATCATTAATAACGAGAACAAATCTTCAAAGGGGAAAAATAGTAGGAATATTTAGAATCGTTGTGGTCGGATGGTAAAATTTCGACTGCATGAGTGTAAAGTTTAAATGACCTGTCCCAAAATAACTGTCGTATTGCTTCAAATCAAGATCAATTAGCATAAAATTCGCAAAAAAATTATCCCATGGTCATCATGTGGTTAATGTCATTATTAGTCAATAATTTTATATAAGTCACAAATTGTCTCTCTATACTCTATTTAGCTTCTTAAATAAAATAATAATCAAATCTAATGGTATAAAAATAAATAAATAACAAAGAAAAATATTTTTTCACTGACAGTCATAATAACGCCATTACTAATCCAAAAGAGCACTAAAATTTGCGGCTTTGGGCGTTTTACTTTCAGTAAATGATAGACTAATTATACTTAAAGGGCGTGTTTTCTGAAAGAAGTGAAATTTTTTTTAACTTACCGACCACACTGTTACGCAAAATTTTGTTCAAAGGTAGAAGTGAGTATATGCATGTTTCTGAGAAAGCGATTAAACTTTTATTGCCATTCAGCACATCATATGTTTTTCGAAACTGGTTTTTTAACGTATTTATTCTTAATTTAAGATAGAGCACGGCTGCGACTAAAACCTGATTTGCGCTCGAAATAAAAGATAAAGCCAGACACATCGAAATTTGTTGCAAGGAAACAGACTCATTCATCATTTTAATCCTCTTTTAATAACAATCCTGCTATTAAGTATTATTAAACATTATTTACAATAAAATATAAAATATTTTACTGTGATGTAAAAGACTAATTTAAGAACTGGATGATAATAAAATGTATACATACAAAATAGAATCTACGATAGCACATTACAAATTATCATGTGAGAATGTTATTATTTTAAGTCATTATTTGTCTTAATTAATGTAAGTCATGAACCTGTTGGAAACATTCATGAAACTTATCTATAATGTGTGTGTGTGTGTAATTTTCATTTTTCGAGCTGGCAAACAAAGTTTTGAAGCTCGACCGATTTTGAGATGGAATAGCAGCTATAATTCAACGTTAACCTTTTAAAAACACATAATTTGTGAAATATCATACGCACTAATAAAACAACACTGGTAAAAGCAGGTCAAATTTAAAAAACACATCCGCTTTCAAAGAAACATACGTCATAATAATAATGCAGTACCAGTAAAAGCAGGTAAAAAATTTTTCAACCGATAATTTCCGGCGGCTATAATCTTTATTTTTCGCCCTTAAATTTCGGAAACACCAAAAACTCCTATCCAAAACAGCATTATGTTGTCACATTATAATAAATACAAAGTGTTTTACTATTTGATTATAAGCCTAGCATCCGATTTTGTTAAAAATGTTTTCATGACGGTACATATATTTTCGATTCTGAATTCAGCAATAAAAAATACTTAAAAACTTATACTTTATTTTGTGGAGTTATATTCCTTACAATTTTGTCCGTAAATTATTAAATAAGTTATTTATGGTATATAGAGTGGACTTAAAACTACTTCTATAAATAAACTTTTTATTCAAAAATAAATATGGTTGGATTGAAAAACAAAGACTAGGCGCACGTTACCCATAGTGTTCCATAAAAAGTTTAAAGAATCTTTTATTTGGTACAAAGTATTTCTTTTTTAAACACTGATTTTTAAGACAGTCTTAATTTTCATTGGCTTTTCGATATTCTCTAAAAATTAAAAATTCTTTTTTTCCGCTGTTTGTTTCGCGTTTGGCCATAAAATATTAACAGGACATTCATCTACTTTTAATGAACAACCAAAAATATAATCGAACTAAATGTTTTGAAAGAAATAAGTTTATCTGGAAGTCATATGGTCAAAATATAGTTTTAGAAATGTTTAAAGAACCTGCCTAAGAGATCCAAGGGTGAAATTATGAGCAAGAATGCTATGAGGGTTACTTAGATTATCACTAGAATAAAAATATAGATTATTGACGACTTTTTATTTATAAAAAACTTATAAAAAGCCAACATTTTTTTATTTCTAAATGCATATAGAAAGTACTTGCTTTTAAAAACTTTAAAACTGCCGTCTCAAATGTTAGCCTATTTATCTGATGACGTATTAAAACTACATGAACCGTTTCCAAACAGTCACTTTGATTCAAAATCTGACGTTGATGTAAATAAGTTCCTTTAAAACAAGGAATAAAATTTTGTCACCACCAGACATATTAATTATATAGCAAATATTAAACATTGAACACCTCATAGGAGTATATATATAAACAACAAGAACGAATAAAATATTTATTTGAGAAGTCATATAATTTTTTTCATTTAACGTCTTCAAAACAGATTTAACGACTCATATTTGAAGAAATTTTCCGTATCCCAACATAAAAAATGGTTTTAAAATTTTTATTAATTCATCCAATTAAGATAATTATAACTTATTAACTCAAGTTAATTCACTTTTATCTATTCAATGAGAATTATCGATGGAAACATCAGTAGCCCTAAGTTTATTGGAAAAGTTCATAAAAAGTTTTCTAAACTTTTTTTTCTTGTTTTTTTAAAGGTATTGTTTGTTGTTGTCAATTTTTTTAGGGGGAAGGGTATGCACGCGTAAATATAATTTTTCCTCTAATATAGTAAACATCTGTGATTTTTAAGCTTTAGTTGTATTACTATTCCACTTTATTGCATTAGGTTTGAATATCGCATTTCATACATAGCTGTAAAAATTTAGAAGTGTTTGGAAGTCTTTATTCTTGCTTGAATTTTCTTTAAAAAATTATTATTTTTAACGTGTGGTCAAGAGTAATAGTAAAATAAATTCTTATTAAGTATTAAATACATCTCATGAAATTAAGACGTCTATTGATAGGAATGTACCTGCATCTCCATACTTAGAAGAGATAAGATTTTTTATCAACTAAGTTAAAATAAATAGTAAAAGATAAACATAATATTCTCAGAATTATTTTGAAGGAGAAATTTAACGACATTTAAAACATACGCATTTATCAAGATTTTGAAAACGAATTTTTCAATGAAAAAAATGTACTATTTATCATATCTCGTTTAAGAGAAAGTATAAATAGTTAAAGTTCGCAATTAGAGAAGCATAATTATTTTCCCTTGAGTGTAGAATAACGACAAAATAAAGACTTTTCTTGAGACATAAAATTTATTGAAAAGCTCTTTCAAGGAGAATAGAGATCTGCACAAAGCATAGAGAAACAATCATGTTGATGATTGTGGTACATTCAGAAAGGGTTGAAGATCGAAAGACATAGATGTTTTGTGTAAGAGTCTGTAAGAGAGAAAGTTCATCGTGGGTTTCTTTTTTTTAATTTGCACTAGAGCAAGGAGATGAGAGGGCCTGGAGCATTCGAAGGCTTTTATCGTTCACCTTTAGCAACAGATGGATGAATTAGGATGAAAAGGCTTCTTCGGAACATTTTCTTGAATTTTCACGTACCTAAAAAAATGAAATAAAGAAATAAAGATTAGGATTCATCGTACCAGCAAGGAAAGAATTATCATTTATCATGTTATTTACAACAGGCATTAATCCATTAATTGCGAATTTTTTTAAAAAAATATATGACCTAATAGGATATGCATAGACAAAAAGTTGTGTAACGTTATAACTATTGTCAAATTATGCTTTGTTTTGAAAATATTTGAAATAGGGTATTCGTTTAATGAAATCATTTCAATGAAAAACAACAGACTGGTAAGTAACAAATCATTACTATACTCTCTAAATTACTTATTTAGGTACGATATTTCATTATAACGTAAAAATGAAAAAGTATATATAATTTTCCGACTGTGACCGTTCAACTTACAGACGAATTTAAAATCTGTTCACTTATTGTACAGAAACGAAGCGCCGAATACACATTTTTTGCTACTCACAATACTAACTGATATATTCAGTTCGAAAATAAATGATTAGGCATACAAAATATATTTTGGGCTTCCAGTGGTGTAAGTAAAATTCGAAAAATCTCCCAATGGAATTGTGGCAGTTAATGAGCTAAGTTTACATCAGATTTCGAGTCTTCAAAAAAGTATGCTATTAATAAAGTTTTTAATATAAGGATAATATACACCGAAGTGACAAAAGTCATGGGATAGCAATATGCAAATATACAGATGGGAGGAGTATCGCAGCGAAAAAATATAAATGCGCAGTTCGTTTTCCAGAGCTTTCATTTGTGTTCAAGTTATTCATGTGAACAGGGTTTTCGTGATTTATGGCGGCACGACGAGAATTAACAGACTTTGAACG
>JAOUZG010043210.1:4617557-4646773 GCA_026289955.1 Argiope argentata
TATATATAATATGAAGTTCTTATTTATGTCATGGCATTAGTAACAAATTTATGTGATATTTTTACAAACTACATTAAACAATAATAAAAAAAAGCATTTGCAAGAAGGAAAGGAAAAAAAATCCAATGAAAAATATCTCTTTAGTAAAGAAATTAGCAACTAAAATTCCGATGTTGCGCAATGCCACCAATGGCAAACAATATCCTGAAAATGAGTTGCAAGTTGACTGTGACTATTATTTAATCGAAAGCATCCTGTTATTCGCATATATTGTCACTTTAAACATACATTAATTAGTAATTCGACTTAGAGATTGTACTTTATACTCAATAGAAGCACGCTTACATCTCCTCTGGAATCTGTCACAGATGCAGGTTGGACAGGGTCTTGCATTGGTGTCTAATCTGCACCCTGGACCACAGTTGGGTGGCGTGCACAAGGGACACTGGCAACTCGGGCAGCCGTCATTTCCTAGTACCTGTTGACAATGGCTTTCGCATTTAACTGGAGCACACTGAAATGCAGGGGGACCTGGAAGGAAGTAAAATAGTTAAAACACAATTCAGACGGGAAAAAAAGTTTCTTCTTTACAGAAATTAATACAGATGTTAAGTTTTTATTTATTCCTGGTTTTCTCTAGCTTAAAGATGATTCACCTTGATGGAAATGTAATTTCTTCAGACGAAGGGCTTAATTTGTATGTCTTAACTATTTTATTTTATTGTTGGGTTTTTTTCTCGTAATAAATGCTAGTTATTTCCCCATGTATGTACAAAATTTTTGGTTGGAATTATTTTAAGCAATTATATGCCAGCATTTGCTTACTTAAAAACTTATTATAAGTGTTTATCCGTATCGTAATACGAAAACGATTTACTATTTGAACATAAGTCAATCGATATAAAGAAAAGTCTATATCATTCTTTATTTTTAAATGAATTTCTTGAATACCTTATGTGAATTACTTTTGTTGTAAAGCTATTGGAAAAATAAGAATGAATTACATAACATTCTCACTAATATGAAACACAAAGAATTAATTTCAGTGCCAAAAAATTTTCAAGTATATTCTTTCTTTTCCACAAAATTCAACTATAAATTCATCAATTTAGAAATTTGAGCTTCATTGCTAAAAAATATAAAATGATAGAATTATTTTCACGAAATTTCTAATATAAATGTTTAAAGATTAGCTACAGTGAGATCACTTTTAGTAACAACAATATGGCAAATAGTTTAAGTCGAACAAAAGAAACGGAAGGAAAGGTTATCAAAAGATCAAAATCTAAAATGAAAACTTTTCGACAAAAGAACATTTTCAATAATTTTTTAAATTCAGAATTTAGTTTTTTCTTTCCTAATTGCTATTTATTCCATTGTGCAAAGTTAGAAAAAATAACTTAAAAACAAATAATGCTTTAGTCATGAGAAAGGGGATCGAGATGACTATCTGATTTGTTGCAGTTTATTTACCACAAAAGTAGATATGCAGATTGTTCGCAGAAACCACACAGCTGTTGTTTAGGTATTTTAAAATAATATTGACTCTTTTCTTATAAATATCAAAACAAATGAATCGGTGTATTTTGGAACAGTCCATTATGAGTGAAAGATAATTTTTAAACCGCGGAATTTGTTATCAGTAAGAAGAACATAAACAGAAAGATATCTTAAAAGTTAATAACAAAAAGCATCTGCTCATTTATTCTATTGAAATCAATAATCCCGACTTCATACAGTTCTTAAAAGTAAACGCAGAGGTAAACAGAAGAGAGAGTGCATACTTACGTCCTTCGCATTTGCAGGCGGGACAAGGTTGGGCACTTTGATCGATGGTGCAGCCAGGGTCGCACTTTGGCGTGGAACACTGAATAGCTAATAGGATGATAAAAAATATTTTAAAGTATTCCACATTAGTTTCCGACTTGCATACAATGTATAGTTTCAATGAAAACGATGTATCAAAAAAAGCATTCTCAGTAATTATTGTAGCTGACTGAGGCCATTGTAAAGGCAATACTTATTTATATTCACCCCTATTCATGTATTGTTTGTTTCAGTATCCTGAAGTGACCACTTTTCAATGATTCTATTTCACAAAGGGGTGTGAAGCAGAAGGATGTGTAATTTTTCAGAATTTACTTTATTGTAAATAAACATCTAATTTCATCTTTCCTCTCAGCCCGATTTGGTCGAATTAAATAAATGCAAACACATCCGCAAAGGCGCGGAGGGTTTAGAAGCCTTTGGCTAACAGTAGTAGGTCTCTTGATTTCAAATCATTTGATTGCATTTTTAATTTTGTAATAAAAATATAGGACAAAATTTTCTGGACTTGGTGTACTTGGAAGATAAATTTTAGGAAAAAACACTCACCTCCAGTTCCTGGGCAAGCACAGCTTGGACACGGTTTCGTGGCGTAATTTATGATGCAGCCGGGATCGCATTTCGGTGGAGAGCATTGAATAAGGGGAGGTCCTTAAAAGGAAAAGAGCAGTTCTTTCTGTAAGATGTATAGAAAATGATTTCTCGAGGATTCAAAGAGAAATGGACAAATTTCCAGAATGGATTTCCGGATATGTAAATCATATTCTCATTAGCGGAACACAAGATACAAAGCTTTTTGAAACTTTTATCAGAGATGGCGAATTTGATGAAGAATATTAAAAGTTTTAATTTCTGAATCATAAAAATTCTTTCATAACTATACCCATAATAAGACTTCGTAGTAAATACGCATTTTGAAAGAATCATTCATCATGCATGTATTATCAGGTATTGGTTTGCAAATATAAAAAAAGTTAGTGCGTGAAAAAGTTAACGTTGTAATAGTAAGAATTTCATTTTATTTTAAACATCTCACTTTACATGATGAAAGAACTCGAATTTATGTTTCTTCTTTATATTTAAAACAGGTTTCTATAAATACTGATCATACTAATTTAGCAACTAAAGAAATATCGAATAAAGCTGAAAAGACTTATCTTTGTCAGGCTCAACTTTGAGTAAAAACACTATTTTGAAAAATGACGGAATTTAGGACATTGTTTTATATGAACTTGTTGCGCTATGACAGGCAACTGCAGGTGAGCCGTAACGGCACGAATTATGTTGGAAAATATATCAAATTCTTAGTACTCGAGTTTTTGCAATCATTATTAAATACAAAGAAGTTGAAGATGGGATATAATTTTGATCAGACAGTATAAGTAATATTATTCCAATATTATGAATTCAATACTTGCAAAAAGTTCTTAAAGAAAGTGCCAGTATCTACATTCCGTCTGATTGTAAGTCAAGGGAAAAATAATTATTTATTATTTGAATGTTTCGACAAAATTGCTCTTGTTGAACACCATCGAGATTCTGAGATATTGGCATTCATATAGTGGAACAACGATATTTAAGTGCGCAAATTAATAAATCAATGATCTAATGACAAGAATTAACCCTCGTTAAACAAAATGGAAATCTCAAATTCTACCAGAAAAGTTTATTACTACAGATTTATTGCTGCTGACTCATAATTAGAGTTATTTATTTTTTAAATTTAAATCTGGACTTTGGATAAGGAAGGAATAAGGATTTGGTGGAATTAAAATATGATAATAAAATTTTTACAGTCGCCTATAAACTTGTAACATTAGCATAGAATTTAAAAAAAATTTAAATATTAGGATGTCAGAATGGAAAAATCTGTTAAATTACTTTTTATAAAAATCTGTTAAATTACCATACCATAGATATTACCATAGCAATAAGAATAAATCAAAACAACCAAGACTTCTAACTAATTCAAAAATTAGAAGGTTCGTTTATTGTATCAAACTCTACTTTTCCTTTTTATTTTCAGTTAACGTGTTTTGGATAAGACAACTTATTTAAGAAACTATTTTATAATTTTTTTATTGGTTCACACAGCTAGATATAATAAAAGGAATTCGTTCCGAAGTTGAGTATAGTTTACACATGGATAAACGTAGAAGTTACTTAACGTTATGAATAACAATTTAGCAGGAACGGAAACTTTCTCTACGGGAAACTTTCCTCTTAGAGTTGTCCAAAAGGAAAAATAATAAAAAATGTTGCAGGGTTGCACTTTACAGTGGCAATTTACTGCACTGGCGGTGGATATGGTTGCCTCTTACCTGAAGTCCTTCAAGGATCTCAAAATCTAATCGGATGTATATCATAGCTAGGCTGACGGTAAATTTAATTGTTCAAGTCACCCCTTTGGTCTGATTTACAGAATTTTCACCTTTACTTTAAAGAAAAAGTGCTAATTCATTGATAAAAATTTTCATTAAAAAGTAAAGTTTTAAATCAAATTTTCACTAAAAAATATATATCATAATAATATAAACTGTGTCGATAAAGGTCATAATTTCTGCACAAATTGAAAATAAAACCTATAAATGCATTAGAAATTGTCTTTCAGTTACATAACTGTAATACAATATAAGCATGAAGATAAAGTTAAACACTCAAATAAGTTTATCATGCTACTTTATTGTCATTAATAGAGTTTACAACCGCGGGGGGGGCTAAAATATTTCAGCGCCTGTAGCCTTATATTACCAAAATCCTCTATTGTGCATTAATGTATTCTTACTGGATTTTTTTTCTCATAGCGAACGGACATCGGTTTTTTCGAATATATCAGATTTTTCTTACTCCTCTGTGGCCGCATTCATTGAACTAAATTCTAACATTTTGAAGATCCAGTTACAAATGTGTTAACACGAATATGAAATAAAAATTATCCGGAGGAAATCGAGTTATTTAAGAATCTTATGTATACTTGGAAATGAGAGCAGAAATTCTAAAATGCAAAAGAATATCTGCACTTTTGGCTTAAAAAAATTATTTATATATATGAATATTTAATACATTATTAGTTATACGCAGAGAGTGAAGTAAAGTTCTATCAATTTTGCAATTAGAGATATAGTTAGAGATTGCCACAATCATTACTAAAATACTTTTCCAAGCTTTCAAATTCATATTATTATAGCATTCTACAGATTTAAAATACTCAAAAGGAGAAATAAGAAAATACTCACCTTGGCAAGAGCAACTGGGACAGGGTTCCGTGGAATAGTCAATATTGCATCCGGGATCACATTTGGGGGGAGAACATTGAATAGTTGGAATACCTAAAGACGAAAGAAAGGAATACTAATAGTTAGGGGTTTATGCAAGAATGTATTTTATAATCTGACTTCTGAATAAAATGTGAAAAAAATTATTGCTATTATAATTTTTTTAATTCCTTTTTTAAATTTGCACTTTTTATGTTCTCTCAATGCTATTCTCTTTAATGCTATTTTGCCTATTTAAATGTAATTATCTGAAATTTTAAATTTTGATATTATATTAGATAAAACATAGCAAGTTAAAGTCTAATACATATGTTTTTTAAATTCTTGTTTGGTAAATAATACCTCAATACTTACTGTGGTTAAGTAGAGTATCAGCTGTTTTGTTAATAATATTCTATAATTGTATTAATGCTTCGAAATACGAAAAGAATACAAAACTTCAACATCATTTATCAGTTAAACCACAGTTACGAAAGCAGACTTTTTTTGGTTCAGGAACTACGAAATGTACCTATTACGCTATTTACAAGATGTTGAGCGTATTGTTTGGTAAACCTTTAAACTAGATGGTTTTTGCTGAATACCGCATTTTAGATTTAAAAAAATTCAATTAAAGATTTAACATTTAAATAATATATTTCATATTTCCATCTATTTTTAGCAAAATTTCAAAAATATTGCAATTTTATATCTGAGCATAGTTACATGCCTTAAGATTTCTATTATTTGACATCAAAAATAATAGGATGCTATAACATTTACAGTTTGGGATCTCAAGAATCAAACTTACCTGTGCACGAGCAGCTGGGACAAGGCTTGGTGGAATAATCTATACTACAACCAGCATCACACTTCGGTGGGGAGCATTGTATGGTTGGGGGACCTGTACGACAAGATATTTATAACTGCAGGGTTTGAAAATAACTAATTTACATTCTTAACAAGATCATACTAGATCAACTTCGAGTCGTTGGATCTCTAAATTTTTAATTATCCACTTTAAGTTAAAATTTCATCGTCTTCTTGAAGCTTATGAAAAAGAAAAAATGTTTTTTAAGACTGATTTTGCTGAAAAAGTAAAATTAGTTTTCTTAATCAGATTAATCAATAACAATTTTATCCATAACTGTGATGGTCTGTTTTAAAAGAGGATTTTTTGCTTTCATAAATATTAGTTATCTATTAGCCAGTTTTTCTTTCTTTCTTTTTTTGTATTTTTCTTTCTTTTTAAAATATTGTTTTTACTTCAATCTTGCTTAAATATACATTTCAGGCATTGGCAAATCATATGAGCATTTAAATTGTATTTTTGCATCAGTGGTTAGTTGGATTATTTTTTGAGCTTATAATTTTACAATTTTTGGTCTCAATTTGATCAGACAATCAGTTTTAAATCGGATTTTTTTTTCAAATATAAATCCTCATAAAAGTTATTTGTTAACTTCCAAATTGAAATACAGTTCCATCGTAATTCTTATAAAAGCAAAGTAACATAAAATGTATCCCCCTAAAGGCATAACGTTTAATATTTTAGATTGATTAAACTGGTGAATGTTTTAAAGCATATAAAAATGTCACATAGTTATTTTAACATCCAAGTGCTGCTCCAAATTTCTATACCACTCCAGTGTTAGGACTCCATGTAATAATTTTCAAAATTGATCTAGAGTAAATGCTACTGATACGTGAGAATTTGCAATTCTATAATATTAACAAACGTTTAACGGCAATGACATCAGTATCGATTTCAGATTTTTTTTTAAAAAAGTTTTAATGTTTACAAAATAAACGCTTTTCAATTGTGTAATTGATCTCTACTTCCTCACGCTTTTAGATTACTGCCATGGGCTGCGTGTCATAAGTTTTAGACTTAATTTTTATAATACTTTTTGGGAAACGTTTGTATAAAAACAGTGAATGAGTTCTAAAGTTCTGACTACAGTTAAGCTATTTATTTATATAGGGTAAACTAAACAAGTTTTCAAAAGAGATCTTACTTCTGAGGGTTGGTCCACAATCACATGAGGGACAGGGTTTGGTGCTGTAATCTACTCTGCAACCTTCGGAGCATTTCGGCGGGGAGCACAAGATGGTAGGCACACCTGCAAAACACATAGGATTTCTTTCATTTCCTTTTTTTACATGTCTTCCGGTAAGTGAGAAAATATAATTCAAAATGAAAAAAGACATTTACCCGTGATAACTCCACCACAAGAACAGCTGGGACATGGTCTAGAGTCGTAGTTAATCCTGCAGCCTGGATCACACTTGGGGGGTGAGCAAAGGATATCAGATACTCCTAAAAAGAAGCGCTAAGTCAGTTGAATATTCGTGATGTAGATATTGATCATTCGTAGAATAAGGTATTATCTTACCGGTTGTGCTTCCATCGCAAACACACACGGGGCAAGGTTTTGCGTTGTAGTCGATTCTGCAACCTTCGTTACATTTAGGTGGAGAACACAGAATACCTAAGGATATATGGAAAAAAATCATAAATGAGTGTCATTAAAATTTGAAGTATCTGCTTCATTATTTTATATTTTCTCTGAATTTGTAGAGCATTTGATTATTAATCAGATTTAATTTGAGTTTTTAAGTGAAAACTTTGCTATTTGTTGTATTTCCGAAATGAAGATCAAAATTAGATTGATAGCAAACTTAAAATTAGACTCAGTTGCAGCCTGAGAATAATAAACAAAAGTAAATTTCTCGAGCCCATATTAGACTCACGAATGCGAAATCTAATACGATAAAAATTATTATAAAACATGAATGCAATTGATAAAAACAACAGCTATCCACGTCAAATTTGAATATCGAGACTCTGTTTTTGTTGATCGTGTTCTTGAATCTCGCCTAGCTTCTAAATAAAAGCTTATTTCTGTTTGTCATTTTAGCTATGTTTCTGAATCACAGAATGTGTTATTAAAAAAAGCGACAAATTAATTATACCTGATTGTCCTGCACCGAGACATACGCAAGCGGGACATGGCTTGACACTGCGGTCGACCTGGCAACCTGGATCGCATTTTACGGGAGAGCAGATGGTTCCAGTGAGGGCTACAACACAAGAATTCAGTTCATGTCACAGAAAGTTATGAAGATGTAGTGAGTAATTAAATTTGCTCTCAAATATGAGTATTTCAATAGATACGTCTTGTTAATAAACAAATAATACATAAAATATTTTTTCAAGTCAATTTCTACTTATATCAACAATTCTTTTTTTATTTTAGTCACTTTTTATTAAATGATTAAAGTTAATATAAATAATTTATCGAAAAATTATTGATTTTCGCAAGAATGGAACTCGCATTCTTCACCTTTAGCGAAAAATACAGAAATCTTCGCATTTTATAAATTGAGTTACTGCCTTTTGATTTCAATTTTCATTACAAACAAGTAAAAATCTATTTAAAGCATTAAAAATTAATTAAATTGATTTAATTAATTAATATTAGAAAAAACTGTATGAACGTCAAGTGATATTCCCTGCAAGTTTAATAAAATGTATTTGAACTTGAGTGGATAAATAAAAAGTATTTTATTAACGATCAAAAGTTTGAACAAGATATAGATATAGATTATAAGGGGAGGGTGATATAATAGAAGGAATTAAAAAATTGAGTAGCATCTTCGTGGTGCCATCTGTTGGTTTGAAATGGAACTGTTCATATGTAAAATATTATAAACTCCCTTAATTTTATTTTTAAGGAATTAATACTTAAAAAGACTGTATTAACAACAAATACCATCCACTACAACTTAAAAAAATTTATTTGTTCTCGAGTAGATAAATAAAAAGTATTTTACTAACGATTGAAAATTTGTACAAGATATAGATAGGAAAAGTGTGAATTAATAGTAGGAATTGAAAAGGAAGTGCGGAATTGTAAAGTAAACTTGAAAAGCATTTATTTCTGCTCTGATTATGAAGGAAAAAAGGTTAAATCCTATTTCCAGCATCATTTTTGAAGTGATAAAGAATAAAGGCTATATGCTATTTATGAAAACATAGGGCATCGTAAGGATTTAAGTTTCAAAGCTTGCATCATTTCTCTAGATATTGTTTAATTCAAAAAGAAGATATTTGAATTTCTGCGAACTCAATAAATAATTTACGAAATAAAAAGTTAAAGGAAAATTTATACCGATCATGAGTCATGTTCTAAGACTTCTTAGTTAGAATGAAATTATTTGTTTGAAAAATAAAAATAATATTCATTATTCACTCAAATATAATATAAAATCCTTGCTTTACATTCCTTATTATTACTCAAAATCTATCAGATCTACTTAATATTATTTTATAATCATACATTTATTATATCATGAATTGCTTTTGATTATAACAGCATTTCTTCTACAGTTTTAAATAACATTATACACTATCAGATCTGAGGCTAACAATTACCTAAATTGACAGTTTAGAATTCACATACCAATGAATGCTAAGGTAAAGATTTATGAAATAATTGCTAATTTGAGATAATTTCTATCCATTCAATTCTTGATCTTATTATCTGTATGTTGTACGATGGAAATGGCTCTATATTGTTGCCCTTGTAAAAACGTAAAACGTTCTTGTATTAAGAGCAAAATGATTTTTATTTCGAAACTTCTATATTGAAGAAGAAACGACAAATCTGAAGTCACTTATAAAATAAACAAACAATTTTTTTTTTAATTCTAAAGTAATTTAAAGAAGTCATTTTTTTTACTTTTTGGTCAGTTTCATTTAAAAAACAAAAGGCTATTGTTGAATTTATTTTGTCAAAAACAGGGATTGGAAATATAAAGAACTTTTTTCAATACGAAATTATCTTTTTTATGTTGGTCTTTCTGCATTTAACTGCGTACTTAAAATTTTTAATTTAAATAAATACTTTTTAAGTTTTGAAATTAGCAATTAATATTTATAATTTTAAGGCAAAATATTGAATCGATCGCTAAATTTTCAATTTTGTTGATCGTTTAGTTTATATCTCAATTTAATTTACCTTCAAAGAATTATATTTTCATAACCATTCCTTTCATTTAAATTTCTATTTAAAAAATATAGTTAACAATTTATTTTACGATTTTTTTACTCCACCTCAAAGCCTATTAAATTTGTATTTTTAAATTGAATTTTGAAAATTAACAAAAAATGACTGCGTGTCATGGCATATCCGTAACTAAGCAAAACAATGCACCCAGTGGTCAAATTATGCTGAAACGTGCTTACACTAAAATGTTTACTTCGTTCGTGTTCATCGACGAAATAAAATAAGAGCGCAAATAAGAATACCTCACCTTTACTTCCGCAGGAGCACGCCGGACAAGGATGTGCGTTGTAATCAACGTCGCATCCGGGCTCACACTTCGGAATGGTGCACTGGATGGCTGAAATTTAATATTAATGGAAATTATTAATAACAAAAGGTAATCTCTTTTGGACTGGCTTAAAGAGTATTTGCGCAAAGGTGTATTATTTAAAAGATGTAATAATGATAAGCAAGTAGATCATTAGAGGAAGTATAAAATTTTGAATGAAATCCAAGAAAGATACCTGTTAGTGGTCGTGTCCGGCAGACGCAGGCTGGACATGGCACGGCCCTGTAATTGATTTCGCATCCGGGTTCGCACTTGGGGAGGGTGCAATGCGTGCGGCGAGGAGCTGCATTGAACCGAAAGAAAATTTTCACGTACTTATTACAAAACTAATAGAAATAAACATTTGAATGTATTCATTAAATGAGCGGGACCTAAATATTGTGGAAAAGGTACGGAAAAGAACAACTATTTTAATTTTAAGATTTTTGACAGAACATAATTGATATCTAGGATTTAATATTATTATTAATTGTTGTAACAAATGAATACACTTACGTGCTCGACGAACACAAGTACAGGTAGGGCATGGCTTGGCGTTATAATTGACTCTACATCCGGGATCACATGTGGGAATCGAACATTGGATTGCTGTGAGATCTACAAAAACAGAAATATTATCATCAGTGCTATTTTACATCAATTTGCCACTAAGCGATGACATATGTTTAAATCATTCTTTTTGTTAATTTGTTAGAAAATTAAAGAAGTATTATGGCTCTGTTTTTAACTAATTTAATTATTTAACTATGGAAGATTCAAAAGCCTAGCAATCTACCTCTATTTCTTTCTAAACCTCTAATTCTTTCTGACAATTTGTAGAATGACTAAGCATTTAAGAAGATTAGATCCATGCTCAATCTTTTCAAATATTTTCAAAAAAAAAAGCAAACTATTTCACTGTGGCAATTTGATTAGTTTTTTTGTTCAATTTAGACATAATATTTACTGGATTTATTAATAATATTACTTATTTTATTATATGATTTTTTCTAAATTCAAAATATTTTAAAGTTGTTTTATTAAAGAAAAGGAGTACATTAGTCCCATTTTTCAAAGTAATTACAATATACATCTATTCATTTTTATCATAGTTCGTACAAATTTGTAAATATCGCTGCAAACAATTTTTGTTGTATTTTCCAATGTCAGTGATGTGGTATATCTCCGGAATTTCAAAATCTCTGCCCCTTTCAGAGATTGAGAAATGGACAATAGCTAGACTATGGAATATTAGTATCTAGATGAAGCACTCAGCCTTTTAAAAACTAATCTCTCGCGTTTGACGAAATCATGTATACGCTTAAAGAATTAAATGCATTCTTCCTCAAAGATTGTGCAATGACCATTTCATATTTCCTCCTAATTACTTGAAGCATTACTGAGGTCAATTGAATGACCGTTGCCAGAATAGAGCTGAGAACTACTCAATTCTATTGACTATCTCCGTTCATGTTGGACTCTCACCCTTAAGAGATAATTTCTATTATGGATGTGGAGCTAACTTGAGTACAGTTGAATGTACATGTGTGGGAAGCGAGGATCGATCACCATACCAGAGCTTCTTATCCTCAAGATAATGCATTTTCCCTCTTTTAATCGTAGAAAACACGATGACTTTTTTCTGGGACAAAATTTTTTGGAGGATTTCAATGAAGATGTTTTTGAATAATTGATCATACCATCTTTTTCTCTCATATTTTATTCATAAAATGGCCTAATGCATTTGTATTTAGAGATTATCTTAAGATTTTCAATTTTCTATGAACTAGAAATAATATTGCCATTGGTCTCAACGAATCGGCGAAAGACATTCAAACTACTTACCTGTTTTAGCTTCAGTGCAGACGCAGGCAGGGCACGGTTTCGTTGAGTAATCAATCTGACAACCCTCATCACACTTCGGAGGAGAACACTGGATACCAGTTGAAACTAAAAAGAAAGATACAACGCTTCTGAAATATGTTTCATTGGTGAATTATATCACTAGTAAACCAGTAACACAAATCGTTAACAATCACCTAGCAAATTACAATATTATCAAAATAATTTGGACTCCATAATATTGATGAAGAGATAAAAATATATTTCTAGGACCGTTACGCTGTAAGTAGGATTGGAAACATTACGCAATACGCTCCGATTTACTTATTACTTTAATCGTGTGGGTTATAATCCTACTTGTTATGTATGAAATTTGTCACAAATATGTAATTTTAATGTTGTAACCTCTAAAACATTCCGTCCAGAGAAATCTTAATCGCTTTTGTACTTAAAATATCAGGGAAAAAGTAACTCATTCTTCGCGAGATGATGATTCTTTTCTTAAAAGTATATGTTAGGTAAAGATAATTAACTGTGATTATGTATAATTGCAAGTAATGATACATAATTACTCATAAGTTAAATGACGATTATAAATAATCACCATTAATTATACGTAATCATCGGATTATCACATTTATTGTAACCTATGTACTTATCAAAACGCATGTATGAATAGTGTGTCCCAAAAATGTAGGTGCATATTGAATAATTAAACAAAAATGATGAATAAGAACACCAAAGTTCCGTAATTCATATAAATAAATATAGTTATGGCAGCCAAGGTTAAAATAATATGAATTCAATAAAATGAGAGTTAATTGGATACCTATTTTAAGGGAATTCCTCTCATGAAAATATGACTATGAGCGAGATAATGTATTAAATCTTCCCACTTCATTCACCGTAACTCTCATTTCTCGATAACTTCACCCTGAGTGTACCATTTATAATGGATATATTAAACGCAGGTCACAAAAGAGACTGGTCTCAAATACCAACTGATACACTTCAGGACATTCGCATTCCCTTTGAACATCCTTAACAGCGTTTAAGCAATAATCATCATTTAGATTATTTTCAATACTCGTTAAGATTCTATGTGTATATCTATTAGTTTTATTTGTGATATTTTGATGCCTGCTATTGACCCTTCGTTAGTCGTTCTCGCTGGCTAGATTAAAGACTGGTACAATATCGAGAAACCTTTGGTAACCGTTAAAATGCTCTCCAAACATCTGACACCTAGGATAGCAGCAAGAAATTGAATTTTAATTGCTTGTTTGGCATAGTTGCAATTGAAATTTTGTATGTAACCCCATTTGATCAGTTTCGCCTGAAAAAAATGTGTATAGTACTAAAGCGCTTATGCGTTCAAAACGGCATTAATTTTCATTGAACATAGTTGTGAAAAGAATATATATAATTACAGAGAAATTTATATTATCTCGTATGTTATTATAAATACGTCAGATAAAACGATTTAAAGTTAATGAGCTGAAATATTTTTTTTTTCCAAAAAAGTGAAGTCATTTTAGCAGACAAGCCATAAACTTATTTACCTCCGCATGTGCAACTAGGGCAGGGCTTTGCGTTGTAATCAATAGTACAATCCTCGTCACATTTAGGCATGGAACACTGGATACCAAAGGGATCTGAAATGAAATCATAAAATTAAGCATTATGCTTCGGGAACAAATATTAAAGTTTTAAAACTGCTCTTACAAACGAATTAATTAGGAAGTTTTTATGCCAATTGGTGACTTAGTGAATTTTCACAAAACGCAATACGGCAAAGTTCGAAAAATTCAATAATTGAATAAATTGAATAGCATTTCGTAAATTAGTTTAAAATTCAAAAAAAGTTGAACTTTTTGACATCTAACAGTATGTATACGTCCCATCTGTGGCTAAAATCCGTATTTAGAGAGATAAGCTATCAATAAAATCTTGTATGAAATTTTAAATAACAGTGGGCATAATTTTATATTTATGGGTGTTTACTTGAGATGCTTTTAAAGTTAAAAAGTAGGAGATATTAGAATCGAAATTCTCTCTCAGAAGAAATCTAAAATTACAAATCAATTGAGGAAAACTTTGATAATAAAAAATTAAGAGATGAATAGTTAACAGCTTTTTCAATTCTCGTATGAGATTGCAATTGGTCTGACGCCATATTCTTATTATTTTTAGTATGCTTGCCTATGTTTATTATTCTTTAATATTAGTTTCGTTAATGTGTACGATGCGCTATATATCAGTAAATCCAAGGTCCAGAAGCAAGATAATTTTTAAAAAAGTAACTTTAAACATATTCGTGTTAAATAATTAATATTGTCACAATTATCAAATGAGACTTTATAAACAATCTTTTCGATTTCAAGTTTAAAAAATGTAATAAATGCATACTTTTATTAAGAATTAAATAATTCCCTTTAAAATGAGAGATTTTACAAACGAAAATGGATACCGCTATGTAATGGATGATTAAAATGAAATTTTTTTCTATTATGCAGTACACTAGGATATGCAAATATCTTAATAGTTGATATATTCATGATCAAAATATTCCTTCTAATACAAATGTTATGTAATTCAATGGACCAGATTTCTATGAAACTGCTATATTTAATTTAAGTTTAATATTTTTTAAAAAAATGATGTTGAAGCTCTGCGTTAAAATTATATCATTCTGAACCATTAGAAATATTTTTGAAATTTAAATAGCTTACCTCAAATAAGTTGCATTTTATTCGAGTGTATATTTTGTTTTAAACACAGGTGCTAGATTTTTTTTGCGATTGTTTCAAGTGTTACATAACGATAAGAACAATGTTTTAGCAATGAGTACGAGTATAAGATTCATTTCCGAAGCATTCATTTTTGAGTTATTTGAAAATCGTTTATTTTATTAAAGCACTTATCGCGATGCCCTGGGTGACATCTTAGCGATTTTGTTCCCTTTTATACATCTCTGCTATGAGTTTAAGCACGCTTACCATAATTTTTAAGGCACTTTAAAAGAAACTAAATCAAAGATTTAAAAGCAAATTTTAACATTTTGTTCATTTTTTACCTGCAATGACTTGGTCAAGACAGACACATGAAGGACACGGTCCAGCAGCGCGGTCGTACTCCAAGTGACACCCTATATCACACTTTGGTGTGGAGCAGAGAGGTCCACAGGAACAAGTCGGGCATCCGTCGGCACCTGTCGTCTGCTGGCAATTTGCACCGCATTGAATTCGAGGGCATTTACCTAAAAAAAAGTATTCAGTGAAATTTTGGACATCAGATTTCTAACCATCTCAGTATCTTCCAGTTGCTGCAATTCCACATGATAAATGAAGGTAAATCTATGAAAAATAAAAATTTAATTATTTTGTGTCATTTCTATACAAGGGATTATTAAAAGATATCAATTGAAATATGCCTTTACTTCACATAGTATCGAAACAGAACTTTTTTGCCCACATTCTTTTTACAACGACAATCCCAATTCAACTATTAATACCATCAGAAAGCAGATCTACTGCATAAACATAAAGCCGATTCATAAGAGAATGGACGAAAGAATTGTCTTTCATTTATTTTATGTTTATGTTTTAAACATAAATATAATATATAAAATTAGTAATTCTAACTTTTCGAGCAGCAAATCAACACCATGGCTTTTTTGCCAATAAAATCCAAAAAATCCAATCTAATTAGTAATTCTAACTTATAAAAATGAAGTTTGTTTATGCTTGAGATTGATATACAATTTGATCAGAATTAAAAGACCCCTACTCTGATCTCTCTATACAGCGAACTATCCAGTGTAAAGACTTCAAAATTGTTGAACATACTGTTACAAGCGGGCGAAACGCGCGCCAAGGGTGAGATATTGGCGGCGCTTCACAAGATACTCCGCGCCAGCCGAGCTGACTTGGCGAGAGGAATAGTCTGGTAGCCTCTCGATTGTACGTGAAACGCCGCGTTGCTTCCCCCTGACCTTGGGCGCGCGCGGGCCCGGCTATATAAGGGAAGGGTTGCCGTAAAAGGATCAGTGAGTGAATCTCTCAAAGAGAAGCGTTTCGCTTTACTTGCAGCTTTTCGCTTGTATTAGTGGGCTGTGTTTGCGTTTGCTGTTAACGCTGTGTTATTGAGCTCGCCGTGATTGACTGTTGCTGTGCTATACTATAGCTGTTTTGCAAACCGTGTTTATTGTGCGTAAGACTTGCATTTACGCTGTAAGTGACTGATTATTGCTGAATTGTGTTTTCTAAAGTTTTACTTTCCCAAGTCATCCTGTATATACCTGTAAATAGCTGTAAATAAATTTGTTTGTGCTGTTCTCAAATAAAGTCCATTCAATCCGAACCCGCTACGCTAAAAACGTAACAATACTTTTCACGACATGGGAAGACGGATTACAAGAGGGGGAGATTAGTTCTAGAAACTCGTAAAGATGGCATTGTGGAACAGAAAACACGCTAAAGAGGCGCAAATAATAATAAAAATAACACGTAGTAAAACAATCTTTCATTTCTAATTCCTATTGCTGATATGTAAAAAAAGTAGATAAAAAAGTGGAGCAACTGAAACTGGCATCATAACAATAATTTCGCACTGTAAGCAGAAACATCGATCTAGTAACACAAATAGATGGCGCTGTACAACAGAAACCATTCTAAATTGATACAAATAATCACAAAAAGCACACACATGCGGTATGAAATTTCTCTTTTCTAGTTTGTTATGCTTAAATAAAAAAAAATATGAAGAAATTGAAACTGTTATTGCAACTGCTATTTCACACTGTAATCTACTAGCTTGGTTTTCTGCTACTATTCTAGGCATAAAAGGGATAAAGCTGGTAAAGTGCCATTCTTACCAACGATGGCTTTGAACTTTGCTTATGATGTTGTTTTATGAAAACAAAGGAAGTGCTGTGACCGCAATTCGTGAGTTTCGTAGACTCGATAATTTACGCAAGGGACCCGGATGAAATAAAGTATGCTTGAAAATTTTGCTGTAGCCCAAATGAAACAGCGTTCATGTCTTGAGTCAATAAACTTCAGGCAAGATGAAGCGCTTACACACATAGAACTATGTGTACAGCAGTTTCTTCGGCAACAATTTACTAATGATAGAGTAATTAGACTTGCATTTCTGCAAACTAACCATTTTATTCTATACATTTTAATCCTCTGTGATTTTTGGCTTTGGGGACACCTAAAATATCTTGTTTGTCGAGTACGGCTGGTAACCTTGGCACATTTGAAAGGCAGTATCACTCTGCTTGTGAGAAGCATCTCAGTGTACCAGTTATTATCAACAATTGAACAAGCTGTCCACAGAATGTAGATTTTACATCTTGAAGAAGAGAACTATATTAATCAATTTCCCTTGCATCCCTAGTGTTGCAAATGTGTATTTGAGGTTTTTCAGCATATTTTTTGCTATACATCTATGAGTGCTTCTAGAATTAATATTTTTTCGTATAATCCGTTTCCCCGTGTCTTGAAGAGTATGTTAAGGAATTTGGAGCCTTTACACTGGGTAGTTCGCTGTGTAGAGAGATAATAGTCGGGGTGTTTTAATTTTGACCACCTTGTACTTTAGCTGTATGCCCCTACTACTAGAATAAGGAATCATTGTTAATGAAGATGGGCATATGTGAGAAGGAAAGATAAATCTTACTCATATGAGAAAGTATTAGAGGAAAAAATCTCCAAAATAAAAAAAGTCGCATAACTACATTGGAGCTTTGCTCAAAACTGTAATTACAAAACGATGGATGTAATATAAATACCAAATGAAAAATAATAATTAAGCAGCAAACAAATTCCCTAAACAGTATAGAAATTTAAAAAAAACCCTAATATCGTATACATTAAATATTTTTTAAAGGAAACCGTTTTGCAAAATTGAAATAAGAAATTAAGAAGTTCAGGTAAGCCATGAAAAATGTTTTAAGTAAATATCTTATAATAATAAGTAGTAGTAGTTTTTCCACAGAAATACTCCCTTTGAAGTCTCACTGTGGTTATTCAGTAGGATTTGCATTCCAGCATTCTCTTTTGATGAAGCTCCCTGTCAGCTAAATATTGAGATCACCGTGTTTGAACAGAAGTAATCACAGGAGCAAATGAATATTCGGAGCAATTTTTGCAAATTTTTCCTCCCATCGATCAACTTTAATTCCCAGAGATGATTTTCACAAATGATAAAAGGTGGTAAGTGAACTTGGAAGTAGGAAGTTATGCTTGATGATAAAAAACAAAATTTACAAATTCAGCAAATTCGTATATATTTATTTTTCTCGTGATAAGCAGACTAAAGTAGAAAAAGACAATTGTTTATGACAAGCATGATCTCCCAACGCTATTTTTAGGTTGATTCCAGCAAACTTCTGGTAGTCGTTCTTCTTTCATCCTGTGTCCCATTTCTTTTTTCTCTCTATCCCATAGATGGAAAGTTACATAACTTCTCTCTGAAAGTAATTGCTTAGGACCGGGTATTGGATACTATGACAGCGTACTTAGTAGTTTCATTTTGAGTAGTGGCTTGAGTAGTTGCATCTTCTGGATAATAAGTGTGGGCATATTCATCGGAAGTAAATAGTTTTATACCTTGGAGAAAATTTCCGATCGATTCTTCTACTATTTAAGAAGTCTTGCAGCTGCTTTTGTCAGGTAATTTTCTTATTCAAATAAATGGTGCAATGCAAAGCGTTCGGCCTGGAAGACAGAATTCTTGTTGCTAAAGTGTACCAACCAATGTGTCTTGATCTGAATGTTTTGAAACCCCCAAAGACTCTCCCTGCATATTAATTTATTTTGGAACCATCTGTAAAGATGATTATACCATTCGGCAGTTCAGGGTTTAGCTGATTATGTTTCTGTCCTCCAGGTCGAACCAATTTATCTATAGAGAAAAAAAAAACACATATTATTAAAAAGGCCTTACTAGTTGTTCCGTTACACACGCATGTCGGGCATGGGCCAAGGGTTGGATCGTGATCGAGGCGACAGCCCTCCTTGCAGACGGGTGGGGTGCAGAGGGGGTCGCAGAGGCAAGAAGGACATCCGTTTGCCTCGTACGCCACGTGACAGAGGGGACCACATTTGACAGGAGCACACTGCAATTTGGGTGCTAATAGGAAACAAAACAAGGTTGAAATGATCATTCTAGTTTTAAATGGCCAAAGGACTGTTTCATGGTCGAATTCAAAAACAAGCGTGTTAATTTATTATCATAATTTAAAAAATCTGGGTAAATATGTATGTTCACACGATTGCTTTAATTAGCATTATTTTCCAAAGAAAGTTAATTCTACAAACAGGCCTCTAGGAAAGTATTTTAATCATATATTATTCAGGAACTGGACTGGTTAAAGTTACATTCATGTAAGTCTCATTTTCTTTGTTTCCAAGATTTTAAAGCAAAAGGTATTATAAAAGATTTTGGGAAAAATTTACGATTCGATATAGGGGTTCCATTTGAATTTAAATTTAATATATGGACATGAACTGAAAGTATTTTACGCAGTTGTCACAGTTTTACTGCTAAAGAAGATATTTTACACCGCTTCTTATGACATATTAGTGCATTGTCAATAAAATAGATATAAAAATAATTTTAAAATTCAAAAAACTTTCTTTTTATATTTAAGAAATCGTTTACACGAGTTTGTAAACATTAATATTGGATAAATAGTTGTTCATTGTTTTCTTCTGTTTCAGAATTCACAATTTCCAGTGAAACAGAATTGCCAGGTAACGGCTCTTCATATTCAACGGTTATTCAAAGGGGAAGAAAAATTTCATGCTTCTTGGTGGATTGTACTTCAAAAGGTAAACTGTGCCTTTCTTCCTATATATAATTGATGTTTCTCGTGGATACAGAACATCTTGATATTTTAAAAAAATTATGGTTTATAATCATTGTTAATCGTAGATCAAGCTCAGAAAGTAAACTACTATAATTTAATTTTCCTTTCTATATTATAGGGTAAGAATGATCATTCAAAATTCTAATTTTTTGGACAAATTAGTGACGCTATTTTTTTCTTTTTACATTCTATGCAGTGCTCCGTTGACGATAATAGGGTGTAGAAATAAAATCATTATTATGACGAAAACTTACCTTGTTTCTGAGAAATTATCTTTCCATTTAGACTTTAATTTATCATTGGTTTCAAGATCAAAGGAAATTGAACATTTTATTCAGAACTCATTACTTAAAAAAAAAATTCTTATGAAAAAGTTTAAAGCCATTTGGAACTACTGAAACGTTTGCGAACAAAATTTGGTTCGCATCACTTTGTTATTAAAGAAAAAAACACACACACCTTTTCTTAGCTTATTAATGTTTTCACTATTATAAGAGGGCTTTAAGCTCCACCTTTTTTCGTATTTTCTATAACAGATATATTTATATAGATCCTATTTTAATTTGTAGGTGAGAGAGAGGAATACTCTAAAAGAATGAGCTTTTGCCACTGTTGCTTAAATACAATCAACTAACGGGGGATCCATGGATATTTCTCAACAAATTGTTATTGCCTTTCATTGTTGTGATATCAATTTGCAAAGCTACAAATCTGTAAATTACCCATTAACGATAACGTTTCTAATAATTCTTATTCTGTTAATCAGAACACTCAATTTAAGGATTTTTAATAGCTATATCTCATATACAAATTACTTTTTTAAATACTAAAGAAGCCTTTTAGAAAAATCTGGAACTTACACTATATGGTTTTAGAAATTCAAGACCCCTAAAATAATAAGGAATGACGTCAGCTATTTTTTCTTTTTCTTTTTCATAATTTTCGGCATTTAACACTATTTAATATGGGTTGCCAAATTGTTTTAAAGATATTTTTCAAATATTTTTTTTTCAATCTTCGTTTTTTTTTCTTCCTTCTACACAAAGTATACATTAAAAAATTATTCTAATTGTTTAAAAAAATGAGATTTCCACATTTTCGAGGAGGTCTGAATTCCCACTTCCAAACGTCCCATAAAGAAAATTTCAGAATTATATCTGCTTGTACATGGTTAGAATAACTCAAAACGCTTTTGGCTTAAAGATCGAAATTTAAAATGAAATCCTATTCTAAATTTGTAGATTTCTATCAAATTTTGAATGAAATCCATTTACAAGAAATTTGTAAGTCTATTTGTTCTAATACAAAGTCTATTAGTTCTAGTGAACACAAAACTTAAAAGATCAGAAGGTTAAAATTTGTAGCATTTTAGCTCTTGAAGTTCAGATTTGTATTAAATTCTGAACTAAATCTATCAATAAATTGGACATTTATCAATCTGTACATTCCATATATGTGAACATTTTAATTGAAAAATATAAAGATTTCGATACAGGAAATTTGGTATGTGGTCTTAATATTAAGATTTTAACTTTGTGCTAAATTTTGGTTCTTACAAAAGAAAGCATAGTGTCCTAAATACATAATTGTTTCTTCATTATACTATGATTCGCAAAACATTCCTAGGCAGGATTCTAAAAAATAAAATTCTGAGCATGTAGGACGTCCATGGTATTCTCCAAAACCTACAACTCTTTGTGAACGAATGTGGTGGATAATATCTTTATTATGGTGTTTAAAATGTCGGTCGGTCATTCACACTGGTTAAATGAGTGCATTTCAGTGATAAAAAATATATGGACCTATATTCATCAAACATTGGAAATTTTTATTCTTTTTTCTATAGAATACAAAGATGTTCTTTATATATGGTAAGTAAGGAGCCAAAAATTGAACAGATTCAAATTAGTAAAAAATTTCTAATGATATATGATATGTATGATGATTTGTGTGCTTTACGCATTTTAAAACACAGAAACGTAAATTTACATAATATACAGGGTGCCCCTTAAGGAACTCCGGAGTTAAAAAAAATCATATCGAGCTAACGGTATGAGCTTCGTCGCACGTCCTTAACCTTAAAATAATGTAGCAGATTCTCATTCCTAAATACAGTGCGATGGCGACCCCACAGCAAAAGGCTCAGTATGTTATCAGACTTATAGAAAAAGAGTGTGTTATCAGCAAAACTTTGCGGCTGTTATATGGTGATAATGCACCTTCGGAAAAACAATTTGTTATTGGCTACTTGCGTTTAATAAACTGGAAATGTGTTTAAATGAAAGTCGCCTGGTAGGCCAAGCGTGTCTGAAGAGCTTGTCTATAAAATCCATACTTCATCTCAACGAAGTTCGAAAAATTCACTGCACGTGATTTTTCGAACTTCGTTCGTGATAGATAGGCACGACGCAGTCTTCAGTTGAGGACACTCAAATCAACTGTCATAAGGTGGTTAACAAAAAATTTCGTCTAATAGCAAGCAAGGTATCTCTCGTACACAAAATCAAACCAACAGACAAAAACAAGAGACTAGGATTTGCTTTTACTGTTGTTAGACATGAGGTTAATAATATTTTTTAATGGGATTTTTACGAGCAAAGCTACTTTTTATGTAAGTGGTACTGTTAACCAATAAAATTGTAGAATTTGGGATTCATAACTGACTCTTGAGTTCATGGAGCATCAATGGGATTCGCCGAAATTGAATGTTTGGTGCACCCTTATGCATAATCAAATTATAGGTACTTCATCTTTATGGAAAATTTCATGAATGGTGGTGATGCCTGCAGTGAAATGTTAGAGGAATATGTTTTCTTCAATTTATTGATATTGGGGAGGAGAAGAATCCTGTCTACTTTCAAGAGGATGGAGCACCACCTTACTTGAGTTTACGTATAGGAGAAACATTGGATACTCGATTCAGCAATAATTAGATTGGAAAGGCATGGCTTATTCCTTGGCTTTCAAGGAGGCCAGATCTGACGCCATTAAATGTTTTCATCTGGAAATATGTTTATGATAAGAAAATTAAGGATGTAAACCACCGCAAACAAAGGATAATGTTAGGCAAACATCCCTCCAGACTTGCTAGCCAGGACACGGGAAGAGATTGAATACCATTTGGAATGTGTGTCGCGCCGCAAACTTGGCACATATTGAAATCTACCATATGCTAAAAGTCTTAATAAGTTACCTTTAAGTACGTATATAAATCATTAACCTAATTTTAAGATTGAATTTAAAAAATTGTAACAAAATCCCGGAGTTCTTTTATTGAAAACCTGTATATTTATTATAAAGCCTATAAATGTAATTTTTCTCTTTATATACTGTTGAGTACTTCTTTGAAATAAAATATATTGTTGCCTTGAACCTAATGTTCACATATTGCATTAAATATTCTAATGCGGAATGATATATGTTTTCCTTTGAATCCATCGTTAAAACTATAATCAATTGAAATATGTTGTTATTAAACACAGCAATAATCATCCTGTTTAGAATAACTTTTAAAATACTTTTTAATTTGTTAAAAAAAACTTTTTGTCCTAAGACGACTTTAAATCTAAGCGTTTAACACTCATGGCACAAAATTCATTCAGCTCACGTACACATTTAATTTGTCTGAAGGAAAGCTTACTGCTGCAAAATAAATAAAATGCCCTCTAGATCTAGATTATGAATTGATAGAAAATATATATTATGAGCAGAACTTACGCTCTTGGTTCTCGCACACACATCCGGGGCATGATCCTAATGGTTGGGGAGATGTGTCCACTTTGCATCCTGGTTCGCATTTGGGGGGTGAGCAGAGAGAATCGCACACACATGAAGGACAGCCAGATTCGCTCAGGCTTTCCCTGCAAGTTGCTGGGCACTTGACAGGAGCACACTGCATGGCACCTAAGGAGACAGTTTTTAGTTTGGCTAATGAGGGAAATTGCAATACATTTGAATTACTGTTTACATATTTTGATTATGCTCTCTGTACTTTAGATTAGATTCCGAAGCTACACGGAAAATACCGGGATGAGTGTTAGATTTTTTTAAAGTGTGATCTGATGACAAAAATAATAGCCAAGTTTCTACTGGATTTGTTCCACTCCCAATGTGCTTGAAGCTAACTGACCACTTGGATTTCAGAAGCATTAAAACGCTCGCATAAGGAAAATTTCCGGTTGAATCGGGTCTCCTTTCTGCAATCATTTGACTCCGATGTTCATATTGTTATATGTTTATAGAGTAAAAAAATTTATATCAAAGCAAGAGAATTGTATGATATTATTTAAAGGATTGCATTTCTGTATTTTATAAGCGTTTTTGAGTAACTAGAAAGTTTTTAAAAAATGCAATTATTTCGTAAGTGATAGCTAATTTTTATATGTCTCGAGGATGCATCTTTCTTCGTATATTTTAATTTAACTTAACATGTTTCAAGTTTCTAACGATAGAATTTTTTTAAATAGATTTTCCATTCTTGTATTTTCTTTAATTTGGAAATTTTATGTACCTACGTTTTTGATGCAGTGTACTATTTTGATATTATTAATATTTAACAAATAAATTCAATTAATGTGATTCAACCTATTTGTGATTCAGAAAAATGAAGTGAATTTCAGAATATGGTTTTAAGATTCTATCGTATTTGTGACAATAAACTTTAAGTTAAGGGCTAAAAGACTAAAGTAACTGAAGCCAAAAACTTTATCATACTAAACATTTTTTTCTAAGGTTTGAAATATTAAACATTTTTTTCTAAGAATATTAATACTGCTTTAGGATACCTAATATTCTCTTAGACCCTTTACTTCAACAATCGCTGCATCCGTCACTAATCAAACTGAATAGATACCTTGACATCACAAAGCCATGACTCTCAGCAAATAAATCTCTTTTGTGATTCCGCAACATCCTCTGTGTCAAATAAAACTTTTCAATGTATGGAGGTATACTCACTTCCTTCTTTTTGGTTGGAATCGCAAACGCATCTGGGGCATTCTCCTTCTGCAACATCCTTGTGTACACGACAGCCGGCCTCGCATTTCGGCGGTGTACAGAGAGGTCCGCACATGCACATTGGGCAACCGAGAGGATTCGACACTTCGTAACAATGGGCAGGACACTTGACAGGTGAACACGATATCTGAGCTGGAAAAGAGAGAAGAAAAAACTATTACAGCCATCTTATTAAAAAGATATAATACCCTATCTTATCTATATAATAGGAAATATAAAAATATAGCTACGATCTGATAACTTATTGATTGAAGGATTCTTTCTCATCACATTGATTCATTTATAAATAATATTACTTGAAGTTGACCATGTATAAAAATAACTTGTAATCCTAAGAGTTAAGTAGTAATTGGCAACCCATTTTGAAGCTATATAGAGGTTATTTAGGCAAGGCTGTAATAAATTCCTTCGTTAAGATTCAATTCATTTTTTTAAACTTGCTTTTCAAGTCTAATGTACTTATGAAGCAATGAAATTTCTCTGAAAAAGAATAAAACAATAGAAGCAGATCAATTTTACCTCCTGGGCACTTGCATTCAGGACATTGTCCTTCCTGGATTTCGAGAGTGCATTCCGGGGCGCATTTGGGTGGAGAACAGAGTTTGTCCTGACACTTGCATTCGGGGCACTGACCTTCTTTGGTCTCCAGGGTACATCCTGGAGCACACTTGGGAATGGAACAGAGTTTTTCCTGGCATTGGCAGAAGGGGCACGAATTGTGGACAGTAACTTCAGAGCATCCTTTGGGACATTGTACTGGTGTACAGTGAGGTACGGGGGCACGAGCTGCAGAATAAATTAAAACATACATGGATAAACATTGCTATATCCTCATATAAAATTATAATATAGATCGATGATATTATTTGTTATTTTATTTAATGGAGACTTTTGTTATTGTATTCCTCAGTATTCCGTTTGAAACACTGATTATATTTTTCACTAAACAACTAATGTCAGTATTATATTTAATCAGTATGTTTAGAAAATGTTATCTAACAGAAAGAATGGAGAATTTAGTTTCTGGATAATAGAATTATTGCTTTGAGAAATTCAAACTAATTATGTTTGTAAATGATCCTTTCATTCTTATTATAGTCTACTTTTTCCTGATTATTTTGTATAATAATAATTTGAAGTAATTTTCTGTGATTTATTACTAACCTTGGAATTCTTTATTTGAACTCCTGCCAGGTATAACATTTAACTGAATATTTTTCTCGAATATAAGATTTTTACTGTCGAAACCAATCAGAATTAAAATAAATCCCGACGATCTTTTCTTGTTCAACAAGCAAGAAATTTTAAAACAGTTATTTAATTCTTAAAATGTTATTTAATTTAAAAATTTAACAAACTTTATGAACATAATTTTGTGTTAAAATTTTTCAATCGAAGATATATTTTTACAACCATATTGTACTGAATACATGTCTTTTCGATATAAATAAAGTGTTGACTTTTGATTAGCGTGGATGGAACCAAAAAAGTATATAAAAGAGTTCTAAAACTATTTTAACATCTTATAACACTGACTAAAGTGAATAATTCAATAAAGTAAGGGAACTAAACTTTAAAGCATGCCTATAAAGGCAGAACTATTCTTATATCCATTTAAATCTAATTCCTAAGGGGCATTTTTATCTTCTGTTTTGCGAAATATTAAAAGAGAAATAGCTATATTTTGGCAAAAAATTCGAGCTTGAAATTCTGTTGAATAATCAGGGATCCGACTAAGTCTGTTTGGGGCCAAGGTCAAACAAGTCAAGCACTTTTTTGGGCCCTCTCTGCATTAATACTTTAGTAATGAAGAACATTAATTAAAGAAAAAAAACGTAAAATAAATTTTCTATTTAATTTGGGAGTCCGGCGCAACTACTCCGTATGCCCCTGCCTTAGTCAGGTCCTGTGAATAATAACCCCAAAATAGAGATGTACAATGGCTCAGTAAGGCAACGAACAAGACAGAAGAAATCAAGGAGGTCACCTTTGCACGCATAATGTCTATTTCAGTGAAATTTTGAATAAATTCGGTCAAAAGGAAGTCTGTCAGTTTGCAGGCATGGATTTTAACAGGTTTATCTCACAAATGAATGAATCTGCATAGAAAAATTTTTGTACATAATTTTATCATCGAAATTTAGATATCAAATTTCGGATCATTTATGTCAAGGAGTTTACTCTCTGATTTTTCGCGGGTATGTGAACTCGATAATTTGAAATTAGACGTCCAAAATTCTGTGTTTATTATTGTCTTCAAAATCGTAAATTTATGTTTAATTTGCAATTTTGCTAAAAAAACAGAAGAAACATGTACTCAATTCTGTTCAATATATTTACGAAGTTTGTAGAAAGCGTGCAATATTTTGTGTTTAAAGCGTAAACACAAAGTGTGCCACATGTCACACCTATGCAAGAAAGTCGAAAGAAGAGTATTTCCTTTGGTTTTATACCTGTTGTAAGACACTTTTGAATTATATAAATTCAAAGGTTCAGTGTACTTCCATGATCATGTAAATTTAAAACTTTGTGTGAAAATATGTTCTCGAAAGAAACGAAACTGAAAATCAATACAATCAGAATTCTACAAAACTTTACAAATGTAAGAAATGAAATGTTTTATATTTAAAGCTATGCCGAACATTCTGGTAAGCACTACGCAAATTTGCATGTTCTTTCAATTGCAAATTCTTCTCACCTGTCAGTCTGTGTCCGCAGTCATAAGTTGGGCAGCATTCTCCTGGCACGTAGGTGGGGGTGCAATTCTCGTAGTCATCATTCGGTGGTCGGGGGCACTTCCTGTGAATGCAAGTGAAGTCCGGAGGAGTGAGGCACGTGCAAGTGACGCAGTTGGTCGGATGCTCGTAGTCCATGACTTCTCCTACCTTATATTTGTTACCTTTGAATTCGCAGAAGTTGCCAGATTCTACAAGAGAAACAAGCAAAATCCTTTATTACAAATGATCAGATAAAAATTTGACAATAAACGTAAATCTCATATTACTTAAAATTCAATCCAAATAAAATTTTTATTTAATTAATGATTAAATAATTAAACCTCTTTTAATAAAATTAAACTTTTGCAGTAAAATAATATAATTCGTAATTTGGAATTCTCTATAATATGCAAAACAATTCATTTAAACTGAAAGACAGAAGTCTTAAGATTGAAAAGAGATTAGTGTAAAATATATATCATCAAAGGGATCTTTTTTTGTGAGAAATGTTCTAAAAGTGAGAAATGTTCATTAAAACTTGAGAAAACACAGGCATGTTTAATTACACGTAAGACTGATGCTAAGTGTTTTTTTTTTCATTAATTACCACTAAAGCCCTTACCATAGAACTAATAAAAATCATTTAATAAAAAAAGAAAAGTAACGTTACCTATATCTTGAGCGCTGAGCAGAGAGGCGCTGCGATTTAGCAATCCTTCCTCAGGCAGTCCTAAATAACGAGAAAGCAAGTTTATGAAAATTTTTGTGAATGCATTGCTTCTTTAAAATGAATAAATGTTAGTCATCTGTTTCAACTATTTCATTGACTTATTTAGAAATTAAAACCATTTAAAACTTTCCAAAGGGCAATTCAGTTGGCGATAACAGAAAAGAAAGAGGGTTAAAATAATAAAGCACTGAACATTAAAATTTTCTTTTGAGAATTATGGAGCAATATCGGTGAATTAAGATAATAAATTGATTGAGTCACGAACGTAAAAACTTTCATTTTCTATACATAAAAAATAAACATTCGAATTTTTATAATTCATTTAAAGGTATTTTAGCTACTTCATTTTAAATGGAAATTCATGCTTCCCAAATGAGCAACGACAGTTCTGAAATATATAATGCAAAAATGCTCAATAGATTTTAAAGCACTGTATTACTTGCTGTATGAACGATTGTATGCTAGAGGGAGTGTGGAGTTCCTTTTGTATTTGTGAGGTACAAAAATGATTCCAGAGTTTTGATAAAATTTATAGTGTTAGTTCTCCCGGAGCAAAATCTTATAGGGTTGCA
>JAOUZG010043210.1:4646783-4689753 GCA_026289955.1 Argiope argentata
GCAGCCTTGAGAAAGCTGTGGATATCCTAGAAGGCGGACTGTATTTTTATAATTAAAGTTCATTAAAGTTTTAAGTTTAAATTTAAATTTAGTTTATTCGAATGCCAAAGCTTCAAAAAATTTACAGAAATATCAAAAACTTAATTTTTTTCTTGTCATCATAGGGTTCACCAAACTGACTTTCCTTAAAATAATAAATAATGAGTTTGTCAAAAATGGGTCAAATTTTATAAAGTTTTCATAAAAAAATGGCTTACTTACCACAGAAGAACTCGATTGGACAACAGGTAGACTCGTGATAGATAGGCAAGCATCCCTGGGCTAACTTCTTCCTTTTCCTTTCCAAGGCACAGTCGTGGATTTTGCAGCTGTTTCCGTGAATGCCAGTCCAGTCTTCGGTACATCTGCATATGAGACAAGGATCTTCGTCGGGATAAATCTTCTCGCCCAGGTGATACGTTTTACCACCATAATCACACGTCTTTACTAAAAAAAGAAAATAAATCACACTTAATCAACTGTAAAATCTATGAGTTCAATCAATTTTAAATTATCTGATTTTATGAACTTGCAGTTAGATATTCGAGACTTTGAATGGAAAGGGTCAAAGTCTTTCTCTGCTCATTCACAACAAGCCCTTCTTTCTTTTTCTAGCTACCAATAACATTCGAACAGGTAAAGGCTCTACTTTGGAATGATGGTGTAGTTGATTTGGATGACAGAATGAACAAACGCGCATGCTAAATAAATGACGTTTAGTATTATGTAGACAAGAGTTTATTTAATGTACAATGAAATTTTATATATGTTGTTACACTACCTTAAAAAATGAAATCTTAGTAAATAATTCGTATATACTTAGAAATGGAACAGTTTCGAGCAAGGAGTTTAAAAACTCGGATTTCCCTGGATAATCTTATCTCTCTGTGACTTGAACTAAAATAAAATATTTATTAACTTTTGTATCGTTCTTTAAAGAATTATTCGTTTTAAAAAATGTAGTTATATTAAAGATTTCAACATGTAGTGTTCGGGTCTTGCAAATCCTCTGATAAAAAATTTCGAAGATAACTTAGGGGTAAATGATAATGGTTTTTTTTAAATTCAAGACAATCATTGTATATCATTATTATTTTGTAGAAATGTGCATCACATATATAAAAAATCATAAGAATTTTGAACTCGAATAAAATAAAATTAGCCTTTAAAAAATCAGATTAATAGTTCATAGGGATTTTTCGGAATTACTCCGAAGTTTATGATACAGAGTACATTCCCTAGATGTCGCCACCTATTATTCTAAGTTAAAATCCGTTGAAGAGATTTGGAATAAAAGATTCTAAGTGTTAATTTTACTGCAATTCATTCCAATTACTCCAGCAAAAAATTTCTACCCGGTAATAAGAGATATATTTTATTTGCATCACATAAAATTAACCTTATTATTTCAAAGTCATAGAGCTAAAGAAGAAGGATTCTGTTTAATATCTGTTACATTTACAAGACAGACTAAAGTTATCGAAATTTAAGTTTATCGAATTAAGGATAGGCGATAGTTTATCGAAATTTAAAGGATAGGCGAACTGGATATTTGCATTTTTAATTATACTAATTATTAGACTGATTCTGTCAGAAAAATTGACATGCGAAAAAAATAGAATTCTTATGTATAGTGATAATAATAGGACGACTTTTATGTTCAACAGTTTGGTGGAATCATGGATATGAAGTTATATTTAAATAATTTATCCGATATTAAATACAACCGATTACTTGGTGAACCAGATGGGGACAATTGGTGACTAGTTATTACTAATTTTTAAGCTAGATTGTCTTTTTTGTGATCGATTCTAAGCTTTTTCCTATTTTTTTTTTTTTAATTTTCACGAGTTGGTTCAGGTTATAAAACAAACTACGAATTATTTTCATCTGTCAAGGAATAAAATTTCCCAAACAAGAAAAATTTTAAAATTTTCCATTAAAAGCGTGTCCCGCTTATTTGTTATCGCAAAATTGCTTAGGAGCATCATTTTTAAACAATTCAAGCAACCATGAAACAGCTTAAAATTATTTTAATATTATATATGATTTATGGGGGAAAAAAGGATATTTTATGGAAAAATCAGTTTTATATGGACGAAATCTGGGAATGAGGTTATTTAAGTCTGAAATTTTTCAAAGCTTTAAATTGGTTTGAAGAAAAGTCTAATATTTGGTTTTGGGAATTGCGGTTTCTTAAACAGTCGAAGGAAAGGAAAAGCAAGAAGAGAGTATTTGATTACCTGGTTTTTGTTTGTCTTCTTCTGTATCTAAAAGGAAAAAACAAATGCATTAATTTCATATAAAAATATATATCTACAAACATACTAAAATATCTATAAATTCACAAAAGCAATATTGAAAAAGAACAGCGTTAATATATACAGAGAAATAATCTATCATCTTTGCATAATCGATTTCTTACTCAGCTTATGAACAGTAATCTACATATTCATCAAAATTATCTATTTCTTTTCTCCATAATTCTCAACTAAAATTTATCAAACTCTCAAATGCATTACGAACTTAATTTTTTTTAATCAAAAGAAAGCTGTTGTATGTCGCATTTTTCCAATATTTAAGAATAATTTGATTAAAAACTTAAAAACAAATTTTCAAACAAAGCAGCTATTGTACCAGTTTTTTTAAGAAATCCAGTAAAGAGAGATAAAAATGTTTTAGACAGAAATTGCAAAATGTACATTGTACAAAAATATAAAGTTATCTTAAAAAACAATAAGCTCATGGGGAAAGGAAAGCTGTGGGAGTTCTTCATGAGGCCTCCGGAAATAGTAAACTCGACTATAATCCTTTGAAAATGATACGCGAAGTCTTACGAGTTTCGTCATTTCCCTAAATGTCAACATTGAAATCCCAGCTCTTGAATTATTCATAACTAATGGGATTAGGGAAATTTGATAATCAGATGGAATCTCTAATCAATAATCTCAGAATCTCCTTTATTTTACTTCTGTCTTGTTGCTGAACTCACAGAAAGACTAGATGGTCGATTGTTTAGAGCTGATTTTTAACAGGATAATGATTATACACTAGTGTTACTACCTGTAAAATTTGATATGCATGATGAAAAATACATTCAAAACGCTTTACATTTCAGGTCGTTAAATTTAGATCTATTAAATGAATCTAATAGTTACTTCTTGGATAGTAGACTATCATCAGTAAAAGTTCTTTTCTTCCAAAATATTAATTACATTTTTAATTTGAAACATTTAATACTTTGCCTCAGAACATGTTATTGATCAAAACTTATTGTGTGAAAGAGTAACAACAAATGTTCATACCACATTCAATGCGTTCAGAACAACACTTTCCATCCTCATAGACCTCTCTGCAGCTATCATTGAGCCGGGGTCCAAAATCCACGGGGCATTCCACAGATATGCATTGGATTCCTATACCTTCCCAACCCCGCTGGCATGAGCATAGTTGACACGGGTTGCCCGTATTGATATCCTCACCTACTTGGTACAGGCGACCGTGGAATTGACAAGCTGCAAAGAAAAGTTAACCCTTTAAGAAGTCTGCATGGATAACTGATTACATAATGGTTCCATTAAGCTCTTAGTCATAATAAGAGTTTAAAACTTTGTTATAATGTTTAGAACATTAATTAAGAAATAGAACATAAGCACTAGTTGAAAATACACCAAAAAGGGATTTAATAATGTCCTATTCATGTAATATGTTTCAACTTCCCTTGAAACTTCATAAAATGTCTTTTATTAAATAACAGATTAAACTGGTTTATTTAACAACTGATTGTATTGAGGCACTTTTTATTAATTAATTTATAATATTTAGATCATAGTAAAGCAATTTTCCATATTTGTTTTTAATTAAACTTATTTCTATATACACTGAAGTGACAGCAGTCATGGGATGACTGTTAATATAGTGCCGGTCCTCCTTTTGCCCGGCGAAGTGCAACAACTCGACGTGTCATGGAATCCACAAGTCGTTGGAAGTCTTCTGCAGGAATATTGAGCCATGCTGTCTGTATAGACGTCCATAATTGTGAAAGTGTGGATGGCGCAGGAGTTTGGGCACGAACGGACCTTTCGATGATGTCCCATAAATGCTCGATGGGATTCATATCGGGCGATCTAGGTGGCCAGATCATGCGCTGGAATTGTCCGGAATGTTCTTCAAACCAATCGCGAACAGTTCTGGCCCGGTGACATGGCGAATTGTCATCCATGAAAGTCCCATCGTTGTGTGGGTACGTGAAGTCCATGAATGGCTGCAAGTGATCTGCAAGCAGCTGAACATAACCATTTCCAGTAAATGATCAGTTCAGTTGCACCAGAGGACCGAGTCCATGCCATGTAAAAACAGCCCACACCATTTTACAGCCACCACCAGCTTGAACAGTGTCTTGCTGACAGTTTGGGTCCATGGCTTCGTGGGGTCTGCACCACACTCGAACTCTACCATCAGCTCGTAACAACTGAAACCATGACACATCTGACCACGCCACGGTTTTCCACTGGTCTAGGGACCAGTCGATATGCTCACGAGCCCAGGAGAGTCGCTGCAGGCGATGTCGTGCTGTCAGTAAAGGCACTCGAGTCGGTCTTCTGCTGCCATAGCCCAAGGAAGACAGATTTCGCCGCACAGTCCTATCGGAGACGTCCCTCGTACGTCCCACATTGATTCCTGCAGTTATTTGACGAAGTGTTGCGTGTCTATTAACATTGACCATTCTACACAGACGTCGGCGGTCTCGGTCGTTAAGTGCAGGTGGTCGCCCACTACGCTGTCCATGATGGGATGTGATGCCTGAAATTTCATAAGCTCGGCACACTCTTGATGCTGTGGATCTCGGAATGTTGAATTCACTAACGATATCCGCAATGGAATGACCCATGCGTCTAGCTCCAACTAACATTCCACGTTAAAAGTCTGTTAATTCTCGCCATAAATCACGAAAAACCTGTTCACATGAATAACTTGAACACAAATGAAAGCTCTGGAAAACGAACTGCGCATTTATACTTTTTCGCTGCGATACTACTGCCATCTGTATATTTGCATATTTCTATCCCATGACTTTTGTCACTTCAATGTATTTTTGAATGTCAAGTAATTAAGCAAAAGTTTAGGTAACTAAAATACATACGCCTATCTTTCAAAAGGTGTATTTTATTTTTATTGTGACAAAATTAATTTCAACTTCAATTTTAAAAATTATTAAATTCTGTAATTTTATATTCATTAGTCTTTTTATTTCTTTTCTTCCTGAAAGAGAGAGAAACATTCCACATAACATTCCACAACACATAATTTGAGAATCGTTGGTATAAAATGATTTTTCAGTAAATCAGTAAACCTTAAATAACAGTACAATCAGTTTTTCAAAGTAATTCAGAATTTGAATGATTTTGAAAGATAGTGGTATGTTTACGGTAGAAACAAAGATGAAATCCTGATGCATTTTTTAAATATTTAACGAAAAATTTGGTACTTCTTCGTTAAGCAATGAGCTAACGAAAAAGCACCAAAGAAATTTGGCGGAATTCTAAATTGTTTGCCAATTTTTTATTCTAAAATCACTTTAAGAAATTTGGCAGAATTTTTAGTTATTTGGAGATTTTTTGCTTAAGCTAGGCTAACGGAAAAGTACCTAGAATTTGATTAAGAATATAAGCCAAATATTAAATAACTAATAAACCTTTGATGAGCCTTTCATTTTAATTCATTATATATTTTATTCATATTTCTTCAGTCATTTAAGAAAAGTTTCGTAAAATCTTTCTTTTTTTCCAGCTAAATTTAAATATATTTGGATATTCATTTGCTGCCGAATTTCGGTTAAAATTTTATATTTCTTTAAAAAAAATTGAAAACAAAAGGGCATTAGTGTCAAGGAAATATTGAATAAATAAATAAATAAATTTAAAATAGAAAAGTACTAAGTCATTTTTTCTTTCATTGTTTTCAAAATACATTTCCGCTTTTCCATAGCGACACTCATCAAGCAAAGGATTTCGAAAACGGCATTCATATTTAAAAAAAGAGAGGATATTTTCTAATAGTTATGAGGAAGAATATCTGTATTGTAGTCATGTCATTTTATCAGGCTTTGTCTTTTTGAGAGGAAGCAATCCTGTCATCATCGTTTCAACGGAAATTTATTCACTAACTTTACAATCATACAAAATTTAACGATGCAATAAAAATATAAATTGTCGGTATCAGTGTTCCTGTTGCTGTTGTTCTTACTTTACATGCTTTTGCTCAGAATTCTTGAAATTTTAAAGGATTCGAAGAAGTATTTATTAATTTGTGGCGCGAGGAAGATATTAATAGCCTTTATCAATATCCTCTCGTTTCGAGTTGTAACATATTAGAATATAAATTATATTAGGTATTATGTACACATCATGTTAGAAAAATCTTTAATCGTCAGTTTGTTGTAAAAAAATCTTTTACGCCTGTGAATTTACTATTACTAATTTGTGACCTGAGAATTATGAAAAAAAAAAAGATTCATAAAGTCATTCTATATTGAAGGATGTCGATATATTCTATGTTACAGAAAAATTACTGTAGGAAACATTAATTTTTATATTTTTTGTCTTTTGAATGTTCTTTGTTAATCGTAAAAAATGAGAATTAGCTGATGGAATTAGTACCTGCCATGAAAATTGTTTTATATTGTCTTTGAAAATGCACGTTTGTAACGTTTTATTAAACTAACGAATGTTCAATTCTGGAATTAAATGAAAGTTGCTAGTTAAGAATAATGAGCTTCTTTCAATTCATCTTAAGTATTTATAAAATTTCTGTTTATGGTTTTGACTATATATATATTTTTATTGTGTAATTACATTGTGTTAGTATTTTGACATTAACTCTAAAATTGCAATAATGTTTTTTCGCCCTTTGAGGTATTTCTCTACGAATTCTTAAAAAGGAAGAAAACAAAACACATACACGCTCTCTGTTTATTAATAACATATTCTGTAACTTATATATATTTTTTGAGAAAAGAAACGTCTATAGCAAAAATTGATAATTCTTTGGGAAAAACCTCATTTATCTTTCCACATATCGTAAGATTTCTACTACTATTATCTTCTGGAGCCACTTCTTGGAAATAAAAATAATTTTTACGACTCTTACCGAGAAATGCCTTATCGAAATAAATAAAGAATATGTTTATTTGTTTCATTTCTATTGTTTAAAGCATAGGTTTCCACTTTTTAGTGCAATACAGTGCATTATATTTCTTGCCCATTATTAGGGACTCCCAAAAAAGGTAATAGCTTTAGAGTATTGGAAATCTAGATCTTTTGTATATCTTTATTCAAACAACCCTGGATATTCTTTATAGTTTTAAATCCCTATTAAATAAATGAAAGTTTCTCTGTTACGGTTTTTCTTTCATTCATTTTAAAATACGAAATATATAACTCATAAATGAAATAAAGAGTAATTTTGTAGCCTCGTATTTATTGAATGAAATAAAATGAAACTTTATTTTAACCATTCCTAAATTTTAAAGCCTCCATTTTAATAGGAAAATAGAAAATTAAAGAGAAAATTGTTTTATAACGAATTTTTATCATTCTTCATAGCGAATGTGTTAATTGATTTCTATTCGATATATAGTAATTGCAATTCATACATGTTTTAAAGATAAGCGTTTTCTATTGATTAGAATTCAAACTTCAACTTAATTTGTTAATTGCGCGAGATCTTATTTTTCCGAGCCAAGTCTAATACAGGCCAAAACAAAAATTCTGTATCATAAACTAATATTTAAACTGAAATATCGAAAGAATTCGTCTGAAAGATGAAAGAAAACAGTAATTCCAAGAAAATGATGATGGAAATGTAACATTTTTTATATATAAAGAATATTTTTTACCTTTATCATCCACAGTTATTTCCTTGGGGCAGTTGAATTTCTTTGGACATTCGGACCCTTCCTCGTGCACCGGCGTACATCCTTTCACTTCGTAGTGCTTAAAATATCGCTTGTCGCATTTCTTAGCAGCGTCGCTCTTCTCTGCAATAATAAAAAAATGTGTATAACTGTATAAAGTAAGTTTACTGGAGTCAATGACCGCTTTCGTTGTTTTGCTCTTCTTTTGCATTAAACACTGAGGCCTCTATTTTATAATAATCAATTTAATTTCATAATTTTGAAATTTATATCACTTTATTTATCTGATATGGCACTATGACCGCACAGCATCAGCATGTAAGCTCATTTTCTTTTTATTAGAAGCTTAGTGTTTAAACATACAGTAATATCTCATTAAATGCAATAAAATTGATAAAAAATGTGAGCAGTTATATTTTACGAGTTGTTAACATAATCAATCAAAGTGTTGATTCACAGAAATTGTATTTTTTACAAATGTATTTATTTTCTAATTTGGGTTTTCAATACGTTTTTTAAAGGGTTTTGGGTTTTTTTAAATATGTTTCTCTCTCTGCCAATCGAGACATCATATTTTGCGATATTTTTTCGGAAGTTTCAAACTAATAATGTATAAATATTGACAGATTTAGATATTAGGTACAAAATTAGAAGAATGAATCATTATATTTATTCACTAAAAAAAGTAGAGGGTATTGTAGTTCTGCAAAATCCACGCACCAACAAGCATTTAATGCAAAAATATCACGGGTGAGAATAAATTTTTGTCTTTCTTTTTTTTAAAATAAAAGGTGAATTTCATATAAATTCGTCTCATGAATAACAGTGAGAAAAATATTTAAAAAATGTATGAACCTATACATATGACCATTTGAAAATCCTTCGCGCAATCTGGAATCAAAGCAGCCAAAGCTTTCGTGTCTAATAATACATTTGGTCTTATTATAAACTTCACAACGTGAGTTTATTTAAATTAATTTAATTTTTATTAATACATTTCTAAACAATTATTAATTATAAATTAGTTTTAATTAAGTTTTTGTTAATATATTCCTAAATAATTTTTAATGCAATTTATTATTTAAAAAAATTATTATTTGGTAAAACTATAATTAAATCTAATTAGCAACTGGTCTTAAAAAATCGCATGACATTATTAAATATTTCAAGTTTGCTTTGTGTTTTTATTTGAATTATGTTTCGCCAAGTAGCAGATATGTTCTAGCTTCGGCGTACAATGAATTGGTAAATCAAAGATTAAATTATCTAATCTATTGAAAATAATTTCAATTACATTATATCGGAAAAATTAAAGTAAACACTGAATATACTTTTAAAAAATAAAAATAAACCTGATTCTGTAAATTTCATCACAGCAATGAATGAAAGAAATTTTTTAAAAAAATGTTCCCTTAAAACTATGAGCTTTTAAACGACACAAATCAGGTTCTATTGCCGTTAAAATGATTTTTTTAATTTTTTTTGAATTCCTTCAAAGTTTCGAAAACCTGCAAAATTATAAAGAAAATAATAATAATAAAAAAATGCAATTTGGTCAAAGAGACAGTTATAAATCAATTTGTAAAAAGATAATTTGACTTCATGACTACCAATGAAAAATTTGGTATATATCTCATTTTTATAGTTGTGATATACCATTCCTTATTTTTAACTTATTAAATTTCTGGTTATTTGTTAAAGTGAGATTAATTATTTAATTGAATTATACTTGCTATATATATTAATTCATTACGATTTATAATAATCAAAAGTGTTATTCTGTTTAATGTAAAATTTATTAAAATGTCAAATAAATTGATACTTTCATTTAAAAAAAACATACAACGTAAATGAAGTCAGCTGTGAAAATAAAAAATAAATAAATAAATTACAAGGCCTTTTTATACGTCAACAGTACAGAAAAAAAGCCACCTGCTGGAAAAAAGTGGATTGCAAAAGGATAAATAGAAAATAATTAGGATATGTCATAATTCGTAACACTTCTTAATGAAAGAGCTAGTTTTATTTAATCTCTTTCTATATGACCCATATTTCAATAGTAACAAATTATGAGGATATAATTGTATGTTTCAATTCAGCTCATTCCAGGAAGTTTCTGTCATCGCTTTTTTCATTCTGCTGAAAAAATAATATATCTTGTATCTCATCAAGTAAAGGAAAAAATAATAGCAAATTTCACAGAAATGTGTAGCGCATAATATTTTTGATTAATAGAATAAAAAAACACAAATTGCAAACAGAATTTTCGACTGATAATAATTCCTGACGATAATTTTTCGACGGACAATAATTCCTACTACAATTAAAATAAAAGTATCTTTTGAATTAAATATCATAGCCCATGATTATTATAGCAATAACTTAAAAAATTACAACTATATTAAAATTATTGTTACAAAAAGTCGGAATTCATTATGATTTTTAAAACAAAGACGATTTTTATCATTTCTAGTACCTGATTAATTATAAAAAATATATAAGTAATCTTCGTATGCATACCATAAAAAATGCTTTTTATAGAAGAGTTTTTGGCTTTGACGTTCGCTTTTTAAATGAGAAATATAATGAAGGTACGTAAAAGAATAGAACTTCCATTAAGGGATGATATGAAAGTTACAAATGTGAATAACAATAAAATGCACGATGAAATCCAGTTTTGTAGTTCGCAGTTGTGGGAACAAAAAGAGATATGATTTCGAAAAACCTTTCAAATGAAATCACTTGATCGTTCAGTGTACCTGTACAGTTTGCCGCGAATAATATCGCAAGTACTTTCAAAATAGACCTCACAAGCTCTTGCCTTAGGATGAATAAATGTTACCGAAATCATCACAATTGCACTACAATTGTTCTCTCGAGGGAAGTGAAAACCATTTTATTCATTAGTTTCTAATTCTCTCTCTTGGGGACTCCCTTTAAAGGATATTCTCGAATAGTTAAGATTCCTAATAAATCACATTTTCATTAGATATATTTCCTGAAAATCTAAATAAAATGTTTAAACTATCGTAATGCTTTGAAAGCGAATTCACAAGAGCAGCAATTATACTCCTAAGAAATTGTGACGTAGTGTTTCCTAAACACTAATAATTTTTCCGCTAATAATTTTATTTCCACTGGTTGGTGCCGTTTCAACAAATCAACATTGACCTATCAAAATATTAATATAAGATCGTAATTATAGGTGCGCAGTGGATAGTTTAGCATAACTGATAACCGTGCTTGCCAGAAAGGAATACTCTCACATTTGTTGTTAAAGTTTATTATGGATGATATATACAGATGATTGAAATCTATCTCCGATTGAAGATTACTTATCAGGTTACTAATTATGACTCAAATTTCCCTTCGGAACTCCCACAAAAATTGCACACAGTCTCTGCATCGAGACTTCCCAATGTTACTTAAGCTTCTCCCACCATGCAACTGTTCTTCCACTCTTCACTTCACATCCTTTTGAAGAGGCCGGAACAGTTCCGTGGTGGTTAGTGACATGAAAATAATACTACTGAAATGCCGACATTCACTTAAATTACACTTTACATTAATCCACTATTAAGTCGTCAAGTGACATAATTGTAATTCAGGCCATTATCAGAAGATCGTAAAAATTAAGATTAATGTAGATGAGAACGATCTCTTAAGCTATATTTTATAAACATATGAAAAATAAATCCATACAACAGATTTATTCTCTCACTTTTTAAAAGTTTTTCTTCCTGAGATACAAATGTTCTCATTTTGTCTGAGTATTTATAGTTCTTTATTAAAACGTCTGCTTTGCTTGTTCAGGCCCGTCCCCTTGGTGTTTAATTAAAGCAGTTGTATAAATTTTGAACTGTTGTTGATCTTTGAATAAAAAGTAAAAGTTGTACCCACATATGATGCAAAATATCTAATAATTTGATAATAATAATAAAAAAAACACTGAACGTAATCATTTACGAAGGTCTCGTTTTCATTCTCTTTCTATATTTTATAATGAAGTGTATATATACTCTATACCTTTATAACAAAAGGACCAGGCTATTTCGGTTTACAAACGTGAAAGAAATTTCACTTACCGCAGTTGTAGGACACTGGACAGCATTCGGTGTCATTGTATGTGGGAATGCATCCGAGCTCAATGCGATTGTCCACTGGACAGTTAATGATGTCGCAGACTCGATCGTTGGGCTCTACGAATTGAGGACTGCATTTGCAGGCGAGACATAGACGACGAGTTGGGAGATCATCGCCCTCAGAATATGTCTTCCCCTGATAGTCGCATTTGTGGCCCCCTGCTAAAGAAGAATGTTTCAATATTGCATCATCATCGATGTATGTGTCATCAAATAGATCTTATCAAAAGATTATTCATCTCATTAAGGGAGAAAAATTCTAATTACTATTAATTAAACAATGCACAACGTGGATAATGCAATATAGTATGGCGCAATTTAAATCGAAATAATCCTATTATCTTGAAGAAAATCATCATTTTTTCTTAAAACCAGTTAAAACATTCTTCATCTTACAATATATTTATTTTTGCGCAAATATGTAAATTTTTACTTGAAATAATTAGTTTATCCAAATATGGAGATTGTTTTATTTGCTATTTCATGCAATTTTTGTAGTAATTTCACACTTAGATGGTGCGTGTTCTCAAAATCCAAATACCAGCACTATATCAACTATTCATATATGATTTTTTTTATCAATTTCGTTAAAAAAATGTTTAAACAAATCATCTGTCAAAAATGAAAATTCTGATCTTAACCTTAAGATATAAAATTAAATCCTAAGACTAAAATGAATTTTTAAAAGTATTCTTGGATAATCAGAAATTTTAAAAAGTAAGTTTAATATATATTAGTTTGACTAACATCCTATTACATATTCAAGTTTCGACAAAGCTGTGAAGATCTTACTGTGATTCCTTTAAACTACGAGCCTCATATTTTAATAGAAATTACTTGACTAGTGTAAATTATATTAGATTTAGCATCGATTTACCAAACCCCGCCAAAGCAAGAACATAAAAATTAAACGTTATTTAACTGATTTAATAGAGATATGTGACACCCGAATATTTTACTGAATGAAGAACGTGGCAATATTATTTTTGACACGCAAAATGTATTGTCTTTTTTATTTGATTTAGAAAACTTGACAATAAATAATTTAATATACCTTTTGAACTTTCTGCTGCCTGGTCTTTCAACGATTCTGAAAAAATAAATGAAAAAAACAATTAAATAATTATAATTGTTTTCATAAAATTATTAATAACAATCTATGTAATATAATATATTCACAAAGAACATATCTATTTAAAATTAATAGGTTATAGATTTGAAAATATTAGATCAATAAAATTATTAAATCTGTGTCCTTGTCGAGGAATTTGAGAATGTGTTCATTGTTAGTTCATTAGTTATACGTTGTCTATAGCCATGATTTGGAATGAAAATTAGTAGTTAGTTTCTCATATCCTATTTATAAATTCAAAAGAGCCGATGAAAAAGTGAATACTTTTGTAAAAACGCTAGAGATATTTTTTTATTTAAAACCTTTTATGCAAACTTTCAATGCAAGTTCCTTTTTTTAACTCATATTTTAATTGAAAGAAAATTGCATGTATAAAATTAAAATTCCACTTGTTTTCTGTTTTAAGCTTTATACAATTCTTCATCCTTCGATGGGTTCAAATGAATTTGGCCCACATATTCTATTGCATGTCTATACTATTAAGACGTTCTGTTTCCTTTGAAAGGGGGGGAAATCGGGGGAAAATATTTTATGTTTTTCCACGATATTTATGGAACAAATGCCAAAATTTTTTAGATTATTTATTTTTTCAGTGTTATCAATTTCAACGAACTAGTTTGTCTGATTTTTCATTGTTAATTTGAATATAATTTGCATCGATTAAATTTTCTTTTACTGTACAACTTAAAAGTGTATGTTTTGATTTTCGTGCATATAGGACAAATAAATACAGATGGACGCAAGGGTACAGAGACAAATTAAAAATAAATATGAAGAGATAAAAAAAATATTTTTCAATGAAATTTTAAAAATATTGTTAACAAAGAACAACCTACCTCGAAATCAAAATAATTAATAAACCCTTATTAAGTACTATTATAAGAATTATGTCAGTGTAAGCATGATGGATATTTTAATTACTGAAATAACATGATTTCTTGAAACCCCAATCCATCAAATACTTCAAAAACAAAAGAGATAAAGATAAGGATTAGCAAATCGAAAAGTTTATAACAAAAAGAAATTTCATTTAATTAATGAGTCAGTCCAATAATTATCAAATCAATCAAAGCCTGTTTAGTACTATCGCTAAACAAAATGGTAATTTGAAATGATGTAACACTATTCTTCATGCTTTTAACAGAAGACGTGCATTACATTTAAAAAGAAATTGTATTCTCGTTCAAGGTATTCGTGTCGGAGTAAATAAATTAAAAATAATTAACGAATCATTTCGGAGAATTTATGGTAGGCATTTTTTTCTACAAGCAAATTTTCCATGCAAACGCCCACTTGTAAGAGAAGTTAAGAACAACCACGTTTATGTTCCAAGTTCAGTGACATGGATCAGTTGACCTTGAACGCTCCCAATGCGATAATTTAAGCCTATCTTTCCTTTTATAAAATATTTTCAAAGAAATTTCTACTAAAACTATTTTAAACGCTTAATTTTTTCACATTATTAAAAAATAATACGGAAACCTTTGTAACAACGAACGAAAATATTATTTAATTTTTGTCAATAACTAAAAACTACTATTTTTTGAATCTGAAACCTCACAAAGAAAGAAATGCTGATGCCCGTAGTTTGAAAATTCGAATGATTAAAATATTTAAATTTGAACAGACCTCAAATAGGAAATATCTTTGTCTGATAATGTTTATTTTTTTATCAATCTTAATTTTATTTTTTAAGCTATTTTTAATTTAATTTCTGTGATAAATCGCAAAAAAAATATGTTCAATATAACTGCAACAATATTAATGCAATGATTAAAATGATAAAAACTCTTTTCGTAAAATATATATACAAAAATTTCAAAAATTCATCAAAATGAAAGAAAAAACATATCTAAATAAAATTGAAATATTTGATGAAAAAATTAAAATAGTTTTGGCAATATATTCAAAGTTAATGGAAGAAAATGCTAAAAATATGATTAATTTTAAATTAAAATATTTTAAATTTTGTTATCCATTTGCTATTAATTCATATTCATGTTCACTATTCCAGCGTGTAAAACATTTTCGCTTAACATGAACATAACTTAACATGAACATTCGCATGTCATTGAACATAATTTAAAGATAGTTATGCAACCTGTAAGCGTTTTATGCTAAAGATTTAACGAAACTGAATTTTTAACAGTAAATGCAATATTTTGAAAATACAGTGGGGATGTTATGATACAACTTGACCATATTATAACTAAACAATTTTAATACAAAATAAAGAACATAATCCAAATTATAAATATACTAGCAGTACCCGTACGGCGTTGCCCGTGGTACAGCATCCAAGAAGAGAAATTAGCTTTAAACTTGTCTAGCGTACACCTGATATGACATGGGCACGGAACATCAAAAAAAACAAGAAATATATTTGGAAATTATCAAAAATAGCTACAAAATAATTGTTTATAGCACACATTCAGAAATATTTAGACTTACAAAAGTAAAAATATATATCTGAAGACAAAATATAAGCAATCATTTCTCTTTAAGATATTCATTCTGTCGCCGCAAATCAATTTCAATGCGATTTCAAGAAAGACGGTTATTTCGCTTATCAAAAGACTCTCCTTCCCTAAGTGTTGACTTTATTTCTATTACTAACCGAACGTTTCTTTCCTTTTCCGACCAAAGTTGAATTTCTTTTGTGTGTGCGTTGGGGGGGGGGGTATATTGAGTTTTGAACCGCTGTTTAAAATCAGATAAACAGAGAAATGTATAGCATATGCATATCACAACTCTTGCTATTTGCACATGCGCAGTTGAGGCTTTCGGACATGCGTGAATAAGTGCAAAGTTAAAACCGTAATTATAAATCAATTTTAATATGACTTTAATGTACTAAAACCTTCCCCAATAAATGCTATAGAAAATGTTATAAATATTTCCAATAACCGTTAACTCTTTCTCGAGTTTTTGTGATTCAAACATACAGACGCTTAAAGGAGTCTTCATTTTATTCTATGCACAAATTATTTCAAAAAAAATTATCTTAGTATATTTTTAAATCTATGAATTATTTAATTAATCAAAAACCAATATATTTTAATTTATTAATTGGCGATTGCAAATCTTACGCGCTTCTTAAAATTAATCGTTTTTACATTTAAAACATAAAAAAATATTAAAAATAACTATAATTTATTTTTTTATCTTCAAGATGAGATATTTTGATTAATTAGATAATGTGGTGATATTCAGATAAAAAAATCTGGAATGTCATATTTTAAAAACAAAACTTATTGGATTATTGAACGAGATTATTATTATATTCACTATATTTCTTATGAGATCTTGTGAAATTTGCAGCTGAAAGAATAGTTTCTTTTTCTTTTAGAAAATGGATATTTTCATCTTCCGAAAAGAACAACCACATTTTTTTCTTTCGGTTCGTTTCCTCGTCTACCTGTATGGATGTTTCAGCGTCCTCTACGAATGTGCCGACCTTCAAATTCTTTCTAGTCTGTGAATATTAGTCTGTAGTAGACCTTTAATTATTTAGATTTTCTGTCTGAATTCGACGGTATATTAAGAAGGGAGAAAAATGATTCTTATTTTATAGAAATCACTGAGAACCGGTTCCATCCTCTTTTATTTATACCCTTCAATTTGAATTCCGATAACATTTTTAAGATGGGTGGAATCCATTAGAAAATATTAACAACATTTTGCAGACAAAAATAAAAAGGTAATAATTTTAAGATATTTATTTTCTATGTTTTACCGTCGAGGTACCATGCCAATATAATAGGGATAATAAAATTAATTTCTATAAAATCTCATTCTAATAGCAAGTTTGCTAATAAACTCAAGAATATCCATCATTTTTGAAAGGAAAATTTACAGCAAACGTGATCGAAACTATTTATTTAGCACTCCTGATGGTACTGAAATATCTCTATATATTTGCTATTTTCATATTCTGTTTCCAATCAAAAGAGACTTTTCTGATATGGTCATCATAATTTAAAAACCTTCACATAAGATGATAGTCATAATTAATTCTTGACTTAATATATCACATGGCTGATGTGCATTATCGAATCTGCTAGTTTTTTTTCCTTTTTCAGTTTATATATTATATTCTTAACTAAGATTGTTCAAAAACTGGTTACACGATATGCACTTTAACAATATATTATTCTTCGTCATCAGGCTACCTACGCAAATTTTCCTGTTTTACTTCTGACTAACACAGAATTGCATATTTTTCACTGAAACCTATCCTACAAGGTATTCTATTCCTATTTATAGGATCTAAAAACAGATTTTATCTTCAGATGCTACTTAGTTGATCCAAGATCGCTATGAACAACCCGTTGCATTGTGTGTCCATATTAAAAGTTCATAGTTTCGTACACAACTTTTTCAATGAAAGCAATACTTGAATAATATTTTGTAACTTATGATAAAAGGACTGAACTGCAGTCAATACTATCGTTATCGTTCTCATTTATTTATTAGGAGTAGCATTGGAGAGTCAGGAACTAATTTTATTTTGTTAAAACTTGTTTTAATGTAAGAACATGTGGAGATGCTCTATGGTGTTGCCAAACTGTAAGCAATAATGTCTATTTAACGAATGAAGTGGAGTCAACAATAAATCATGATAAATTATGAATGGTACATGAATTAGATATATGAAAGGGGACATTAATTGTTTCATTTACCATCATTAACAACTATTTCTCCTCAATACTTTTTTTACAGTAAAAGTTGGAAATTGCATTTTTTAATCAAAACTAAAGGTATAGAGTCTTTTTTGTAAAATAAGAGCCTCATAATGTATTCGAGCAACAAAGTTCTCATGACCAAGAGCTGTAGGCACAGTAGGCATCCCAACGACTAACTTCAAATATATATTACTACTAGTGGAGATAATTCAGGTTACTAAATATAACTTAATGTAAAGAAATAACTATTCATGTAGGCTATAAGAAAATATTTTGGGGAGGGGAAGGGTTATTTCATATATTTGTCCTCCAATGGATCACTTGCCCGTATATATTCCAGTATAAAAACGATTTTTTAAATTATTTTCCATCACTAAAAAGTTTTCCTGAGTTTTGATTTAACCTGTATATGAGGGTATACTTATTACTTCATGCCATAGATATATATATTTTTAATTTTCAGATGTCCATATTCGTAAATCTAGTTTCTTTTTATTATTAATGTTATAAGCTCTTAGAAATAGATTCATGTTTGAAATACATTTATATATATCCTATATTTAATAATAAATTTAAAAGATGCATCATCTAACAACTGAAAAGAATTTTTGTCCTTTGAGTAAAGTAGATAAATCCCAGGGTTTTTTTAAAATACAATTGTATTCAATGCCTTTTGGCCTCCTCACTTCGGCTTTGAAATCTTAAAAATTGTTTAGTTTATTATAAAAGGTAATTTTTTATTTGTATATATTTTTTATTGCTTACCAACTGTATTTAATTGTAAAAAGAAGAAGAATCTAAAATGTTTAAAAAATAAATTGAAATCGACAATTTACAGATTTTGTACTCAATATTATACTGTACTGAATAATATAATTAAATAGAACATTTATGAAAATCTGCAATAAAATTATTCTGTACTTAATATCTTCCTAAAGATATTTCGTAGAATATATAAATCACTAGTATAAAATGATTAAATCATTTGAGTTACAAATGTTGTGAAAACAAATAAATTCGACAGGATTCACTTCTCGGGTAACATCAATACCTTGCTGATTTCATGATTTGCCAATTTTTACTAAAAGTAAAATCTTTCGATATTAGCAGAAAGATATATGAGATATCATAAAGATAGATGGGATATTATAAATATATATTAGATATATGAGGTTTTAGTAAACAAGTTCTTCACTTCTTTTCGCTGCGGTTTCAAGAACAGGCACGTGTTGGAACTCCACGCGCCTTCACTTTTCTGTTAGTTAAGATTATCTGAACATATATCACAAAGTTTCCATTCAACTAATTCCTGCGAAAAGAACCTACTTGAGAAAAACGTTTGGTCTGGGTGCACCATTCCAGTAACCTACTTGAGATAACGGTGTTTTTTGACAAACACCTTATCAAAGACCCTGAGATGACCGTTGTATCTGTTTGAGTTAAAAGTTATCTTGAAATATTCTGGAACTTTCCTGTCCGTCTGCAGTCAGTATCAAATGCGGTCAGTTTGTATTATAAGTTATTTTTGAAAGAGATAGGGCCCAAGTAGGTGATTAAGGGGCGCATCCTTGAAAGACTGCTGTTGAGGTGACATCATAGGTGTGTAACAAGCAGACGGGCCTTCTGCAGTTCTGAATGAACTGCTTATCGCCAAATGCTGACGGACATTTGATATCGAACGCTAGTGATGGCTGGCTATCAGATTGCAGTTCTCTATCAAAATAAGAAATTGTTTCTGCTTCGATATGTCTAAAAAGTATACTCATTTCTATTTAGGTGATGGATAAATCTCGTGCTATTAATAGCATCAAAAGTTAAAAAGAAAAAAAAATCCTGACAGTACTTTAGATGTAAATTCGTTATGGATGGATGGATGTAACGAATCATTTTTAATGAATGCGGAATTGAAAAGTAAATTATTAATCCTTTGCTTTTTAATGGTAAAATCTATCTTTAATTTCTTGACAGCGTTAATGATTAATTTATTGTACAGAATTGTAACATTTGCAATAAGCATAACTAACTTCATTGAAATTTAGAATTGTTAAATTAGCCTTTGCATCTGATAATAGGAAAGAAATTTAGAATTTTATTTATTATACAAAGTTATTACTTTTTCATTAATAATACACTTGATATTATTACTAGTGTTAAAAGAAATGAAAGAAATTAAAAAATATTATATTAGTTGGCGTTTGCAAATAGTAACAGAACAGAACACCGTCTCATACCCCGGTATCCGTGACCATTATGATCCCTGAAAGGTTTGGTGGGCATGTTACGGGAATTTTATTGAAATACCAAAATATTTGTAGTTGGAAAAAAATCTTTTTACAGAATTTAATAAGAATATAAGGAATGATATTACGATGAGCCGTTTACAAAGATGTCCGACTTCAAAAAATAATTTGAAACAATAATATGCCGAATTACAAAATGTATAAAAATGAACAAATATTTTGTGTTCACCGATTTTTATGATACAGTAGATGAGGACGAAGTTATAAAAATCAGATGGAAAATGATTTGGTTAATGAGCACGAAGAGAAACTATGTTTGATTGAAATATACGATAAGAAACTGGGGTGCTTATTGTGTCTCTTAGTCTTTGTGAATATGAGACTTGATGTTGAGAGCTAGAAAGGCAAGAATATATCTATATTTTCACTTATAAATTTAGTTATCCTATGGATTTTTTTTTTTTTTGCCTGGAAACGAGACTCTTTTTCAACCATTCTTGTTCATGGCTTGGTGATGTTTTTTTTTATATTCTACAAATGGTAACATGAATGATTTGTAAAATTGTTAAGTTTTATTAAGTTATTCAGCAAAATAAACCAAATTTAAAATATTTCATGAAATTTATTAAGTTTTTTTAAATATAACTATCTGCTTAAATTAAAAAATGTTGAAACTTTTACAGTATTAAAGCTCCTTAAGAAAATCCAAATAATTTTAAATCATATTATTAAAACAAAAATATATTATCTTTTTTCTTCATTAAACTTTGTCCAAGAAATATGAAAAATTTGGATTATGACTGAATCAGATATCGATGCTGATCCCAGCTTTCATCTTTGAACCATAATGAAGGAGACTGATGGTGTTGAAATATGCCATCTCTCTCTATATAGTTGAATGTTTTTTTAATTTTAAAAACAATTGGTGATATATCAGTAAAAGTTGCTACCACTGAGTTTAAAATTTTAAATATCCATGGGAATTCCCTTGTTAAACAGAAAACATGAGGAAATCAGAAAATCTCTTCCTTGAATAAAATGAATCAGTGAGAGCTGACTGTACTAAAACTACATGATTTATTTTGTTTAGGATGCAATTTACTTTTAAACTTCCGAAATTGAATATCTTTGTATGTTTAAAACAAATGTTTAATTTCATGTACTTGTTTCTAAGTTCTGCAAAAAAGAACGTATATTCTATGCTAATACGATAGCTCATATTTTTTGGGGCGAAGTAAACTTCAGTTTTTACTATATAGTAAAATTTTAACATACGGATGTTTTTGAAAGAGGTATTTTATGCAGTGTTACATTTGAATTCGGATACGAATTCAGAAATACGAACATAGTATATTCGAAATCGGTCGGCACACATATGATGGCAAAGAAAATTTAATAGAATTTTTATTATTCTTCATTTCAAATTTTAAAATATTTTTAGAATATGATATACCATCTAATTCTTTCCATATGTGAATATTTTTAATGGATTTAAGAGTCTCTACTAACAATAAAAGAATACGTGTCTTATATACATCTGTCTGACTTTACATGTAAGTATATATTGACGTTTTACAAAACAACCCATTAGATTTGCAGCAGCCAAATTTTGCTCATAATTTGTCTCGTTAGATACTCTTTGAAAGTTCAAAACATTATTTTAGGAAAAACATTTTTATTTGTTTAAAATCATTACAATTTTTAACTTCCTGCATAATAATCGTCCGAAAATTAATTTTACAATCTAAATTTTAGAAAAGCTTTTATAATTAACAATTTAACTGACATACATTTTCCCTTGATTTCTAAACCATTTTTTTAAAATATTTTTATGCTATATGTGCGAAAATACCTTCCATTCTTGAAATCAAATTTGAAAAAATTAATTATTTCCCAAAATATTTAATCGTGCAATTTACTTTTATTATTGAATGCTAAGGAATGATTTGCAAATTATATATATATATATTTCATTATTGTGATTGGCTATGATGCTCATTAAAAAGATCTATTTACATAATGAAGAGAAGATTTTGAAAAAATTAAGCTACTTAACTCCAAATTTAAATTTAAATCACAATTTGCTGACGGGACCAAGTCGTAAATACGATATTTAATTGAGATAATCATATAATAAACTTTAAAAAACACTTTATAAGAAGCTTTAAAAAGAAAAAATATATATCTATGAAAAAATTAAGTGAAAAATGAAAAAGAAAGTACATTTTGGAATCGTTGTCATATTCGTAATGTGTTTTAAATTTTATAAAACGAATCCCAGGACTTTTGCTATTTTACTGGAGAGTTTTAGCCTTCTATTTTTTTCAATGTCTCAAGCTTTCGCAATTTTTATTTTGATCTTTGATCTTTGAAAGGAATTATTTTTTATTTTTAATAAAATGACAAAAACATTTTTTAAAAAGCTTTTTATATTTTTTAATATCAAATTTCGAGCCTTAGTTTTTGTAATACTCATTGTGGTTTTAAAATAGACATAAAATTCCCTTGTCTTATAAAGGAATTATTCGATATCACAATGGAGATACAAGATGATATGCAAATTGGTATACTTAATAACTTGAATTTTGTCATGCTTGCATTCACGTTCCAAATAATCTTATAACATTTAATCTTAAAACTTTCTTTTATTAATACTCCATATTTCTAGGAATAATTATTCCGATTTATTTATAATCTATATATTTCATTTTCTAATACAATGATAAATATTCTAGTTCGTATTATTAATATTACTGTTCTAGAAATAAATTCTTCAATCCTAATAATTTTTTAAATCTTTTATTTTCATAAAATTATTCATGCAAAAACCAAATGGCAAAGATTTGATTAGAAATACTCTAAATAATTTGGAATCTCAATAGTATTTATATTTTAACTTTCGATGAAAACCGACGAATTTCTTTCTTTTGATTACATTTTGTTTTAATTTCTTAATAATGCTGCTTGAATTTCGGTATAAAAGGATATTATACCGATAATAAAGTTATTTTCAAAACTTTATTTAATTTATATTATTTTTTACTTTTTAGACTTAAATGAATGTCATAAATCATTTTTGTAAATATTATATTTGAAATTTAATATTATTTCTCACGTTAATTTTTATGCAGCGTTTTCACTTCGAAGTCATTTCTTAGATCTATTAATATGTTAACTGATATTAAAAAGTTTTAAAATGATGGTATTGTCGTGACAATTGATAATTGTGTAAAATTTCAGAACTCTAGTGCATGAGGAAGTGAGTGAAAAATCGATTACAATTCAATCCTTACAAATAGGAAATGAAGTTAAAATGTTTAATAACTAAGCATAATCACCACTCCCGACAAACCAAAAACTATCAAAAACAACTAGCTAATAATGAGTGGTAAGACTTAAATAGCCTCAAAAAATTTATCATTAATTCTTTTTTTTAAATATAAAGAAACACTTGAATCTGCATTTGAAAACATTTTGTTTAGGATGCGCTATTGTGCGACTTTGAAGGTTTGCACTTTGATAACTGAATACTTCCCATATTCTTTTCATCATAAAAATTTGCAGTACTATCTTCTGAAATGCAAAAGTTATTGTTGTTTAAGTTGTAAATAAATTAAAACTGACCCTAATTTTTTAATAGATTAAAAAATTAGCTACCATATTCGAACACAAATTTCATTTCAAAAATTAATTGGCAATAATTTATGAAATGAAAAATTAATGAAATGACATAAGAAAAATAGATTCTATACCATTCAATTTTAAATTCCAGCAATTTAAGAAGAAGAATTGAATGAAAATCGTTTTGTCGTTGAAATATAATCGTACTCAGTACTCTTAGAGATGTATTTATAGTCATAATGGGCATTATAGACAAATGGTTTAGTATATTTTATCAAATGATAATTGACATAGTACATGAAACCATTACATTATAAACGATAATTTGTAAAGCAATTTTCGACTATTTTTTATGCTGTTGATAATTTTAATTAAATTAGTCCTTTATATTTTTCATTATATATATTTGCATTTGCCTATAGCCAAAAATAATTTCAGTTCTAATATTCGTTAACTTAAAAGAACGATAATAAAGATGAAATATACTCAAAAAGATAATTAAAGTTGAAAAGACCGAAGGAAGCTTTCATTTGATATTTTTAAAGATTTGTTTTGTCCATTTTATAATAGTAGAAAAATCTCTAAATTTCTTGCTGCATCACAAATAGCGATAGTTTGCCTCCCGTTCAAATAATAATAATAATAATAATAATCTGAATACACAATTGTTCTTCTTTAAGTCACATTATTAGTTATATTTTAATCGAAAATAACATATCGTTGATAGTTCCTTAACTAGATCAAGTCAGAATATTTTTCATAAATATGCTTATCATAAAAGTAATCAAATTTATTTGAATTTTCAGAGAAAGGACGGTGAAATGCAGAAAAAAAAATCTAAATTCTCATGCAGGTTTAATGATCTGTAGTTCATCTGTACTTAAGAGAATTTTCGTTTCCTGCTTATTTTGATGGAATATTATGCTCAATGGATTTAAAAGAAAAGAAGAGGCTTATTAACACAGCAAAAAAGCAACGATTTAGCTATATATTACTTCATTGAACTTTTAAAAAGTGCTAAACATTTTAATTATAAAAAAAACTCTGTAAGAGATTTCAAGGTATGTTGAAACATAACAATTGATGATAAAAGCGCGAAGTTATTCTGTTTTGATTCGTTTATTGATAACAATCAAGCATCTCCATACTCGATTCTTAAAATCATTACAGGAACTATCAGTTCTCCTACGGCTATCAATAATCTAATTGAACTGTGATGAAAAGTATCAAAATGTAGAAAAAAGACATAACAACAATTTCTTTGTTTAAAACTATTGAAATGATTATCCTTCTTTGTACCCGGATAACGGACAGGATATTAGTGGAAAGCGGAGTAAAAGTCGAAACGAATGTTTTTCATGTTCAAATAAAAGGTCATTAATATTTAAGATAAAGTTTAAATTTAAAAAATGTAAATTTTACAATAATATGAGCTTTTGAAAGTTAAGATGGTTTAATTAGATCAGATGCAAAATTTTAAAAAGAAATTAACAAAAATATTTTTAATTTTTGTGAACAAAATTTAAATTAGAAATTTCACTCAATTTGAAATTCTGAAATTACTTTACACAAAAAGAAACATTTTGTGATAATCATTCAATATTTGCATTACTTTTTGAAAAAATCAATTTTTTTTATGAAGGAAAAAAGCTTATAGTCGTTGGGAAATGTCTATAAGTTTTTTTTCTTATGTCCGGAATTTTTACAAAAAATAATATTCTTGTGAAAAACGTTAACTTTTTAAAAACTTTAAAAAATGTTTACTAACTTACTGGGCGAATAACTCGGGTTATCAAAAATATTTATTCGGGCATAATAATTCAGACAAAATGCTAACATGAATTTAGTTATCATGACTTCTTTTTTTTTTAATTCAGCCATTATGACATCATTTGAAATTGTAGAAAAGAGTTTTTCGAACAGAATACTTTTTTCAGTCCATGAATTCTATCTAATAGAAAAAATACTTATACATAATTTTGGACCACCCAGTTTTTATTTCAGGTAATTCGAATTTTTCAAAAAATGATGCAGATATGGAACTGAAATTTTTACAAGGATCTATGCAACACGTATTTAAGTGGATTCCAAAATATTTCTCTTAAATTTAAAACATAATTTTTTAAATTTATGACTTTTACTTTTTAAAAATATTCTATTGATCTAATTAAGTTGTTTTAGCTTTCTTCAATTAAATGTTAAACTTAATTTTTAAATTTAAATTTAAATTTTCACTAAGCCTTCATTAACTTTCTTTACTGTACATTTATTTTTAATATCTACAACTTTTAAGTTAAACTTTTCTTTTAAGTATGTATCTTTTTATCTGAAAGTAAAAAACTAATGTTTCAACTCTCTTCGTCTCCCTTATCTTTTTCAAGATCTGAGATCAAACATAGATGTCTGTTTCGGGTAATCAACATAACAACTTAAAGTAATGAAATTACTACAATGTATTTTCTTTCATTAAAGAACACCTTGACTAAACTAGTAACTTTTCATTTTAATTAAAAAAGTATTGCAGGAAAAGTAATAAAATAATATGCCGATTATCATTATTTTATAAATTTTTCAACATAAAATAAATAGTTAAAAGCAGCGAAAACTCAGATTCCGTCTCCGCTTATCCTTAAACAAAATTTTCTCTTCGGATATAGACGTCTCACTCTAGGTTGGAAGTCTCCCAAACATTTTTTGACATCTTGGATTATTCTCCCACATACGCTTTTAAACATTGTTTTCTTGTAATTCTTATCACACTATTCAAAATTGAAGTATATTGAGGATTTTAATGCTCACATTTAAAAGTATTCTCTAAATTCAGCGGAATATCTCTAATTTTATTCGTTCAGAAGATGAAATTATATATTTTTTATAATATTAATCTTTATTTTGTTAATTAAAAATATATTATAAAACTATATCGTTTTATCAACATGGTCGACAAATTGGAATAACCAATATTTTGAATTATGTGTATTCAAAAATGAAACAACTTTTTAGAAATTATCCAAAAATCTGTAATTTTGTTTTTATTATTCAAGCAAAATCATTTACCTCAGTTTTCAAAATTTTTAAAGAGAACGAAGAAAATTGATTTTTTTTGCAATTATTAATAAACATAGCGAATTCTTTTCTCATAGAAACTCAAGTACTGTCTCATTCTCTTCCAAATGCTAAAAACAATGCGATATGTTCATTTCTGATTGCAAAATATTCGGGGGGGTTTCTCCTCATAAAACCTCGGAAATTGGAAATTGGCATTAAGAAACTAATAGATTATAGGTTATTTGAAAGTAACCTTCAGAAAACAGAATTATAAAGAAAAATTGTAAAAGTTTTAGGAAATATAGTTTTTTATTTAACTGTCAAGGAAATATTATAGACTTATTATTATGAAGATCATTCTGTTATACAACTGCTTATTTTAAATAAGGAAACAGATACATCATCATTAAACTGTATATACTTTAGCATTCGAAGAAAAAAGTCTTATGGAATGTCTTTAGATTTTCTACTAATGACATCAATCATTATAAATAAAATATTTACATTTATCCAAAATGTTTTCAGAAAGAAACTATGGCTATTTTTATACAGCATTTCATAGATTTACTGTCCCCTTTAAATTAATTTTGAACTGCATGTTGCAAAACTGAAAGACAAAAATATTTGTTATTTTTTTACCTTAATATTCATTCACAGACATATACTATTTGTACAAAATTATTCAAACGTAGTATTTTGGGATTGAGAAAAGCGAAGAATAATTGATTAATGAAAAAAATATTTTAAGATTCATTCATATAAACTCTCAATCAGCGAAGAAAAGTAATTAATTATTTATTTAAATTAATTTAGTTTAAAAAATTATCATTAAACTAATTATTTATTTAGTTTATTTATTTTTTTAAAAATCAATCTTTTCTTAAAATTTATTTAGGAACTAAAAACAACCTTTATATTTCGGGTTCTACAAAATACTCAACTTAAATTTTTTTTAATTTTTTTTATTTATTTTGGATTTAAACAACCATAATTTCTAAGAATCTCTGATTTTTAATGATGGTTTCCTTCTTAAATCTAGTGAAATTGATAGAAATCGGTGACTTACTGCCGCTGACAGCATGCAGCAGGAGTAGAGCGATCCACGCCGTCCCGAGATACTTCATCATCATGGTTTATTTTGATTTGAAACCGGCGAATCGCCACCTTTTTATGCACGCTGTCCTTGCGTCACTCTCCCATTACAACATCGCTTTCTCTGCGAAAACCTTGTTTGTTTTCACGGATGGGTTTTTTTTCTCCTTCCATTCCAAAGAGATCACCGGTACGTCCGTTGTCCACGTGACTGGTCAAAGGCCTAAGCGCATTCTTCTCCCATTAATTGCAGACTGTTACGGGGGCTTCGTTTCACTATCAAGCAGAAATAATAATAAAAAAAAACACCGTAATATCATTTTACAAATTTTATTATTATTTTTTTTTATTTTTCACATTCCAATTCCGGGGAAAACACTACTACTTCAAATTTTGAATCAAAACATTTTTTTCTTTACTTTTCTTTATATTTTCAAAAAACAAAATCTAATTAGTAAGGAGAAAGATATAAGGAAATAAAGAAAACAAATGAAAAATAATTCAAAGTAAAAATGAAAAAGCTGTAATTTTTTTTCTAATTATTCTTTATAATTCAACTAATCATCTTAATTAAAATGATATTCTTGAATATTTAAAGACTCAATTATTACATTGTAAAATTTCGGTTTCAGAGACGAATATTGCAAGTTCAACACCGAATTCCTGTTGAGATTTCCCTCATATAAACCAATGGTGACCATAAATCCCTCAAAAATCAGACATATCCGATGTGTTTTGGAAATGAGATAATCTGATAATCTCACAAAATTACGAGAACAATCTTAAAATAATCTTCATCTTATTTCTAATCAAAACGTTAATACAACTACTTTTAATTCATAAATAATCTTAGATATTACTATCAGAAGATCCATCAAAATTACATGTTGTCAATTCTTGAGGACATCTACATTACTCCCAGTTCTATCTGAGATCAGAGCCGATGAAGCTAATTTCCATATCTAATTTCTTGTATTTAAAATGTGCAATTTCATGGAGCTAACTTCAATTTAATTATTTCCAATTTTGTTATTATTTCAGGTATGATGTCTGTCATTTTAGGGGCCTATAAAGAATACTAGAGACCTACATTGTTATTCGAATTGAAATCTTCTTTATTTTAATTTAACTGTCGAATGGTTGAATAGAGACCCAGTCTTATATATTTCCACATTGATGTTTATAAATAATTTAAAACCATTTTGAATAATGTTGAAAACATTAGTTCAGTATTTAGAAATGGGTTGGAACTAGAACACTAGACAACAAGAATTTTACTTGAGTATTTTGAATATCTAATCTTCAAACAAAACCTTATGAAAGAGAAGAGAAATATTATGGTTAGAATGACAAAGTAGTTTAATTATATTATCCACAAAGATATTTTATTTTTTTAAATATTAAAAATATAATTTTCCTTCATTTCGTTAGACAGTGCATTAATGAACAGCAACTCTAGTATCGCATGCACTAGAGATTTTATTTTTGTTGCCATTGTAGAAATATTGGAATGTTTTATTGGATCAGGTAAGTTGGCATATATATCGTCATGAATGGGTTGGGGTTTTTCGACTTACGGAATGAAATTGTAAAAAGATTCGCCTCCTATGGGGATCAGATTTTTTCATAATATATTGCATATCTCAAAGAATTATTCAATTAAAATTTTCTGATTTATCATAAATTCAGTTTTTAGTTTTACTTCCAAAAGAATTTAAATGGCATAAATAATAATGATATATTTTGCTCCAGTCAGTAAATGCATTTCTGAAAAACTTATGAAATCTAACTTTTATAAAGTCTAAGGAATCATATCCATCTAAATATTCTTAACATTCCAATTTTTAAATAAAACAGCAACGGTTTTTTTTCTGCGATCTAATCTGACTAAATTAAAATATTTTGAATACCACTAGTTTCAATAATAATCCGAAATCATTGTTCTACCAATCATACTTAGGAAAATTCTGGTCGCTGATTGGCTCATTTTTTGAGATAGTTAGTGGAGTTTGATATATATTATATACATACAACAATTCACACCCACTTTTATCTAGCAGAATGTGAGTTCGAATTATTTATCCCTTCGGTATAACCCACTGGGGGGCATCCAGAAGATGAGATGCTTACGGTAATGTGGTTGGATCTCGCCACCTTGGTGAATACATAAATAATTGGAAGAGCTGGCTCCTCCCATCAATGGTGGGATGTACTTCCTTCGGGAAGGGTTGTACCGGGGTCGGTGAAGCCCTTTGAATTCAACCACAGCTCCCACCTATGTTAATGGTGCGCTGGTCAAGTTATTCAGTTTTCTTTATCCGTGTGCCTTCGGGCGGGTAGGAGAGTCAGTGATATGACTTATCCCTTCAGTTTTACAGCTACCAACCTGTGGAACCATGTATGTGTGTGTGTTGCTTGAAGCAGAAGGAAGCTTCGAAGACAGAGAAGAGATTTTCGAATTTCTAAGTTCTCTTTATTGTCTCTCGGGGAGGTATGATCTATTTACAAGAGGCGCAAACAAGTCAAGTCCATTCACAGCGAGATATAAGAGCAGACTGCGAAAAAGAGAGCAAAATCATTTAGCCCTGGTCTCATATACCATGAGATTCCAGTGGGGGTTTCTTACACTTATCGACCGCAAGTACGGGAGTCCTTACGGGAAAGAGAGCTTTTAAAAGAATCCGTTGAAGTCAGCAGTTTCATGTTCCTTCAATCGGAGTGTAGGAACCACTGATTTCTACAAAACTTTAAAAGGAATCTATTAAATAGAAAAGGGGGAATAGGATCAGAAAATAACAAAAAAACTTTAAAATAAGTTACAATGGGCTAAATTAAGATAAAACTTTAGAAATTAATAAAGGTTTAGTTTAGATGTTAAAATATCATCACACACACACGCACACACACAAAGAGAGAGAGAGAGAATTTTCAATTTAGGCAGATACAATTCTCAAATATCGGAAGTTCGACTTTTGAAAAACGAGAAAACCGTGACCTTTAAATATTTTAATCGGATCAGATCGCATTGGAATAAATGAATCCTGAATGAGTTATTTTTTGCATTGTAATCACAATTTCACAAGTATGTGTCTACATTCTAAGAGCATTAGTAATATAGTACTCTTATATTGTTCTGAAATATTTTAACAGCATGTTTTTTGAGAATTGCATTTAAGGAAGGTTAAATATAACTATGAACAACATTTTAAAGAAAAACGAGTGTTTTTTTTTATTAATATTGTTTATAGTTTTTATAGCTACCTTGAGATTTTAAATTTTGAAAAATAATTCTCAGAACTTATCCGGAAGGAGAGACATACAAAGAATCTTATCTGCAGCGTCGTATTAGACATATTTGATATTTTTTAGTTTCAATTTTTTATACTAAATCTGAATGCTCTGATAACATTGTTTAACTTATTCAGGGAAATAAACAGTTTTTTTAACCTCATTTTATTATCAACGATAATAAAGTTAAAAATATATCTGCTACACTCAAATAATCATAAACGCCCAACATTTTTTATTTCATGGTTTTAATATTTAAGTTAATACATGAAATGTGAGAATCCTACGACAATACAATTAAATATGCAGTTCAAGACTGCATATAACGCGTTGTTACACACATCATTGAAAATTATTCATCGCTTATTTAACTTTTTATTATTATAATTAAAAAACATTTGCTAAGCAAAACAAAACTGAAAAATTTATAAAATATTAAAACCGTAATGTTCACAGTGTGGCCAACTGCCTGTAAATTGTCTATTTAGCAATCATGATGAAAAAAATTGCCGAAATGCTTAACAAAATATACTGAAAGATATAAATTACCAAATTGGGCATAATAAGTACTCAGTACAAAAGAGATTTTTTATTTAAAATTAATCAAGATTTCAACATTTTGAATAACTTTAGTATATATTGAAGCACAGCAATATTTTTTACAAATTAGAACGTCAAGGGGAAAATATTTATCATTAATAACAATTTTGTTTCAATGCAGTTTTTTTTTCTTTCTAAATTTAACGAATTTTTCAAATTATATTACAATTACATTTTCCATTCTTTAAATAACACAATTTATGCTGAAATGCAATAACATGTATGGAATCCATACTTTAAGTGCACAGTATAACTTCTATATAATTAATAACAAATTTTATAGATAAAATAAATATGCGCAAATTAAATTTACAATAGTATTGATTTTGATTTTTCGGATTTGATATTTGAAAAAAATTCTTAAAATTCTTTAAAAAAAGAATCTTAACATTTTCTTTTCCTAAATTTAGATAACGATATATTATATATTCTAGAACCACAAAGTAAAACTCATTAAGAGTTAAATAATATTAAAAATGTTTTTCAATTCCAAATAACCTTCCAAAAGAATGACAATAACGAATATAATTATAATAAAGAAAGTTTACACATTCTCATGAGAAATCATAAATTAATTAAAAATACCAAATAAAAATAATTAATCTCTGACATTACAGCAGAAATAAAGATACAAAATCTATTCAATAAACCTAAATTGTATCTGTAATGACAAATTTTTTTCTCTCTATCGAAAGTAAGCTAGAATTTTGAAAAATATCTAACAATTTTGAAATATTTTATAAGCCGATCAAATCTCGATACAAAATAAAACAAATTTTTAAATAATGTCATTAAGGTTTTTTTTCAGATGATTATGGTTATTTTTCTTTTGTCGCTATTGTTATCAATCAAAATAAATAATTACAATGGTTTTTATTTACTTTTATTAGGCTGAGAATATCCGTTCTGTATATGATCCGTTCTATTTATCGTAAATAAGGACAGAAAAATTTCTTTCGTCAGAAAAATTGGTATTTTTTATAATCGAAAACTAAAACAATCGCCAAAGCTTAGTGATAAAAATACTATACGGTTGCATCGCATGTTCAAAATGCAATTTGATTGAAGATACGTTCTACACATGTAGCTTTTTTGTGGCAGGAGAATTAATAAATGAAATGTCTCAAGTTTCTCTTCGTCACTTTTTAAAGATGCAAAATGGTATGTCCCAAAATACCATTATTGTTTCTCCAAAGTAAAATCTCAATCTAGTTAAGTTTAATTATATAAATAGATAAAAATAACAACTTTTTTGGCAATGTTGACATCTTTTGAGCGACTCAAAATTAGCACAAGTACCATTTTTAACAAAATTCCATCTGCAATGTTTAGGATATGATGGAAAAAAATTATGCATATTTATTAAACTCGTGTACTGCAAGAAACTAAGAATAAAAATTTCTCTATATTATTATGTTTGTATGAATAGAAAAAAATTAGCTTTTTTATATATTTAAGACGAATTTTATAATTATTAATTATCTATTTAAATACAATATTATGTTTGTTAATCTCACTTTAATTAAAGCTAATAACAATCTTATGTTGCTACTCTTGCATCTTTTCTTATGTTTAAAGTCCTATTAAAATTTAAAACGATACACTTAAGGTTAATGTACTAAGCATCCACTGAGAACTTTATACAATATCTAATTTCTATATTGTGCGATATGGTCATATATTTTTATGTAGAATAACGCTTTAAATAATATAAAGGGAAAATTTTATGATATTTTATTCTAAGTTTTTGGGCTAAAAATTATTAAATTTAGATTTTTTTTACTATTTATTAGTTGTATGATTTACAGTTAACGAAGCATTATTGTAATAGTAACTTCAAAAACAAAATTATTCCACTCTTTTGTGATTCCAACCGTCTTAGTTATAAAGTTTTGGATTTCATTATTTTGGATTGAATTATTGTGAAAAAGACGGTGTATCTAGATTGGATGAAGTAAATATTGAAATAGTTTAAAGTCATCCAAAATAGTTATATTTAAAAATTCATAACTTGACCAGATTTGGTCAAGGAAGTATGGAAGTCTCTTTTCGTTTAAAATTTTAATTTGTTAAACATGTTTTATTAAAAATGACTGATAGCACCAGAAGACTACTTTAGAATGTAGAATTGTTTTTTCAACATTATATTTTTAGATTCAATTATTATTGATATTAAATGCAATTATTTACATCTATAAGGACATTTTTAAAATGAGAAGCCTATCTACGATAACAATTAGATTGGACTTTGGTCAGCAGTAATGTTCATACTAATGTTTATTATGAAATATATGATATGTATATAATTAAATTTATTATTATTTATTATTTGATTAATACTAATCAGGAAATAATGATAATCAGGTTATCAATTAATATTTTAATTGGATAATAATATATTAAATTATTATTGATGTTTATTATATTGTTTATTAATGATAATTATTAATGTAATATTATTTCAAAATATGTATAAATAATTAATCTTATGAATAGTACTATGGAAACCATTGGTTCTTATTTAAATAAATAAATAGCGGACAAGAATTTCTTCGTATATATGTGTACGTACGTGTATGTATGTAATTCTCTATTTGAGATAGAAAATATATACGAAATTATTATTCCCAGTTTCTTGCAATTAACAAGAACAAAAAAAAATATTTGCTGTTTAATGTTTAAACTTCAGAAACAATTATCAGTAAGCAATCTAGAAAATATAAAATATCTGCATTTGCGGAAATAAAGTGTACAATATAAATTTTGAGTTTTAATTTTAGAAATATTACCAATTGAAAAAGCAGTAAGAAATAGTATGAAGAATTTTTTAATTAATTTATTTGGTTTTTCTTCCTTTACTACTCTTTGCATTTTTTGAGAAAACAATAAACATATTAATAACAAACTAAAATACCTGTAATATTAGTTAATTTACTTGGCTAATGCTTGATTTTCTTTCCTTTTTATTTTGAATTAAAACAGATAGTTCATTAAAGCTTTCGAATCCTCACGTATCGTTTTCGAAGAATACATTAATTCATAATGATGCCATCTGTAATTTTCTTAAAATGTTTAGAATAAAAGGAATAAATAAATCGTTTGCATCACAATATTAAATTATTATAAGAAGAGCAAATTAAATTTTTAAATCAATGTAAGAATATCTCTTCCATTGGCTTTATTCATTTATAAAATATAAATAAATGCATTAGGTAATAGTTTAGAAAATTATGCGCTTTCCACATTGATATAAATAATCTTTTTAAATATTATCTGTAACTACTTACTAACTGTGACTTTTATGTGAATAGAAAAAAAATGATTAATTTTGTTTATAATTATAGGAAGACACTATCGTTAAATCGCTCCCAATTATTGGATTTAGAGATATTAAATATATTTACGTTAATATTTGGGAAAATGAAAGTATTTTTTAAAAAAAAAACTGCTTTTTAAGAAAGAATTTTTTAAAATTTTAATTAGTTTCTTAAATAGAAATGTTTGAAATTTTCATCAATATCCTCGAAGTATATTATTTCACTAAGTCCATTTTTACACCAACTAAATAAAAAAAATTTCCTTGATATCCGTTTCATTTCCGAACATTTCTTTTTCCTTACTTTAAATGAAATTTGAAAATATTTTTTAAAAATAAAATCAATAAATCATATTATTGTTTACTTATTAAATTAAATTCAAGCACCATTTGACTACATAAAAAGGCCTTTTTTTGCATGAACGTTATAGATGCTATATAACTAATAAAAGATTAAGCTATAGAAGTAAGATGTTCATTGTAAGAAATTTTCTAATCTTGACATTAACCTTTTTATAATGTAGATGGCTTCGTATCTAAATGTATTGGTATTTAAGTGTTCTCTATACAACTTCTACTCATATTTTTTTATTATTAGAAAAGAAATTCTATTTATTATTAGAAAATCTATTTTGTATTTATGTAAACTCTTTGAAATTGTTTCAAGCACTTGATACAATAAGCAGTGCAATAGTTACTTTATTAATAAATATTATGATATCGTATTTCAACCACTACAAATTTCAACTCTTCTGAAAATTAGCTTTCGTTTTTGAACATTAACATTTCATCCAGGATACTTAATTTACTTTTTCGTGTATTTTTGTGATTTTCAAAAACTTTAGCTCCTGATTCTGATGAATCTGTACAGTTCAAAAAATAGTTTTTTGAAATCACGTCAACCTGTCTGCAAACATCAACAAGCAAAAATTTAAAATTAAAAAACTAAAAAATACGATGATTGAAATTTAATGCGGATTTTTTTATTTCAAAACTAAACATTTTTTTTCTTCAATATTTGGAACAAACTCGTTTTACGTGAACTTTATCACCCTCCTCGCCTGCGTGAAGCACGATAACCAGTAAAAGAAACCTCACATAAAGATGAAACTATGAAGTTTTATCATTGAAAATGTCTTTATGTATCAACCTTTTATTTGAATCCATCAAAAGGTTGTTTGTCTGTTGATATGAACTGTAGCATGTATATCAACGCGATATCTCAAAAAATACATTTTTTTTAGATAAATGAAATTTTCTCCATGACTTTATCACACAAACAGCAGATCTGTATCAAATTTTTGTTTCAAACAGAAAAAAGAAATTTATCCAAACTGTATTCTCTCTGTTCTTAGCAGTGTGATGAACTCAAAACGTTATATTGTGGAAATATTTTTTTAAAAAAAGACGAGGAGATAATGCTCGTTTATGGATTTTGACAGTATAAGGCTAGAAATGCTAAACTATTTTGAAGTCTCCTCTTATCCAATGCCGTTAAATTTGATGTCGATTAAGTACTGCGATATTTACTGAATAGATTTCAAGGTGCAAGAGCACGTACAAAAGTTACCCTCATCTCTTTGATTTTGCCTTTCTTTCTTAAATTTTGACATTGCTCAGATTGTTTGTTTCATTGTTTGTTCAGATAAAAATTATCTTTTAAATAGTATAAAATTTACTTTTGTGTCATGATATTTTCGTAAATTACCGCAGAGAAAGGATACAAATTAGTTAAATTAATTTGTTAGAATTTTTTTTAAAGAATCTCAACGAAATGCACATTCTCACCTTTGAAGGTGTGTGTGTGTGTGTGTGTGTGTGTGTGTGTGTGTGTGTGTGTGTGCGTGCGTGCGTGCAAAATCTGATTGACGTAATCAAACAGTTTGGCTTGTAGAGCGACACACACACACACACACCATGCAATATGTTATATGTATGATGTATAAACCTACTTAAACTAATATAGCGAATAAAATAAAATCAATCAAATGCACCTGCTTTTGAAAACTTAGCACGAAACAAGAGAAGGAGGAAAACTTGAATTAGTCCAAATTGATTGACTGATCTACAAGAATTAATTCAACCCGGTAAGCATCATATTATGTGTTGTTAATGTTAAAATGTTAGATTATGTACATTTTCAATGCCATTTTAAACTATATTTAAGTGATAATTCTATTTTCACTGTGAATGTATTACGAAGGTAAAAAATATTGAACCTATCACTCACCTAGCCTTTCATGCATGCTGAAACAAATTTTCTACTTCTTTCCGAATTTCAAGAGCTTATCGAAATTTCACTTTCTTAGAAACGTGTCATTTTCCGGAGGAACGCCCGTTCTTTTCATCTGGAAGAATGCATATTTTAGTCACTGCTAATTTTTAAAAGATTAACTGTAACTCAGATTAACTGACTATTACTTAAAATTAGTTTAACCATTTTTAGTGAGGAAACAATAACCTTCAAATAATTGCTTTTTTAATTGCAAAATCTTAGTTACATTTTAATCAATTTTAATTGTCTGCACAAAAAAAAAGCAATGCTATCTTAGCGCTGTTATTGGATCAGTTATTTTGTTAAGCAGTTTTAATAAGAAATTGATCTGTATATGTTTAGCTATGATTCGTTTCAGGATCTCGAGATGCTATTTTCGACAATTGTATTTGACTAATGCCGAGTTTACACTCGGGCAGTTATAAGACGCCAACTAGTCAGCGCATGCGTAGAAAGGCTGAACTTCAGTCGATGGCAAATAATTGTCTTGGCGGAACAACTATAAGACGCTGTACTTTTTTTTGTTGTTTTTATTTTTTCCCCCTTACTGAGCATGCATTTGTAGAATTTGAATGTTTTTTTTTTGGGGGGGGGGGCGTGAAAAGATTTATCACATTGTAGATTAAATCCAATATTTTCTTCTCTTTTTGATGAGAGGTTGTGTTCCTTCCTTTTATTATCCGCTTCTTCTCTATGGTTTCCCAAATTTATGTACGTTGACTTTCTTTTTATTTTACCAGATTTCTTTGTATAAATATCCATTATTTTAATACGATACGCCGTCAAAAAGAAAAATTCAAGAATGCCAAGCAAGCAATTTATAGCCAAGCATGGAATACTTGAACCTATCATATGAAGTTGTGGCATATGATATCGTACATTTCATTTTATTTATATGACACTGAAGATTATTAATGCAATGTTTTGCTTTTTTGAGCAATAGCATTTACATATCCACGAAGGCCGGGATGGCCTGGTTGGTAGAGCGTTGCACTCGTACTCCTTATGTTACGGGTTCTAAGCTCACCTGCCAAAAGATTCCCCGAGTGTGTGGCGGCTGGCGCTCGTTAAATCTGTTCGTGGTCGCAAAGTCCTCCATATCGAGAGTAATACCATTAGGGGTACCGGATCAGAGGTGATCGTTCTCTGTTCCAGGTCTAAATTACGATCTGAGATGAATGAATGAATTTGCATGAATGAAATCCGCCCCCTAAAAAGGTTTATGACGCGTGAATAGCTAAGTCGCAGTCTTGGCCCTAGATGGTGCTACTTTTAAAACAAAAAGACGCATTTCTTAGACGCATGTACAAATGTAAAAACTTGAAAAAAAGTTACAAATAAATTGTTTTTACAAAAATTTTACTTTATTTAACCCATTCGTTGCCAATTCTAAATTGTACGAGATTATTCCCATTGCCATCGACGAGTATACTCGTGTTTGATTTTTATACATGTAAATGATTATTTATGACGAATTATGTGTATTTATTTTGAAATAATAAAACTTACATAAACAATAACATTCAAAACAGAAATGGGAATGGGAATAACTCACACAATTTAGGCTTGGCAGGGAATGGGTTAAATTATGTTAGGAGCCATTTTTTTAATATTATTTGAATCGTTAAATTTACTTCAGAAAAGATCTCCAAACTTTTTTTACAGTCTCTATTATTCATCGTATTTTGAAAAATATTCTTGACACTCCATCATTTTAATTTTTTTAAGCAGTTACTGATCATATTTAGAAAATTATTTTTATATTATTTCCATTTTAAGATATGTTCCAATCTTATGCAAAAGTACATTGAGTTTTGACATTCTGAATTTCATTTTTTAAAAAGTCAATTAAAAGCTGCCTCAAAAATTTGCTATTCGTTGTTTAATAGCTACTCTTTGAGGTGGCATAGGAAATTGCCATAAATCATTTAAAATATAAATAACAAATCATCAAAACTCCGTCAGTTCCGTCAGTTCGTCAGTCATTAATGTATAGAATTCAATTTTGTTTAAAATACTATTATATTAAAAATATTATACAGAATAGACTGAAAAGACCGGGAGATTTTTAAATCATTTCCATATTGTAATTTTTTAGAAGTGCATTTATTGACTCTAGCAACAGAAAAAATGATTCAATTAAAATATTATTTTAATTGGACATTTAGCCCCCTTTTTTTCAGTGAGAAGTTTTTGAGATATGCATATCTCAAAATGTTTAGCTATAGTTAAAAATTAAAGTGGACTTCATATTTAACAATTGTGAAAAATATTTCAATTGAAAGAATAATTTGTAAAAAATGAAAACCAAGTATATTCAGATTCTGAAATACTGTTATTTTTTAGTTTATGAATTATAAAATAATCTTTAAAATGAATTACATATTGCAACAGAAAAATTCACGCAAAATTTACAAAGAATTCTGTTTATAGTGTTTGGTGCGATTCATTACCTCATTGATGCGATGACGTCACAACCGAAGTGTAATCTTGGAAACTACGCTTCTCAGATTAACACATGCATCAAAATAATGCATTGAAATTCTGCACTTCTTCCAAACAAACGAACCTACGAAAATATTTTATTTAAACAAACGCTTAAAGAGCAATCTTTTTCCGGAAATTTAAAGAGAAAAATAATTAGAATTGCTTATTTATCAAGAAACAGATGCCATGACTGATTGATTTTTCCCATCAAAAGAAACAATTTACCGATAAAAAATTACTATCGAGACTAAAATGAATTGGTAACTTATCACATAAATCTCAGTTTATTGAAGATCTAGCGGATCTAGTTTTCTCTATGAGATACAATTGATAACTGACTGGCATGTGTCAGGCTAAAAATAAATTATTTGAGAGACGATGCTAGACATAAAATGTATAAGACAGCTCACATAAAAGTAACATGGAATTGATTATGAACAAAATTTGATAAAATAATTTTTTAATTCTTCTATATGTGTACAAAAAAGTGAATTAAAAAAAGTATTTTCACAATTCATTCTTTTTAGTCTGTAACCATTAATTATTAATTACTCTTATTTTAATTACTGTTGATCGTGATTAAAAGTATTTCTATGTTTGTTATTTTACTGTAAAAAAATTGCTTTTATATAAAATAAGCATTATCCTTTTATCGTCTGTGACTTTTTTATTAATTAAAATAAAAATATCGTCTGATCCAAACGATTTTAAAAATGAACCAATAGCTAATTTACACCATAATATGTTATCAATATTTGTGATATAAATATTTTAAATTTTGTTCATAAATGGCGAAGTATTAAAAAATTTAATAAACATTTATGTTTTATACTATTCTTTTTATGCTCTATCAGAATTTTTTTTAATGTGTTGTGATAAAATTCTGCCTTTACGTTCTCATTATTCAACAATAAAAAGTGTATAATTTGTTCGCTTTGCTTTCATTCAGATTTGAAGCATGGTGTTAAGTATTGTTTTAGAGTGACTCGCTGCTCAAATTTATTAGTACCGTTCTATACCATAGAGTAAAAATAATATCAGAATTATGTTCTATACTCTAACCAATTACAATATTACTTATTATTTCGTAATAGATGCAAAAAAGCAGATAAAAATGACGGAAGCGTTTAAAGGCCATTATTTTAAAAATGAACCGATAGCTAACTTACACCATAATACCCCCACCCCCACCCCCAAAAAATGTAGAACAGTTCAAAGTTCTGCCATTGATTAACAATAGACTTTCTAAACATTTTTTTTATTTCAAAATTATCTGCATCTAGTCAATAATTTAATTTTGAAAAATTGAAAGAATTTTAGAAAAATAAATTAGAATAATTGAATAAATAAAATCATAAATTTAATATTGAATAAAAATATTTCTTGTGCAATAAGTTCGCACTTTCGCAGAATATGATTTCTTAGAACAAAAGAACTATCTAAAATTTAAACTTCATAATAGTTTGTAATATTATAAATCGAAAAAAAATTATTATTAACAGCAATGATATCCTTCTAAAAAGAAAGCTAAAAACTGAATTTTATGATGAATCCTTGGAATTTTTGCTGGATAATTCTTTGAGATGTTATAAATAATGAAAATTATTCTGTAATGTACATAAAACTTCACAGATGACTCTGCTTTCACTTTTCATACTTTTTATTTAAAGAGAAGCCTGGATTCAGTAAAAAAAATGTCTTTATATTAATATCAGTTTCATTGTTTTCACTTTAATTTAAAATTAAAATTTAGTGCCACGAATAGAAATAGAGAGTTGAATAGTACAATGAGTAGGACAACTTAAGGACTAAATGTACGATAAGTAAATTATATGGCTATTAAAATTTGAAGTTTAAAAATATATATTGCTAAAAAAACCTGTTATGAGGCTAAGTTATATAAAATGTTAACTGAGCATTTGAGCGAGCATTAATACAGGCGAAATGACTGGTCGCCAAAAGTGGCTAGTTAACTATAAAAAATGCAAATCATTCAAAAATTCTACTTTATTGTGCATTTTTAAATAAGATTTTTAAAAATTGATGTCAAAATTTTTTGAGGGGTGGGGGTGGGGCATAACTCTTTTGAAATAGTTCTTTCTTTTGAAAGATGTAAGGCTAAAATGGGATGAACATTCATACATTCTATTGTAAGAACAACATTTCCAATTTTATCTATCTAACTGTATATGTAATGACACACCCAAGGGGAGATAGACAAACATAATATAATATAGATTTTAAGAGTTCAGGTAGATCTATCTAGTCTAAATCTCAAAACTTCAGATTCAGTATTTTGAGTACTGCAATACTTTTTCTCTAATTATTTCATATTCAAACAAGCTAGAATGATTTCCCCAAAATTTTCTCAAATATTCTGTTATGCCAGATGTTAAAAGATTTTACGCTAGAGCAGTGTTTCCCAACGGGGGGCCCACGTTCCACGGGGGGGGGGGCGTCTCACAAGGGGACAATTTGAAAATGGATTTGATATAACTTTAACCCTTCCACATCTTATGCTGCAGATGGTGCTCCTAATATGATGTGCAAGAAAAATGGCTGTTTAAAATTGAGGAAAAATGCGGATCCAGAAATGATTCTTGTGCATTGTGTTATTCATAGGTCAAACTTGGTAGCCAAAAACATCTCGCCTGTTCTAAACGAAGTACTACATACAATAATAAAATGTGTTCATGCTATTAAAGCTAGTGCCAAATGTGAGCGTCTTTTTAAGCTATTTTGTGAAGAACAAATCGAAGACCATGTGAGACTTTTACTTCATACTGAAGTAAGGTGACTATCTAAATAAAGATGCTTGAAAAGATTTATTTAACTGTTTGATACTCTTAGTGATTTTTAAAAACACAAATTAATATAAAAAATCAGTATTAAAATTATTTAGAATTTGAATTTTAGTTTTTAATTATATGTTTTAAAATTTTACTTACTGTGTTTTGTTAACAATTTCATAGTGAATTATTCCTAGAATCCATCATTTATGTTTCTTATTGTTAAATATTATGTATGTTGCATAGGGGGGGCATGAAAACTTTAGATAGGTCAAAGTGGGGCATGGCACACAAAAAAGGT
>JAOUZG010043210.1:4729753-4759203 GCA_026289955.1 Argiope argentata
ACAAAAGTAAATTTTATACTATTTAAAAGATCATTTTTATTGATACTAATTTAATAATCATGACAAAAAAAAATCTGAATTGAGACAATGTATTAAAATTATTTTTTTAATCATTCCCATCAATAAATTGTGTTTTTGCTCTGAAATTCAAACTTTTTTTTATTATTTAACCAAATGTTTAATCACATGATTTTCTCCTTGATTGAAAGCTAGAGAAAAGGGATTCTGCATCATATCTAAGTAGTTTATAAGATGAATTTAAAAAAAGTAAAGAAAAATTTTCAATTTTAAAAGACAGATCAACTGGATATTTATATTTTTATTAGCACTTGTATGTTCAAGGTTCAGGTCTCCATTGAATTGAACTTAAGTAAGACAAGGAAAGTAACATGGCTTTACTGCCTATCAGTTTGTCGAGACTTGAATTTGAAAATATATCTAAACGATGTGGCTGGAATTAAATATAATTTATATCTCTAATCAGCTAGTCCTTAAAATTTACTAGTTTACAGCATAATATTTGGTGCTAAAACAGTGATTTTTTCTAGTGATGTCATTGATCATCTTGAAACCAATTGAAATCTGTAGGCAATGTGGTACAATTCAGTCGATATGATACATAAGATTGATGAAATGAATTTTAAACAAGTAGCATCAAAAAAATTAAAGTCGCTTCCTACTTCAGGCAACAAAGAAAATTTTTACTTTAGTTACTTTTTATAAAATAATTACCATTGATATAAATAATTTTTCAAAATATCATGTTTGGCCAAAACAAATTCAAATTCATATCCATTGAAAATAAAAAAGAACACACTGGGCATGCGTCATTTTTCAACGTCAATCCGGGGCAATGCAATATCGAATAGAAATTTTTTATTTCCTATATTCTCTTTTATTTTAATTCAAAAGTACTTCAAAATGAATCCGAAATATCTATGAATTAACAATGTTTAACTTTGAATACATCAAACACTAAGAAAATAAACAGAATCATTTGAAATAATTGGTCGAAAACATTTTAAGCCCATCCTCATTAGCGTGGGTAAAAAACAACAACTGAAGTCTTATTCATTTGGAGGTGGGAAAGATTTTTGGCAGGAAAGTTAGTTTTTAATTAATTAATAATAAATTAAGGAATTAATATTTAAAAAGACTGTATTCGTATCAAGTGTCCTCCAATGCAAGTTTTAAAAAATATATTTGAATTTCAGTGAATGAATAAAAAATATTTTATTAACGATTGAAAATTTAAGCAGGTATATATAAAGGGAAAGGAATTGTAGGAATTGAAAAACGCAAACATATCTTCTTTGAATGAAATTGCTCCTAGTCTTTTAAGATATAATTTTTAATTCATTATAAAAATTGAATTTCTTAATGAAGTTTTAAATTAATTCTTTTTTGTATGTAGAATTTTGTTTTTATCATGGATCCAAATGATGAATAGAGCTGTGGTGAGTTAAAGGTAAAGTTCCAACTTCGAAAACTCAGAAGGTTTCAGGCTTGTTTGTATTTTCCCAATTTCCACCTTAAATCCTTTGTATGCATGGGCCGATTGCACATAAAATATTTTGAGATATACGACTCCCACCCCCCTCCCCCGATCTTGGCTAGAATCGTGATTAAAAACTGAAAAAATCAGATGCCATTTGGCTGTGGCTGAGTTTAAAGGGTTTTGAAAAGGGTTTGATTTTAAAGGTTATAAATGTTTTTATGAAGAAATGACATTTATTTTAGGATGCATGTATTTACAGAATCAATTGCTTTTCAGTTACTCTGATCAAGTATTTAGCAAAGTATTATCATAATAGCAAATCACAAATGGTTCGTATTTTTGATATTTCGTGTTTTTTTTATTTGTTCGGGAGAAAAATTGTGTCTCTCAATTGCATGAACCCGCGTTATACGATTCTAAATGACGTTGTCGTAAAACTTTAACTAATGCCTATTTATATTTTTGAAAGTTTAAATTCTAATTCTTCGCTTCTTTATTTCTAAAATGTATTTCACGATATTCCAGATATTGTGGAGTATTTTATGCAGCAAAAAAATACATCGGTGGAATCAACGCACATATCTTAGTTACAAGACAGAAGTATTGCACAGGTTTATTAGCAATTTGCTTTGCATAGAGATGTAAGGACAATTTTTTACGCCTCATGAATAAGACGCAATAATTTCCAAAATTTAATTATAATGAAGCTTTTCACTTATATAATAGGAGTCTTAATTAATGACATTTATTTGGAAAATGTAAAAAAAAATCTGGCAATCAATGCATATAATTTGAATAAAATATATTTTTCGTAAAATATTGCTTTGAATTTTGATTTGAATACACTACAATTCAAATTCGAAATTCTGCTATACAGAGGAGAAAATTATGCTGAAAATTAGGAGATCAAAAATATTAAACAATACATTAGTCAATAGATCTTTTGATTTTACGCATGCATTTAGAGGGAGTGGGATGTAATCCTTGGAAAAAAATGTCCTTGAGATTTCTGCAAATTTTAATGGTTTATATCTCCCTGAATTCGGGGAAAAACATTATTTTGGTGTTATGTGTTTCTTGCCTGTTAATATAATAACCTTAAAAAATGCTTTAAATTTTATGCCAAATTGAAACGCTATGAATTAAATTTAGATCATAACTTGTACAGCAAATTTCTAGATTTCTATCCAGTTTTCATAGATATTTTATCTGATTCCCTCGAGTTCAAAGAAACCCTATAAAACATAAAATACTAGATGGATAGAATTTAGTATATAGATTTGACATCTAAAGGATAGTTCTATATCGTATTTTAATTCGAATCTGTCAGTGTGTGGACTGTTTGTTGGTCTGTACGTTTGGATGCAGTTAAATCCGATAGCGCTCAAACGCAACTATTTATAAAAAGGAAATTTGGGAAATTATTTTATTTATAAAACAGTATCTGAAATTTTGAGTTTCCCTCCCCTTTTATTTCAATGCGAGGAACAAAACGCTCACTAGCAGGGACAGAGAGAGGATCAGTTGTGATCACTGTACGCATTATTTTTTTTTCCTACCAAGATAACTCTCTTTAAAAAAAGTGCCATACACACAACACACATTAGTTTTTGGTGCCACTAATACTTGCACCAAGATACCTCATTTATTTGTTCTTGTCGCTACAATATTATACATTTAGGGGGCTTAGGATTAAGAATTAGTAAGAGGAAAATAAAAAGCTGAACATTTGAGACGTTCAAAATCTAGCATCATGTCAAACATTTTTTATTGAAGAAGGAGGGTTTGTATCTTTATATGGGAATGCCCGAGAATCTTTTTGAAACATCTCGCTTATTTCTATTTATATGCGTGATTCTGTCGATATTAAACATGAAAATTTAAAAAAAAATTATAAAACTTTCATCAGGTATAAATATATTTTTTAGTTTTTCGAAACTTTTGTTCTGTTCACAATCATAACATTGGTCTTTTAAAACATATTCTTGTCTTTTGGGAACTTTCATTATATTGGTTTTTGTTAGATTCTATAATCTTTATGGAATATAACAGTAAAAAATAAATCTTGCTGAGTGGAAATTTTAATTAAATAAACATTTTACTCATTCTTGGCTAATTATTTTTCTATAACTTAATTATAAACTCTTAGTTAATCTTCTTCTGGCTGAAATTTTTCTATTACAAAATAGTTTCAATTAAGAACACTTTGATCTTAGCCAAAAGACCAAGAAATGAAAAGGTTACAAGTAAACAAAAGAAAATTTAAGAAACATTGTTCTAAGCAGTTTAGGGATATCAGTTTCTAATTTTTATGCATAGGAGTTTGTGTTTTTCTCAAAATTCATGTTTAGATATTTTGAAATTGTCCTGAAGAATTATTAGTACCTTATATAGTCCCAACAATCCGTGGTTGAGGTAATAACTCACCACACCTTCAAAATTTATACTTTCCTTTTTTAATTTTATTATGGCAACAGCGATGGGATGACTAGTTTTTGTTTTGCTTTTTTACTTTTCGATCAAGCACAATTAATAAGTAAAAGTTTGGTTACTGCGCATGTCCAAACACCAAAACTCATGACTGAAATTCATTTGAAATAACATTAACTATATATAATATCCCTCTTTACATTTATAAATTTTAAACTCTACTTTCTACCATGGGTTTTTCAACTTGCCAGTTCCGTTTATTTTTACTTTCTTCGGAAGATTCTAGATAGTAAACATCACAATCTCTTAATGGGCATGAAACATTTTATTTCTAGGGTATATTTGAAATGAGAGATTAACAAAACGAATTACGAGTGTGCTTGATAGAGCGTTCCGTATAAATTAAAAAAACTAAAAAAAATATTGATCAAAACTGTAAGGCACATAAAAAAAAGCTCGAATTTCACCGCAAATAGCAATCACCTTTTGGAGCATGCGCAATGATTCAACGTTTACTCTCCGCTCATTTCTTAATCAGTTGTCACCGGCCTTTTTTTTGGTGGGACCTCCTGTGTATATACTTGCATACTATTAACTGTGCTGGTAAAAATTTGAATTATTTACAAATAGTATAATTGCATATTTTGTTATAATAACTTGTCATTTTCGCATATTTTTCTTAAATGCGTTTAAATTTCTCATTTTATTTGTATCGCCACCTAATTTTACTTCCGTTCATCCACCCTCTGCAATATGATTCATAGAAATTTATTTCTTTATCTTATTTGTGTCAGTCAAAAGAAAGTTTCTTGATTGCATTAATAAAATAAAATTCATATAGTGAATAGTTCACATTAAGTTTTTAGTGTAATTATTAAAATAAATTTTTACTTTTTATGGTGTTATTTAAAAATGCATAACATTAATTTGCGTTTTTGTTCTCTATTATTCGTTGATAAATTTTTGTGAATTCGCTGACTATAATATTTATAAATCAGTTTTTTTGGCATTTAATAAATTATTGTATATTTGTAAAAAAATTTAAAATTAAAATACCTCTTGAGTATTCCTATGTGTGAAAAGTTGTTCAAACTTTTTTATTATTTCAGTAAGTAATGACTTTACCATAATAATAATAAGCGGAGTTTTGTTTTTTGTTATAACTCATCCTATGGAGTTTTATAAACGAAATTGTTATTTAATTCGAATATTCAAACTGTTTAGGTTTTGTTAAGTAATTTAACAATGATATTGTGTACAACACCTTTTATTATTATGTTTTTTAAAATAAAAAATAATTAAGGAAATAATTTTTTTTTTTTTTGAAAACAGCATATGCTAAAAAATTAAATTTCTTCCTTGAATAAAGTTAATTGTTATTCTGTCATAGTTAATAAAAGTTTAAATAATTATATTATTTTGTTAGTTATTTCATCGATTATTGAATATTATAGTAGAAAGTTAAATTTATTGTTTGTTGGAGTATTAATCCTATTTCCTAGGATAATTGTCAAATAAATATTGATATTGATGAAGAATTATAATTAATTAACCATAACAATTGATTGATATAATATTGGTCTGAAATAAAATAATCTATATAATATAAAAATTTATGTATTTAAACACCATTGTGAAATATTACAAATTAAAATTTATACTGGAAATATTTTTACTATGTATTATAAGCTGTGTGATTTATAAATTAATAAAGTAATTTTTCATTCTCATGCTATGTAGATTAATAAAAATGTGTTATATTTAAATTATTAATATTAGTGAAATGTTTAACTAAAGTTCTTGTCATTTTAATACTCTTGATCTGAGATGTGATGGAGAGAAACATTCTGAAATATATTTGATAAATAAGTATTTTAACTGTTTTTTAATATGTAAAAACTTATAATAGATTTGTCTTAGTTCTTTAATGCCTCTTATTCAAATGTCATGCTATAATTTTAAGAATTAAATTAAATATAGACTTATCTATCTAGTAGCTTATCCAGTAGCTATCCAGTACCTTCTGTTTGAAATGGAATTTTTTTATGTTATTGACATTTAAAAAAATTATATACTGCAAAAATACTAGAAATTTTTCTCATATTTTTTGTACAAATTTTGCTTCTATAAAGATTATAATTATGTATATTTTACTTGAAAGACATTTAGGATTTTTCTTTTCCTAGTTGCTACTAAAAATATTTTATTTTCTAAATTATTAAAAAAATCATTTACAATTTTGAGTATATAAAATAATTTGTTTGAATACCTGTTTATAATAATAATAACAAACCCTTGATTTTTTTTTTTGTATACATCAAAAACACATTGTATTCCATCAGTACTTCTTGGACAGATTGTGATAATCATAAGATATTAAGTTACTGTATTTGTAGTACCACCTTTTGCCAAACAGTAGCAAATATCCTGAGATTATAATACTGTATGTTTGGGAACTTAAAAAACCAATAGCACATCAAAAATAATCATATTTTGATTTTTTTTAAAATAAAATATTATTAAATTAGCCTAATTTTGTATAATTAATTTTATTTTAATAAAAGCAACTATGAAAATTATCTAGGTTATTTACACTCATATGTTCATGTTCCTTTTCTACCAAAATATGTCGTTTTAACTTTTAAAACTTCCTTGAAACAAGATCCCTTTAAAAAAAGTCCCCTGAAGTTCTAATTTTTTATTTAATTCGAACTTTATTTATTAGAATTTATTTGAGAATATCATTTTATTTCCTCAAACATAAAAGAAGAAAGGGGAAAAAATCTGTTAAGCAATCAACCTGTTATTTCTATCAAATATAAATAACTAAAATTATGTTTGCCTCATTATGATTATGTGTTTTCCATCTGTCACACTCAATTATTATTCATCTTAATTTCTGATTTTGTGTATTTTATATATTATTTTCTCTTTTAATAATCAGTCATAAATGAATTTATTTCTTGAAATAATTAAATATGTTCAAAATTATTGAGTTTAAATTTATATGCTATTATTTTCCTTTGTTTTTTCAAAAATCTTCAGTAATTTGAAAATGTAAATATTATTGCAGGTACCATTTTCAATTAAAAATTCACCATGGCTTTAGCTCAGGTAAGCACTATTCATATGATATTATTTTGCATTTTATTTCCAGTTATTAAAAGATAAAGCTGTTTGAAGAATAGTATTAAAATCAGTCTAAAATAAGCAAATTGTAGTCCTTATAAATTGAACTCTCATGGCTATCTTACAAGAATTCCTATTTCAGTTTTATTATTTTATTTTACTTAGTTATTTATGCAATAGTTAGTTATTTTTTATTTTAAATGTTTAAGAAATATAATACAGTGAATAAAAAATAAATTGTTTTCATCAACTTGAAAAATAATCTTTATTTCTTGTTCCTTTCTGGATACTTTAGAGAGCAATTTCTGATTTTGAACAATTAATGAATGTATCTCTGCAAAGTTTTGTAAATGCATCTGCTGCTTTGGGAGAGCCATTGGCATCTTTTGTAAGTATAATATAACAATTTTTGCAAAATTATTGAAATTTGAAGTATTTTTTTGTGCAATATCAATTAATTTTCTAAAATAAATTCAATTTTTCAACAAGTATTAATATCATTTTTGTAGCACTAATAAGCTAGAATAAATATTTAGATTTCAATGCACTTTATCTCTATTGATATATTCTTAATATACTTTATTTACTAAATGACAGGCCACTAGCATTATAAAATTTCTTTAGAGGTAGGAATTCAGAAAAGAAAGATATGCAAATTTTTTTACAGAAAATAAATTTAAATTCTGAATATTAATTTTTTTAATTATTACAAATTAAGTGAAAGTTTAGCATTTACTTCATGATTTCTAAAGATGCTACGACTCCAAAATTACATGTTTCCATTGTTTTAAAATTCAAAATGTATGTTTTTAATGATACCAAGTAATTTTTTTCCTGTAATTTTAATAAATTTCAAATTTTTTTAAATAATAATTACAACAGTTATTTTCATTGTTGCATTGCAGTTTTAACCCTTTGGGCTGATCATTCTGAATTATGTATCATTTTTCCATTGTTGTCAAATAACCATTATAAGGCCACACCATTTAATAACACACATTTTTTTTTTTAGAATTTAAATCAATTACTTTATTTTTCAGTTTCTCTAAGCTCTAAAACAAATCCATATATTCAAATGTGTATGAATATTGCTTCTTATAAAGAAACAAATCTAATTCATCATTTCATCAAATCATTTAAATGATATTACTTTTCCATTATTAAAATTATTTTGCAAAACTTACCTTCTTTTATATAAAAGTTATATCTAATCTCTATCAATTTTCGATTTCCTACAGATTTAAGTTATGTTTCTTTAAGATATATTTTTCAGTTTAAGCCACAAGAATCTTTTTTAATTTGGTAATTCAATTTCCAATAATATTTTTTTTTGTTCCAATTCATATTTATGCTTTGTTTTATAGTAAAGGATATTCATTTTTTTTCTAATTCAAATTTTTATTTTAATTATAGTTTTACTTGTATAATTTTTTTAGGGATTATTCCAATGTGTTACTTTTAACAAAACTTGCTATTTAGAAATAGTTCTTCTTTTGGTTCTTTATTGATCTTAAAAATAAATTTCTCCTTACAGTGTTTTGAAAGCTTTATATTAATTTTCAAATTATTTTTTTTCCAAATGCATGATTTTTTTTCAGAAAATATAAATATTATTGTGGAAATATGAAATTTGTATTGAATTTTATTATTAAATTTGATCATGAATCAATCTTGAATGCAAAATAATAAAAAAAATACTCAATAAAAACAGAAAAAAATTTATAAGCATTCTTTAAAAATAAGTAAATTAGTTTCAAATTAATTATTTTTTCTTTTAATTAATTTTATTTTATAATTTTATCAAGTAATACAAGTGACATTTGTAGTTATACTCTTCTTTATTAATAATTTTACTACATAATCATTATTCCAAGATATATATATTTACATTGTTATGAAATTTTATTTCGAGTTTCTACAGCTTCTTTATTAAACTAAAACTCAAGATTATGTATTAATATATGTTTTCATAGTGTTTTTTTATTGATAAATAAGTTATTGACTTTAGCTAATATGCTTTTATTTAATTTCAGAGTGGAAAAGTAGTAGAGGCTTTTAAAAAAAATCTTGAACTTATTCAATTTGGGCTCTATAATCCTCAGCCACCAATGGTATGTAAAATTAATTGAATTCCTTTCATTCATTTCTTGTGAATGTTTGCACTGTATCCTTTTATTTATCTCCCCCTTATAAATCCAAGAATTCTTCATAATGAATTGTTGATATTTTAGATTTTGATATTATGCTTTTGTTTCAGTCTTCTTTCTGCATTCCTGTCCATGACAAATAGTTAGTGAATAATCTTTCATTAACGAATTTTATGATTTCTTATGTTATTACTTCACTTGTTTTAATTTATACAATTTTTTTTTATGAATGGTTTGTAATTTCTTTTTATGTGAATCCTGATTACTCTTTTTTTAAAAGAAAGCTTAATTTTTATAACTGTGATAATGTTGATTAATTAAAGTGATGTGGTTTATTTCCTCCATAAGTGTATGTATTGTGTAATAAACATGTCACATTTCTTGAAGAACATTGTCATTACTCAAAAAAGTACTTTTAGTTTGAAGTCAGATTAAATAAGCCTTGAAGTAGTGAAGATATGTATATTTTGTGGGTGAATTGTTTGAAGATCAAACAGGGACCAAACTCACAGCATTAGGGCTAGCTGAGTAACATAGCCACTATACAATCATAATTAATTGTGTATGGAGGATGTTATCTGGCTTTATGAATTTTTTACCATACTCTTCCACCAATGAGTTGGTGGTGAGACGAACAATACGCATGTGAGAGTTATTGGTGCTGATTATTACGATGTTGGATGTTGTTTCTAATGCACCTGCCAACTTTTGCTGCCAGTAGAGGGTGCAGAACAGTTGTAGAAAATTGTTTAATCAAGATCATGGATCACCATTGTGAATGAATGATGTGGGTTAGGATCAAACTTGTAACATTAGGGTTTGTAGTTGAGTAACACTTGTACGGAGGATATTATATGACTCTATGAAGCTTTCTTCACAATATATATAAAAACAACGGTGGTATTCTATGGAAAAAATAGTGTCAAATATTGCACAGAAGTAGGAAAAATATTTTAAGATATTAAAGTTACAATGATTCCATTTGTAAGTAAGCTGGATTAATTTAAAATATACTATAGACAAAGCTCATTGATTAAATTTCATATTGTATTGTTTAATTCCAAATAATAGCTCTAATAATTTTCATAAACCTATTTGTTAAACATCTATTCAAGTACTGATTCATTTTCCCCTTTATAAACAGAATTCATGAAACTTAAAAGTATGTGCAAAATGTTCTTAAGAAATTTTAATGATTTTCATTAAAGACAAATATTATATTCCAAATTCCTATTTTTCTTATTCTAATAACAATAAAAACCTGTCTGTTGATGATATCACTACCAAATTTGGCTCATATATACTTCAAAGTAAAGGCATTTTTACTTTTAAGTCACTTTTTGTGTGTGTTTTGATCCAGATGTTTTAAAAATTTAGGCAAATTTTAATATTATCAACTTTTTTTTTTCATTATTAACTTCTGAAAGAAGTAGTGCACAGAAATACTTGTTATACCATTTATCTTTATAACTAGATTGTTTAAGTATTGCATGAGATTTTATCTAATATTTATAATATTTTTTATTAAATATGTTCTGTCCAAAGTCTGTCAGAATGAAAGTTTTATACACTTTAAACAAGAAATGAAATAGGGAGAAGTGTGGGCATAGGAAACAGAAAATTTAGTTTCTTCCATTGCTAGTATGATGTTTCGCTCACCTCCTCACAAATATTGAATTTTTAAATAAATTTATTGCTATAGTCCTCTTAAGACATGGATTATATTTCATGACATATTTTTATGAGATTTCATACATAATTTTATTTTAAATTATAAGCTAAACCAATCTGTAATACCACAATTTAAAAAACAGATAATGAAGCATTAAATTAGAATATTATTTAAATATGTTTTTGTCTACTTAAATTCTTTATAAATGTATGAACATATAATGCTTTATGGTTGCACATAGTTATCTTTTAAAGCCTATTACTAGTTAAAGTTATAAATATTATCAATTTTGTTTTTATAATTTCAATTCTTTTTTCAATAATGTTACAAGAAATTTAAAATAATATATGAGAAATTATTCAGATAGTTGTATTCCTTTTAAATTCTTCCTACAAATTTAATTTACCAACTCTCAAATTTAGAAATTGGAATTGATATATTACTGTAAAGATACTATTTTTGAATTTTAATGCATCTGTATCTCATTTTTGATTTAAAAAAAATTATAATTTTATCTAAAAGATATTTTTTAACACTTGGTTTTATAGCCATTTGTTTAAATTTTTATTTTTATCCATCATCTTTCCAAAAAAATTTTTAAGTTAAAAATTTTTACTTGAAAACGACTTCATTGATAGTTTTAATTTCAAATTATTAATAAAAAGTGTTACAGTGAAAACTATCATAAGCCAATTTTTATAAATAATTTAAGGTTGCAGTTAATGACTAGTTGCAGGTTAAAGTCTTGTTAGAAATAAATGGTCTGCATTAATTACCGTATAAATCAAACATTTATTCGATACCATATGTTTGTGTAATTAGATCTGATTTTGTTTCCATTCTTCTGCAAATAAAGAATTGTTTCAATTTTCTTAGTTGAAAATCTAATGAAAATTTTATTTATTTATTATTATTATTATTTTGCTAAAATTATTTAGTAATATTTTTATAAATTTTGGCCTTTTTATCTTCTTCTTCCAGGACAGTGAAGGAATGAAAGTATTTGCTAATAAAATCAGGGAGATTGTGGTAAGTTTGTTTTTCTCCTTTTCTTTTTAATGTATGGGAACAAATGCGTTCCTTAATTGAACAAACTTAATGAAGAAAATGTAACAACTTTCATTCACATTAGTTCCTGTGCACATCAATAAATATTAAGAATAAGTAATTTTCATTTATTTACTGATTATTCATATTACCACTTTTGGTATATATTTTATAACAGCCATGATAAAATGTGAAATTTATGTATGAAAATATTTTTATTTTAACTACATATTAAAGTGCAAAAGTCAAATTATGTATTAAACAGGATCAAAATATAAATTTATTTAAAATATATAAATTGTAATTAAATTTTACAATTTATATATTTTAAATAAATTTATTAAATGAAGGTCATTAAATTTATTAAATGAATTATAATTTGGTGCCAAGTTGTTTAAGGCTGTGTTGTTATAAATATATATAAATCAAATTGAAGTGCTTAGTATTTCATCATTACGTATGTTCTGCTGTTATTTTAGGAATTCAGAGAGGGTCCAAAAGATAGCAATTTTACTAACCATTTTTCTACCGTTAGAGAAGCTATACTTGCACTTGGTTGGATTAATGTTGTAAGTACAATTTCATTGAAAAATTTAATTTTTTTAAACCTTTTACTTTTGTATTATATTTTAATGCATTTTAAAAAGTTTTAGTCTACTTTGATTTGTTAAATATTTTGTATTTTTAATAAACATGAAAGTAAAAAGATATATGTATTGATCATTCTATTTACAATTCATTGTAGTTAATTATTTTTTTTAATGACCAATACGGCTGTAATTTAATTCAAAATAATTCTGGATTGTAAATATTAGAAATAGACAGTTTATAATTATTTATAAATAATTATAAATAGTTTCTATAGCATCACTATCTGAAGTTATTTGAAACTGTTACTAAAAATATGGGTTTTTTATATTGTTGTATTGAAATTGAGCTACTATAAAAAAAAAAACTATATAGGTATTATTTAATATACCTTTTTATCATTATGATAAATTTATTCAGAAAGATTATTATAAATTAAGAAAGTAACTTTTATCTATGAAATAATAATAAAATATTTCTGACTGCCATCATATGGTCATCCTATTGTCAAGATGCATCTTTTCCCTTTTAATTAATATTCAGGCTTAAATTCAAAAAATTTCCAGTCATAAATTGATATATTTTGATGTATATATAGATGCTTGTATTACAAATTTAATTTTATTTATTTCTTTTAAGATATAAATGTGTTTATAACTAGCATTGCTATTATTTGACTTTTGATTTATATGCCACAAACAATTCAATCTCTTGTAATTTATATGCCGCAAACAATTCAATAAAAAAAGTTAATTTAAAATTAGTTACTTTATCTCAGGAAAATTAGAATTTATGTCCATATTTACTTTGTGTTATTTATTTATTTTTAATTTGCCATGCTTAAAAAAGTAACAAAATTTATTATTTTTGAAAAGAGATAATTGTAATTTATTATTTATTGATTGGTTTATAGTTTTCAATTAAAATTCAGTTTTATTTTCTTTTTAAGAAACCAGCACCAACACAATATATTAAAGATGCCAAAGAAGCAGGAGAGTATTATGGAAATAGAGTCTTGTCAAGTAACAAAGGGTAGGACCTTTTCTTATTTTTATAATAATTGCCACTAATGTTGTAAAATTGTTTTAAAATTTTGTTTAAAAACTTTAAAGCCTAAATTTAAATTGCATTTTTAAGGAAAGTGTTTTTGCTGTTGTTATTGATGATGATGATGTTCAGATGATTTTCAATTTGGGGAAAAAAATTGATTAATAACAAATATGTTTTATTTTGTACTTTTCATATTCCTTTAAAATGTGCAATTATTTTTGTTTGTTACAGAAATGAGTTGCACAAACAATGGGTTAATTCATGGAATCAACTATTGGTCGATTTACAAGAATATGTAAGAAACAATTTTCTGACCGGTTTCACTTGGGGAGCTGCTCAGGTATAATTATTTTTTTTAAATTTAGTAAAATCCTGTTTTGATAAAAATCAAATTTCTTTTTTATTCATTCTTTTAATTTATTTAAGAGAAAATACTGAATATTATATAAAAGATATGGAAATGATGTAATTAGTAATATGTAATAATTACAAATGATGTATTATAGTAAAATATTTGTCTCATTTCCATCCTTCTTCCTAAATTGAAATAGATTGTACTAATATACTTTAATATATGCAAAAGTTTAAAAAGGATTTTATTTTGTTCATTTGAAAAATACTTTAATAAAGGATTTTCATCTTTTTTTAATATGTGCTTGTACATATAGAATTATTGCTATTTCAGATTTTTCCCATGAAAAATAACTCGCAAATAAATTGGTCATATTTATAAAATGAGAGGTTATTGCTTTTGGCAGGAATTCACGAGCTATAAACTGATTCTAAAATTGTATCAGAATTTACTGGCAAATTAATTTCTATGGAGAGGAAACTAACTTGTTGATTGTGGTGGTTTATATCATTTGTAATTGTTCTTTAAGATAAGCTATTTTAAAAAATATATTCTGGAAAAAAAATGAATTTTTCATCCTATTTTAAGGGCAAAGGTGGTGCAGCTCCTCCCCCTCCTCCTCCCCCACCTCCATCTTTATTTGCTGATGTTGCTTCTCCAGCTGGTGGTGACAGCGCTCGTCAGGCACTCCTAAATGACTTAAATAAAGGAACTAGTATTACATCAAGTAAGTTTCTGTACTTTTTCTTCAAAAAATTGAAATGTATATTATCTGTATATAAACAAAGATTATTACCTGTATTCACTATCTATCTTTTGTACATGTCAATATAATATAGCTTTCCATGCATTTTAAAAATTTATTCTTAAGATTTATTGTGTGAATGTTAAATTATTTTAAATTCAGTAACTTATTTTAACGACAGACAAATTTCCATTTCTTTAAGAAGGCTAATTTTTTAGGTTAATAAAATATTAATTTTTTTAAAAAAAATTAAGAAACTAAAAAAATTTTAATAAATAATCTATGCATATGCTGTGCTAAGGAATTCTTTTATGTTTATCACAAGAGAGATAGAAAGAGATAATGAATAACTTTGAATGTATGCTTACATGTATAATTCCCACAATATATGCATCATTATATTTAAAACCTCTTTAAATCAATTTTTTTAAAATTTAAAAACAATTTTTATGTATTGTGTAATAAATATAAACTCTATTTTAGAAAATACGATTTTTTTTAATTAAGGGAATTAGTATTTAAATTTGAAAACTGGATTTGTGTGTGTGTGTGTGTTATGAAATGTATCTCCTTTCTTTTAACTATTCATATAAAGTAACTTCTTTCATGACAGATTTATTTTCATATTAGGACAATATGCAATATTAAGAATAGTTATTGGTATGGAATTTTGCAGTAATCTTAATTGCTTCTGAAAGCTCTTAAAGATAAATTCATTAGATTTATTTATTTGTATGAATTAGTTAATGAGTTAGATAAATAATGAAGAATTTTGAAAATTGTCTTTGTAAAATAATAATTTCTAAAAATTACTTTTCATTGCTCTGGAAATTGTTAGTAAAATTCTGTCTTTAAATATAATTTATGTGTATGTAGCCAAATTCCCAACATAAATATATCAGTGTATTGAAAATCTCGTTAATTTTTTTTTTCTTATTTTCAAAACTATTTCTAAATTGAATGTTACATTTTGCATAAAAATACAAAACTATGTGTACTTAAGGCCTTATCAGACAAACAAATACCATTTAAACTTTTATCGACAGTTTTCTACTTATACCTACAGGAACTGGTCAGGCAAGTTCTATTTTGTAGAGAGCATGGAAATGTTTTATGTGATGACCCATTGTTTAGTCACACATCTTTTATTGCTTCACACATTATTTACTATCAGTTTATGCCTACTGTAGGATTTTTCTGTTGAAAATGTCTTGCTACCTAATGCTTTCATTTTTAATATAACAAGATGTTGTGCAATGAAAGCTTAACAGATCAGCATATTTGGGGAGCAGAATTGGTTGACTTGATGCCTACAATCATATTGTTACAAGACACTCAAAACTATATTATATCCCCATTAACCAATAAACTATACATTCAATGTGACTTTTAATTAGAGTTGATTTTTTTAAAAGTTTTTATTTTGAGCTAGTGATGTTCCTAATATTTTGATCATTGCATGTTTATATAATGATATGAAAACAGATGCCTTGGCTGTTGAAATTTAAAGCTTTGAAATATATGTTTACATTTTTTTTAATGATTAATTGATTTTCTAGCATTTTCTCACTGAATTTCTGTTAATTAGTAATAAAATATTTGTAACAATATTATATCATGCATTCATTACTATATAAATGTATTTTTTATAGGTCTCAAGCCTGTTAAAAAAGGACAGTCTGCTCCTTCAGGTTCTGCACCCACTGTGCATAGTCCTGTTAAAGCTCAAACCGCCAAACCTGTTGCTCGTCCACCTAAATTTGTTTTAGATGGTCGAAAATGGGTAGTGGTGAGTAATTACATCACCTTAATAGTCTGGAGCTAAGAATTTGTTTTAAATAGGAGTAATTTTGAAAAAATAATTTCTCTATTGTTTCAATTATCTCTTTTATTTTCTTTCCCGGGTTTCTTACTCTAGTTTGCTAAGTCAAAATTTAAGTAATTAATATTAGAGAATATATTAATATTTTTCCAAAAAGTGAATTTTTTTGTAATTTATTGATTGATAAATTATCATTATTTAAGTTCATTTTCTTTCTTCGTGACTTAGTTTTGTTTTTACTTGTGCAGTATCATATGTTACTAAAAATTTTCAGGACACTTTTTTTTCACATGAACCTGGTAATTTAATTTAATTAATATTTTTCTATGAAAGTTTAAATGTATCTTTTAAATTTCATTTTGAAATTTTAAAAATATAAAAAAATTGCCATTCTCTGTTAAAATGTTGATCGATGAGTGTAATGTTCAATCATATTCTGTGCTTTAAATTCTTAATTTTAGAAGTGAAGGATAGTGGTTTAAAAATTCAATCCATTATCTATGTCGATTTAATGCTTGTAAATTCACTGAGAATTTTATTTTATTTCCTTCATCTGACTTTGGTGTAAAGTTATGAAGTGTTCTTAACATAATTTTGATTGCAGCTTTTGAAATGGGACTTTAATATTCATAATTTAATCAATTAATATAATAAAACTTGTTATTTGCAAATTCGTAATACTAATACCTGATTAATATGTGGTTTAATGTTGGATTTTGTTCCTTAAAAAATATTTTTTTTCATACTTAATAATTTCTTCCAGGAGTACCAAAGGGGTCAGTATGGATTAAGAGTGGATGTTGAAGATATATCTCAATCTCTTGCTATGTATAGTTGTCAAGATACATCACTAGAAGTAACTAACAAAATGAATAATGTTGTGATTGGTAAGATATTGACTATAATATTTCTAAAATTGCAGCTTGGATTATTGAATCATTAAAAGAGATACTTTAAATATTAACTTTATTCAATTATCTGTTTAATTTTATTTTTGTTGAATATAAAAACATCAGATTAATAAATCTTTCTGTACTTATCAGCTTGTTGTTTGTTTGACCTTTTTTTTAAATTTATAATTTTTTTCACTATTTTTTTCTTTTGGTGAATAGGAAATTGTATGAATATTTTTTACATAAAGATCCCCCCCCTTTTATTCCAGATTCATGCAAAAATATAGTGGTTGTTCTGAAAGATATCATTTCATCTGTTGAAATAATAAGGTGTGATCGTTTGAAACTTCAGGTTAGTTTTAAAAATCATAATCTTAAAATAATTTAATATATTCTCATTTTATCTCATTGTTCATTTTAAAATCTTTGGTTGTTGATATTGATGACATTTTAAATGAATTTTGCAGTGTGATGGTAATGTCCCTTTGATCAACATGGATAATTGTGATTCAGTTCAAATTTTCATAACTCCTGCATCTAGAGGAGTTGAAATCATATCATCGAAAGCAACTTCCTGCAATATGTGCCTGTTGAAACCAGACGGTGATTATGTAAGTGTTTTATGGAAGGATATAATTTTTTAAAAATATAAATCCATTCACTCGATAGATTATTAAAAATTTTACTACTTATTAATAATGGTTGGAAAATTGGTTATATTCAAATAAACAAAACAAACCTAAATTTCTTGTTTAAAAAAACTATATGTTTGTCATTTTTTAAACTTATAATTTTGCTCTGAATTCTTTGTATATGAAAATTACATAGGCTGAGGAAGTTGAATTAACATATTTATAATTTTACGGTGAGTTGTTGAATAATGTGATATTAAATGATTATATCAAATTATACTAAATTATATAGAAGAAAAATTTGAGTACATTTTAAAGTGGAAATCTCAGATTTAAATCATTTGCTAGAAATGTGCAAACTGATCACTGTCCTTATTTGCTGAGATTTTATATACAGTCTTTACAGAAAAGATTAAAAGAAAAGAATATTTTAATTTTTAAATACGCTTTCAGATTGTATATAATCAAATCATTTGTTTGATTAGTGTTTCATATATTATAGAAAATTACTTATTGTATATAGTTATAAGATGATTTTAAAAAAGTACTATTATTATTTCATTTGTTATGTATGTAAATACTTAAAGAAATACAGAAAACGCATTATTATCATAAGCTCTTCTATTAATAAAATATTATATTATCTTTGTAAAGTATCAGAAGTTTAGTGTAGTCTTTTCATATTCGTTTTACACAGGAAATATATGTTTAATTTTCTTTTTAAAAGAATAATTGCAAAACTAGTAATTAACTTGAAATCATATCTTCAAATATTCCCACACAATCATTCATAATGCTTGAAAAATTTGATAAGTTATCATTCTGTAGAAAATTCAACTATTTTTGGAATTTTTTTATAATTACTGAAAATAAGTAAATGGGTTTAATCCTCTCCCCTTTATTTCTGCTATCCTAACTTTGAATTCTTCATAATAAATTCATTTATCAAATGTTTAAAAAAAATATCTATAGTATAAAACATGTAATTTCAAATATTTGTTTGCTCTTTACAGAAAGAAATTCCAATGCCTGAACAAATCAAAACGGTGCTTGCAGGTGAAAAACTGGTATCTACAGTAGTTGAGAAAAATTAAACAACTGTGGTGATTATTCCCAATTTTCTATTTAATTTTGTAATGAGGTTGTGAGATTGACGGTGCAGTGGACTTTCTCTCAACTAAGATGATGTATTAAATTTATCTTCACACCATTACTATAAAATTTATCCAGTAGTTTGTCTTTCTTTTAATATGAAATTGAACTCTAATCTTTATTCATAATGATGAATTATGGAAACTCTGTACATGATTTTTTTTCATGCGTTTTCAAGCTCATTATTGTAACTCATTTTGTATGTGATTTGAAACTGTATTAATAAAGGCTTTTGATGCTGACCCAGTAAATATGTTCAAATTCTGTTTTAAAAAGACTATGCTGGATATCTTGTTAAAAAAAATACAAAATTGTTTTAGATTATCATCAATTCTAACAATGTTGAGAATATGACGTTGATTAGTTAAAAATTTCAGTTAGAAAAAAAAAATTCTCAACTTATTTTCTTTATCTTTTTCATTAGAAGTTCTGCCTTTATTAACTAACTACATCAGTTAGTAACTTTTAGAGATGAACAATCATTTTAACCTCTTAATTCTTCCTCCATACATATAAATCATAAGTCCTTTTTTATAGTATTAATTCCTATGTGTTTATTCCAAGGCATATACTAGTATAATATATCTTTGTGTAACATCAAATATAAATTTTTACTGTGTTACTGTAAAACTTCTGCATATTTAAGTAACTTAATACCCCTCCCCCTTCTTTGCAACTAATTTGTATGATTTTATGTAGGTGGAACGAAAATCAGTAAATCATTGTCATTCTAATTTCTTTGTACTTCTGACATAATTTACTGAATTTTAAAAAATAGTCACTGCTCTCTCAAATTTTTACGATTTAAAACTAAAATTCCTGCATTTAACATTATTTCAAGATTTTTCTCCAATTAAACAAAACCAATCCTTTTCTATGAAAATTACTAATTGTGTCATTGCATTTACCAAATATACTATATCACTACATATGTATATGAAAGAGATTAACAAAGCCACAACTAACCCAAATGTCCGAGAGATTAAGGGCATATAGAGCAGTCAGTGTGCAACTATTTGCTATTGGAGTTTGTGTTAATATTTGGATGGAACTTTTATGAAAAATTATGTGGTTCATTCATAGGAACCAATGATTTTTAAAAGGAAACTGATTCTCTTAACTATTAAAAAGGATTTTCAAAAACCATAGAAAAAAAGTCACAGTTCCCTGTAATGCATCTTTAAAAAATCATGTAAATAGAAAAATAAATCTTATGTTGGTTTAATGTAATTTACAGTAATGAAATACTTAAAGATTATCTACAAGTTTTCAAATACACTACATCTTACTGTCAATTTCTATTATGTTTAATCAATTTAAGCCTATTCTTTTCTTTTAGTATCTCCCAATTGATAGAAGTGCTGTTTTATAATTTTATTAGTATATATATAAACAATGCACACTTTCTACAGAGGTGTCAAATTTTAATGAGGCATAGAAACTTGCAATGACAGATAAGATAAGGGAGTTAATTAAATATAATAATAGTGAAATTGCTACTTTATTTAAAAACGGTCTGTAGTTTAACTACAAAACATCCATCACATAATTGGCTTTTTTTAGGTGGATAAAAGAAACTTAGTTAATTATTTCAGTCATATTTTAGGAAATAACTAAAATTATCCAAATGAAACCATTGATACATAAATATTGTAATAACATTAGGAAAAAAAATGTTAGATTTTGTGTGTATAATCTGAAAAATATTTCCCTTACTAGCCATAAACAAAAGTATATGCTCTAAAAAATAAATTTTATTAAGACTTAACTCACAGGAAGTTATAATCTGAGTTCAGAAAATTGATTTTATAATAGAATGTGTACAATAAAACAATCGCTAGGTGGCAGACACTAGCTTCTCCACTGGGTGAATGCAGATGAATTGGCAGAAGGGCCACTAGAAAAAGAATCATAGAATATCTTAAAATATGACATTTGGTAAAAAAAAATCAAGCCACAATAAGTCATAAACCATTATTTAGATCATAAAATAATTACAACAAAACACAACTCCAAGGATGTTTTCAATAATTAAAGGTTTGTTTGTAGGAAACAAACGCTAAGACAATGCGCCCTGTTTTACATTAATTAGAAATCCATTTAAAATGATTGTATTTTATTTCTAAGATAAAAGTAAATGCATTTAATCTTTTTAACAAGGATGTAATTTGTCCTTTAAAGATTTACACTTTTGATTGGGGAATATAGATCATACTTCATAAAAACAACTTCTACATCTACAAGTAGAATAAAAAGGATCTAATATATATAATTGGAATGTCAATAAAAGAAATTGAGACAGTATCATATATGACATTAAAAATTTTTTTAAACAAAGAAGCTTTTAAAATGTTCATAGAAAAAAGATTTCAAATTTGTAGCAAATAAAAATATTTTTAGAGAAAATTATAAGTAAGCAGGCAACAGGAAAGAAATAATGAAGGAAACAAATATACCTTGAGGCTGCTCCAAAACCTGGTGATCCTGGGGAAAAAAATGTAAGAATTACAAACAGAAATTATATATATATATATATATATATATATATATATATATATATATATATATATATATATATATATTTGAAATTATAAAGCAAGATGCCTTCAATTAAAAACAAACATAAAATATTAAATATTTTCAATTCATTTCAGCAATTTAATTTCATATTTAGGATGAGGAAAAATGAACAGCAAAAAACTCTCAAGAAACAAAAATTTCAAACAGCAGCATTCATGTTTATTTAGTACTTTTTAATTATAGAAGCTATTTTAAATAGAAAGAAATTAAATATAGAAATTAATAATTTAAAATATAAACATTACATCAACAATTAAACATTTCCTTTTACATTTATATTCATTTTTTATAGGGTGAATTGTACATACAAGTAATAGAATCAGTGCACCTTTAAATTAATATTTCATTTTATTTTCAATTCAACGATGGGACTATCTTAGAATCGACTCATTATTTACATAGCTCTTTAATCAAAATTTAATAACTGCTTCTATATAACTTTAAAACTATTATAATACTTTTTCTTTTCATTAAATAACTTCATACTTTAATGGTTAACTACTTATCTCCATATAAATTTCATATGAAAATAATTTAATTCACATGTTTAATATCAGCATAGAGTATTTCTTTCTTTTCTACTTATAACATCAGAATTAAACTGGGGGGATGTTGCAAGTTAATTATTTAGTGTTATTAATGTAATATAATATCCTGGTACAAATTTTATTTTCTATATAAGTTTAACCACTTTCTTTCTTACCAATTAATACAGTAGAAAAATGCAGAAATCTGAATGTTTTAATTTCTATGAGGTACCATTCAACAGAAATTATTTCAATTTTGATAAATCATGTTAGTGTTAAACTTTGTAATTTTATTCAACAAATTAGGAGGTAAAAATAAATCAAAACTGTAAAACATTTTAAATATGGAAACAGCAATGTTTTTCTATTATTATATGCATTGGCTTATAAAGCAAGAATAATTGTTAATTGATTTATTATCAATATTCATAAAACCATGTCTATGTGTGTAGTTTTAACACATACCTATCACATTCACAGACATGAAACTTATTCTACAGGTAGTTGTAATGAGAATTCAATGGATTTTAAAGCCTGTATTTTAAAATTTAATGTAGACAATTTTTATTTAATATAATATTAAGTAGTGTTCCTCACAATACTATTTCTAATGACTATACATGTGTATGTGTTGGGGGGGGGAAGAAAACAACTATTATTCATTATTTTTTTCACTTCTAATTTATTGGCAATATTTGAAGAAATAAAATTACATCCCTACATATGACAATTTAATTCCATTAATTTTTATAAAGCATTTAATTAAAAACTTTTCTTCAATTAAAAACATTTTTTTCTATTTATTTTAATTTTTTACGATGAGCTCAAAGATTTTTTATGGATTCATACTAAAAAATTCACATTCATGGGTAGAAGTTTCATTTCTTCACTTATTTTGTTAAGAACCAAATTAGGAAATTAAAAACTATGAAAATTATTTTTATACTAATTTAAACTTTAATAGCATAATTTGCAGCATTTCTTTCTTTCTTTTTAAAAAAAATTCATTGGGTTTTTTTAACTCTATAATTCATGTGATATCATTGTCACAAAGAAAAATAAACACGCAAAATCAACATTATTTTTTTTACTGCATTCACATATCTTTATTTTTATACTACTATGGTTTTGTTTTCAATGACATTTATCATGTCATGGACATTTCATCTGGATTCTGCTAATTTCTATAAAAACCAAAAATGACAACCTACATTTTAAATTTAAAAAGTCAAATTTCAACTGCTTAAATGACATAGGCAAACTTTTATAGATACTAACACAGATGCATATATACTGAAGATAAATAAATCCAGAGAATTTTTCTTTTCACACAATGATCGTTGACATTTTTTTTTTAAAACCTGAATTTATACTAATTTAAATATGAGGATAACCCTTCTTATAAACAAAATTTAGGTAACAGACATTTTTTTTATTTTAATGTGCAATTATTCCTAAATATTGGAAATATTTTTAATGCAATGTGTATAAAACTGATAGATCCATCAATAACACTTTTATCAGTTGCAAACATTAGATAACTTAAATATATACAATTGACACTCTTTTAATAATCTAATATATCAAAATTCCAATCTTAAATGCATTTTTAAAACCTGATCTTCTAAAGCAGCATGATTAAAAATATTCAATGAGAACAAAATTTTAATTTAATTTAAGCAATAATAATCCATAAAAACTTAAGAAAGTCAGCAAAAACATTAATATTTATCCTTCTTGCAAAATGAAATATCCAAATAATATATTTAAAAACAAATATTTCAAACAATTTAGCATTTTTTAAAAAAGGATGACACCACTCTTTAAAAAATATTTTTGATTCCTTTCATCTTAATTTTTATCATATTATATCAAATGAATATCCAATAAAACTAACTTGATACTAATGAAATATGCAGTATGATTTAGATACTTTGCGTTACAAATGAAACTTTAATTTCATTTAATGCTAAATTGGTATAAAACCATAATTTTATACTTCATATCATAAGATTAAAATATGAATAAACAGAAAAAAAAATGTATTAAATATATTTGACATATAAATTATTATATATATCAAGAGGAGAATCCTAATTAAAAAATCTAAAATAAGATAAACTAAATATTATATATATCTAACCTCCAAATGAAGGTGCCCCTCCAAAGACAGAACCCCCTCCAAATGGACTAGTTTGCTGCTGACCAAAGCCGCCAGAATTCTGAGCCAAGGAACCAAAAGTAGGTGTGTTAGCAGATGCAAAGCTGAAATAGAATAAATATTAGTCTATCAAAGTTAAAAGTATTAAAACTCCTAATGTATATTCAGATGCTATAGTAGTAATTACAAACAATATTTATATCTCATAAAGTTTCTCTTCTGTTTCAGAACTTATCTATTTACTTTTCTCAGTAAATTTAGGGGAATTTTTCTTTTTTTCTTTTTCCACTGTTAGCTTTGAATTTAGTAATACTGATGCAAATGATTTATTTATAATGACTTTGGTTTCAAGAATATATAAAGTATTTTGCTTATTTTAATATTCTTTTGTGTGAAAAAGACACCTGGAATTTGTTATGGTTAGGAAAAGAAAAATTTATAATTTTAGATAAATATTTGTGACTTTTTCTGCAGTTAAAATTCAAATTTGTGAATGTTTCTCAAGTTTTTAACTATGCACCATGAAAGCCATTTAGTATGCTAATTACATGGAATGATTAATCATGAAAGGTAATTCGGCTGATTCTATTTAATATGGAAATTTTTAAAAGTTTCTGTGCTACATTTTACTTTTCAGGTAATCATTAAATACGTTTAGAATAACATGAAAATGATTACAGAAATATATCAAAATCGTTGCCTAATAAAATATTTTTTTTTTAATTTCCAAAAACTAGTTTTATTATTAAATTAATATTAAAGATAGAATAATACTTTGATGAAACAATAATAAATTTATGAAAAATTAGTATAATTTTACTTAAACTTTACCTAATTATAAAACCAAAAATCAATAATAAATCAAATAAAAATTGAAAAATTATAGGAATTTATACATTAAATTCTACATTTTAAACTCTATAAACCTGTAACAAAGGAATCGAATTAAGAAATAATAATTTCATATAGAATTAATTTTAAAAATGATACCAGAAAACATATTTAATAAAAGAAAGAAATGAATTTTACATATCTAATACAGAGCATTTGCATTTTTCAACTCATTAGATTAACAAACCTATTACAAAATCTATTTTAGGAGAGGTATCATAATTCTGAACCATACTTAGATAGTAAGGATGACATCTGAGTTAGCACTTAACTTTCTAAATTTCGATATTATACTTAAAGGAAGACTTACGAACCATAATGGCATTTTAAATGGACTGATGGTTAGCTCTCATTTTTAGGACTAGAGGTTTTGAAATTTGATTGCATGAAAGATTATTCATGTGTGTAAACCTGATTCTTGCTAAATATGAAGGTTATATGCTGTTCCATTTTTTAATAATTCATGCAGAACTTTGGAAAGAGACGTATGGGTTCAAATATGTAATGGTAATCTCATCATGATTCAAAATCATGCAGTCTATCTCATAATAGTTTTCATATTGCTTTGAAATGAGTCATCAATGTAATTAAATTGACCCACAAAAGTAAACTTAATGCATGTTAAATCCAGAACAACACTTTAATTGGACCAGCTTTTAAATTGATTACTTTCCACTTCTGAGAATTCTTGCAATTCTTATGAATGACAGAGTTTACCAACTCAGATTACATAAACAAAATGGCATTTTCCTGGATACCACTTTGAATCTTACCTCGAAAAATTGGCTGTTTGAGCACCACCTTGAGAGCCAAATACAGAGCCCAGAGGACTGCCACTTCCAAAAGCAGGAGGACTGCCAAATGCTGGTGGAGAACCAAATGCAGGAGCTGCACCAAAAGCAGGAGCTGCTCCAAAGCCACCTAATTCAAACATAGAAATGTGTTATAAGCATAATAATAATAAGTGGTATTTGAGTATTAAACATACATCAGAAATAAGCGCAAAAAGAAAAGAAGAAGTTTGAGCGATATCATGTTAGTTTACTGGTTATGTTTGCTCAGGATGGGGAGTCAAGTCTGAAGTTTTGTATGTGGTTAGTATCTAAATATTTTGTTCTTCCATTTTTTAATGATTCATGAAAAATACAAAAATATTAATAAATATAAAAATTAAAGGTATGCACGTAAAAAATAATTTTTTTTCTTTATTTAATATTGGAGATGAGTAGAAATTTTTTTAATAGGTTCATATACCTAACTGTTGACAGAGTAATTTATATTATGATCTAAAATGATATGAATGCTTAATATTTAAATTTATAAGCAACATTCAAGTCATTTATAAATAGGTCACACAATTTTAGCCACCGCTTCCCTCTAACGGAAGTTTTTTTGCTCTTTCAAAATTTTGTATTATAGAAGAAAAAAACTATGCATCATCACAAAAGCATATTCCATTCATTATAAATATAGTATTTGTAAGCAAAACTTTTACATCATAACACAATTCAAAATTTCATTTATAAATAAAACTGAGTAATAAGAGTTTCAAATATACATAAAAGAAATTCAATTTTTTGAAATATCCACACCTTTTACTACAACTTAAAGGTCATTTTTTTTATTGGAATGTTTTGTTGCTGATCTATTTTGGAAAAAGATGGGCATTACATGTCCCTTTAACCGATAAATGATAAAAATAATTCCTAATAATAATACATATCAAGATATATTATTAATGAGGAGCAGCGAGAAAAATTAGCTTGAAATGCTAGATTTTGTCTTCATTAACTTTGTCAGATTCAAGCTGTAACCATGCCCAAGTTTAATCTCTTTCCATCAAAACAAAATCTGTAATAATTATTTATAAGTAAATTAATCCAAGAGTTTTCTGTCACATGAAATATCTAAATGCTGATCTCAAATAAATAGAAATATTATCCAAGACAATGCTCAAATTAGAAAACAGACTTCTAATGCAATTTTTATTTTCCGAGAAATAACCACATAAGATCTATAATTAGCATATTAGTTCAGCCCAATTGTAATTTTAAATGAAAAAAAAACATAATAATTTTACTGTTTAAAACTGTTAAGTTTGTTATCTGAAGCAGAACTCTATGTTTGCACTTGGATATGTTACCACATAAAAAGTGGAAGGTGAAACTACAATGTTATATAAATTCAAATAAAAATCTGTAATCTGAGAGAGAAGTTTTGAATTAAAATAATATAGCTATAAAAAGCTTTATAATATAATTATTAATGGTAGAACATTAGTAATTTGCTATTTATTGTTTTTTAAAAATCAGTTGCCAGGAAAAAAACCTTTTTTTCTCCAAATTTTTTGCAACTTTTTTCAAAATATCAACAATTATGACACCATTTGAAATTGTAAAATAGCACATTTAGAATAAGGCCCTTCACTTTTTTTTTTTTTTTTTTGCCCTTTAATAACCATCAGGGGTAATCTCTTCTAAACTTTTTCCATCAAAAGTCTTATTCCCTTTCCTTTGGATAAATTAGGAGAAATTGATTAAGGCTGTGTATAAAAATTAGCAAATATAGATCTTAAGAGTGAAATGAGCATGCTTACTGAATTTGTTGCAAGAATACGTATTTAGAACCTTTTGACTGACAGATTGAAAACAACATTAGAAAGGTAACCACATTTGCAGTCAAACTAATATACTGAATTTCGTTGAAATTAAATCACCACAAGTGAATGTACAGACTGTTATTTTTTTTATTGTTTTGGTTCAAAATGTGATAAGTATTTTTAGTTCTTAAACCAATGCATGAAATTTTAAATTATCTACTTAGGTCGTTGTGTTTTGTAGCTATCTAGTTCATAAGTATTCAAAGAAAAAGACAGACTTCCAATGAATGGATTTCCAACAAAATTTGACAGAAATTCAAAATTTTAGTAGTATTTCCATGTATAATATTTCAATATTGTAACTCAAATGTTTTTTTTTATTTTTTTGAGTTGCTGTGTTACACAAAATCTTAATTTTGAAGATTTCAATACCTTTTTCTCTATACTGCATATACAAAAAATAGGGGGGGGGGGAATCTTATAAACATATTTCAATTACTTTTATTTTTCCTCCTCACCAAAATTGATTCTTCGAAAAATAATATCAATATATTGATCTGATATTTTTACCAAAAATTTTCTTCAATATAATATAACACATATTTAAGTGAATTCCATAAATTCTGCTTCATGTTTAAAATTCTAAAAAATAAAAATAAAAATTCCAAATTTTCAATCACTTGGTATTTAACAATTTAAAATAAAAATAATAATGATACTCAAATATTCGTAAAACCATTTCAGATACATACCTGGTTTTTGTGGGGTTTGCTGGAAAGCACCAAAACCGGTTTGTGCTACTGATCCTCCACCAGAAGAGAAGCTTCCACCACCAAAAGATCCAGTATTTACTTTGTTTCCAAAAGTAGAAGCCCCTCCAAACACGTTTCCTGCAACAAAAGAAAACACTCTTTATAAATTACTACAATAAACTAAAATTTGTCGAAAAAAAGGCACAATGATAAAGCAAAAACTGTTTACCAGAATCAGAGTTAGGCTTTCCTAGATTCCCCATTGAAAAAACATTTTTGTTAGCATTTTCGGCAGAAGGCTGTCCGCCAAGACCACTGAAGAAAGATCCTTGACCAAATAAACTACCTCCTGAAGACTGACCAAATGGTGTGCTGAAAATTATAGTAGAAGTGTTACTTCATGCAGTCTTTTTATAGATTAAATAAAAAAAAAATTAATAATTTTTTTTTCTGGTTTTTATTTTTAATTTGAAATTCATTACCATAAATATTATAGACTATTATATATATATATATATATATAGTCAAATTCATGACCAAGCATCACTTCTGAAATGGAACCAAAATTTATCTCATTAATCAATTAATTGAAGTATCTCATTAATCAATTAATTGAAATTCGAATATAAATATGAAATATATCATATAATGAGTAAAAATCATTTTTTAAAAAATGAAGGCTATAAAATAACTCTTAGAAATCATATTTTAATTCAATAAATTGATTTCTATCTAATCAGAAATTTTATTAATTAACCTAAATGTTAATCCAATAAGTAAATT
>JAOUZG010043210.1:4759603-4833867 GCA_026289955.1 Argiope argentata
TTTATTAGTCTAAATCCTTCAAAGCTAGGATTTTTTTTAAAAAGAAAATGAAATTATTAGAAACATTCATAGGTAAAATAATGAAATCAGAGCAAACAAATGTTACAACATCTAACAACAAAAGATTATATACAATTTAATCCTAGAGAGAGAGAGAGAGAGAGAGAGAGAAACCTAACATATTAAACAATAAAAAAGACAATAATTAATTCATTTTTCTAATAAGTTATTACGAATCATGATGGGGAATAAATTATTTTGTTACATGTAAAGATAAGATAATCGAAATATAAATAAGCATAACTTAAGTAACATAAAATTGTATTAATTGAAAAAAACTAGTAACTAGTTTTACCTAGAAGGTGAAGATACAGGAGTTCCAAAAGTAGGTGGACTTTGTTGCCCAAATACTGATTTAGCTAAACCAAATGACCTGAAACCAAATAGATTTTAAAACCTTTTTTGTCATATCTCAATTTTTTTAATGAGATAAAAAATCTTAATTTCTAAAAGAGAACAATGAAGATAATTCTATTTTTTTAAAATTCATGCCTTAGAATTTTTAAGGCTTTTCTATTAATGATGCATCTTTTTTCTCTTTTTTCAGAAAGTATAAATAATTATTAATTCATTTTTAGCAGAAACTTATTCATTAAAATTGAAAATATTTAAACTATTGATGTGGCAGCCTTTCTTTTTTGCATTAACTTCTATGCATAGAATATGAATTTGGCTTACTTCAGATTTGAAAGAAAAAAAGATTTTTAAGCTACCTTGAAGGTCACAGTCAATAAAACACAACATTGTGAATTGACAAGATATAATAAATACATAACATATAAACTAATATCTAAATTTCCAAACTATTAAATCTTATTAAATGTCTTATTTTATAGATTCAACATGCTCCAATTCCACATCTACGCATATTAATAAAAATGCAACTCGAAATGCGTTGCTAAGCGCAAAACTGGAGAACGGCTCGACCGATTCGGCTAATTTTTAATAAAATATTTTCGTTAAGACACGAGGATGGTTCTTATGGAGAGAAAAAATTAAAAAACTGTGTGGAAAATAGTTAAAACGACACTTTTCTTACTTTCCCGCCAAAAATCTTCCTTTCCTTCTTCCACACCAACTGAATTAGATAGCAGGAAGTAATAAATTATGATTTGTTTAGAAAAGAAATACGCGAAGTCAGTTGGTTTTCATTCATAGATAATGGGATGTTTAAAAAAGAAAGAAAATAGTTGCTTTTATTATTAGTAGGTATGAATATTTAATCTATGCCTGCTCAAAATAAAGTCTGGGCAGGGAAGAAAAAAAAAGAATAACAAAAGGGAAAAAGGGTTTGTAGAAAGAAAAGTAGTGAAGAAAAAAAAAAAGGATAGAAAAAAAAGAAGGGTGTGTGCGGCACCATTATTTCGTCTGTGAGAGGCATTTTCCAAGCTGTTTTTAAACTTTCGCATATCTTGAAAACCAATTGTGTCTTTATTTGTTTAGTGTGTTTACATTTATGAAAATTTGAATCTCAATATTCTATAAAATTTTAGACCCTTCCCTCCACCATTTAAGTAAAATATCAATTCATTGCTCGGATAGGAAGAGAAAGAAGAGTAGTACAATGAACAGAACATCTGAAGAAAATAATACTATAAATGAATTATAAGATTATCAAAAAAATTTTGGTTTAAAAATATTTTGGTGAAAAACCTGTTATGAGTCACGGCTACATAAATATTATATGAAAATTTTAGCGAGGATTAATACTTGCGAACCGACTGGTCGCCAAAGGCGGCTAGTTAACAATAGATCTACAGTTGGAATTAAATATTAAACTTGCTATTCACCAATTTTAATGCCTATACTTTGTTTTTAATCTACAGCAATCGGTATTAATGAGAGCAAATATAATTAACATCTTAAATAACCTGAATTTCTTTTGATAAAAAAGTTATAACTTGACCATGAGGATATAATTTGCCACAGTTAAATATGTATTAAAAAAAACTTTTTAAACTATACATTTTTATAACTATGGAATTAAATATAAAGAACAAATTATTTTTGTGAAACTAACATGAAATCTTTGCTTTCTGAAGGTAAAACTGGTTTGATAAAGCAAAATGAGATATCAATTTTTTAACAAAACTGATATTAAAAACTAACTTTTAATACTTCATTTTAACAAATAATATTTGTTACATAAGTATGAAAAAAGTTATAATAATATTAAATTTTAAATAATTTTAAAAAATAATGAAAATAAAGAAGAAATTTTAATAATTAAGAAATATATAGCACTTCAAATACAATATAGAACTTCCATCAAATGCATTAAGAGGTATTTCTATGCAAGGAATTTTTATTATTTTTAATTAAATAATTACATAGTATTTAAATCCTTGAGTTAATTAAGAATTTTTTTAAAAAAATAATTTTTTATAATCACAAAGTGCAATAGTTTTTGAATGCATCTATTTTTTGAAAATAAAAATCATAAATAGAAACATTCTTTAAAATTCCTAGGATAGATTTTGAATCAGTTTAAAATTAAATTAAAACTGCAAGGAATATTTCTGTACTATGTTAATAGGAAACTCCAGATGTATAGATTCATGTGATATATATTTTTCTCTGACCTACTCAACTTTGATTCATAGACATATTAATAGTTAATGATAAGATCATTGTCATATACATCTTTTTTTTCTGATGCGAGTGTTTTGATTCTGCAAATTAACACATCATTCAACCTAGGATTTTATTAAAACAATATTTACTCACAGACTATAACTATCAAAATTTTTTTAAAAGGTGAATCATAGGATATAAAACAGAAAAATTTTATGGCCTTAAATATTATTACAAGAATAATGAAAGAAAGGAACATCATTCATAGATAGTAATATTACTTTTTTGACATGAAGCATAAATGGAAAAAATATGCCATTTTCTTAAACATAATTTTCAGCTAAATAATTAATTTATTTTGTTTATTCATGTATCTATGAAATACACAGCAATTCTTCATTCATTCAGAGGTTTTGTCTTAAAAAAGATGGTGTATAACTACCTTGAATTTATAAAGTAGTATAAAGCTCTTTTGAATAAAGAGAGAAAGCCATACCCTTGAGTTTCACCAAATGCAGATTTTCCAAAAGAAAAATTAGAGGCAGGTGATTGATTCCCAAATCCTGAATTTCCTGAAGTATTACTGCCAAAAACAGATGTCTGTCCTGTTGAAGTTGGTGAAAAGAATGATCCACCTGACTGTGTAAAAGAATTTGTTTGGGTTGTCGATCCAAAAGGAGAGGCTTGTCCAAAAACTGGTGTTTCTGAGGCTGGTTTTCCAAAGAAAGATGATTGTGTTGTAACAGTTTGCCCAAATGTTGACTGGGATGTAGGAGTTTGGCCAAAAAATGATGAAGCCGTACTGCTAGCTTGTCCAAAAACTGGCTGTGTAGCTTGAGTAGACACAGCTGCAGTGGATATAACAACATTTGGTGATGGAGAAAATATGGAAGAATTGTTTGCCTGTCCAAACAACGTTAGTGGCTGGGAAGTTTTTGCTGCAACTGAAAAAGCAGATGAAGCAGTGGTAGTTTGAGAGGTTGTTGCTGCAACTGAAAAAACTGATGATGTAGTTGTAGTTTGAGAGGTTGTTGTTGCTGCAGGAAAAATGGCTGAAGTGGTTGAAGTTTGGGAAGTTGTTACTGAAGCAGGGAAAACTGTTGATGAGGTTGGAGTTTGGGAAGTTGTTGCTGTTGAAGGGAAAACTGTTGAAGAGGTTGGAGTTTGGGAGGTTACTGCTACTGCTGCAGAAGAAACTGTAGAAGTTTGGGAGGTTGCAGCAGGCGGATTTGGCACAGAACTATTGGTATCAGCAGGCTCTGAAGTGACTGCAGGTGATGCAGGCTGCCCAAATGTAAGCAATGAAGCGTTCGTGGTTGCTACAGAATTCAGTTGTAAAGGTGGACTTGAAGCTGAAGTTGTGAGAAATCCTGATGATAAAGGTGCTGTTCCTTGACCAAACACGGAAGTAGTTGGTGGCTTAGAATTAAAAAATGAAGACTGGACTGTTGTCTGGGTTACAGCAATGGAAGATGGAGCATTTATTTCTGTTGCACTGGTACTAACAGCTGGCTTTTCTTCTACTGGCTGAGCTTTTTGAGTTAAGTTCATGGGAGCCTGATTGAAAGCAGATTGAGAACTTATAGATGAATTGCTTGGGGAAGACAGGGATAAAGTTATTTGAGATGCATCAGTCTTGTTGACATCAACCATTTTTGATGTTTGTATTGCTGAAGCCGATGTATTCACATTTTGAGAGAACACACTTGTTATAGTTAAGCCAGATGAAAAATTTTTGATACCTTCTGAAGAAACAGCTTGTGAAGTAATGGTATTTCCTGGTGTAGATTGAAAGAAAGTAAGTGGTGCACTTGTAGTTTTATCAGAAGTGGTTTTAAAGAAAGGAGATGCTTTGCTGACAGTTGTAGATACAAAAGATAGTGGTTGCTGTGAAACAGTACCTGTTTTAGACTTTTCTAATGTTGCATCAGAGCTTAAAATATTAGAAAGAGACAACTTCTCTGATTCACTACTTTGAGTTCCTTCTTTCTTTTCTATGTTTACATTAGAATTTGTAGAAAAAAGAGTGCCAGAAATAGGTTTTGGATTCTGCTTATTACTCAAATCAAAAACAAACTTGGGAGTTTGAGGGAGATTTTGGTCTGACTGAGATCCTTCGACTATATTATTCCCTTCAATTTTAGAAATAGGTGTTGCAAAATTAGGCACAGCAGTTGATGGTGCAAAGAATGAAAATGAAGCTGTAGGTTTCACTGTATTTGGCTTTAACACTTGACTTGAGGATGGTTTTTCTTCAACCTTATTGAAATTAGGAACATTATTAATACTTATTTTGCTACCAGAATTGTAATCAGCAGAAGGAAGTTTAGCATTAGGTGGAACACTGGAAGCAGAAAAGGCAAAAGTTTGATTAAAAGGCAAAGGTTTGTTTTCAGTTTGAAAGAAGGATTGAGTAGATTTTCCTGTTCGTTGAGAAAAGTTTTGATTTTCTTTAGAATATGCTGATAAACCAACTTTCTGAAACAGAAACATTCAATTTCAGTAATGGAATGTGCTTAAACTCAAATAAATAAAATTTACAAAAATCAGTTTAAAGCTTAAAAATCTAAATACACCATCTAATATAACCATTTCAAAACAGATATCTTTCAATAAAATATTTCTGCATATGATTTGAATATGTATACAATGCAACAATACTAAAAATGTCTGATCTGCAGAAAAGTGATGTAATTACCTGTATCCCACAATCACCAGCCGTAAGTTTTTGAACTCCTTCATTTGTTGAAACTAAAATAACTTCATTCTCAGGAACAGGTGAAGCTATGGAAAAAAAAATGGTGTATGCAGTTAGAGTGAGTAACATATTCTGAAATATAATACAAAGATCAAAGATTACAAAATTTTAATTTAGATGAATTATATCTGCAGCTAACTAATATGATACATAATTTAAGCAAATTTACAACACAAATAATACAAAAATATTAAATTAAAAAAATGTTAATCTTAAATTTGCAAAGATATTCTTTACAACTCCTAATGATCATCCATATTTTTACATTAGCTTCCCATGAGTGACTTTATCCATTACATTATGAATGTCAACACAATAAAAACTAAGATAACATGAAATTAATTACATTAATTAAAATTGTTTCAGGCAAAAAAAAATTTGATACTACCCTTTTACAATAATGATAATGTACATGGCTAATAATCAAAATTAATAACTGAAAATGAAGATGAGTTTAAACTTAGAAATTAATTCTCTCAGAGTAAATAATTTTTCAAAATCTTACATTATACATTTGTCTTAGTATTAAAAAAAGGTGATGGGTTGTGATTTGTACTTTCAAAAACAATATTTTATTCTTTAATATGCAATTTCTGATAATTACACTTTGAAACAGAGGTATCAGTGAAATACAGAAATATAAACAATACACTGTATTTCTTACTTTATAAAAAAAGGGAAAGGGATGGAAAGCAAAGGCATGAAAATGTAGCTTACCATTTATAGCTTTAATAATTAATGCAGTAGGTGAGTCAGGTGGGGTGATATCCTCATACACAGGAGAAGCTAGTATATTTAAATATATAAATAAAAATATAAAATAAAAACATAATAAAATGAGGCACTACAAATTTTTTAAAAATTAATAATTATTGGTAGAGACATCAAGTAAAAACAGAATTTTGTTAATTATTTCAGCTTTATAGTAATACTAAGTTCATTTTTAAAGCTTCAAAGGTTTAAAATTCAAATCTGATTATTTTTAATAGAAGATAAAAATAGTCACACCTAAAAAACTAAAAATAACAACACAAAAATAATAACAAAATAAATAAAATAAAATAAAAATGAAAAATAAATAAAGAAAGAATCTATACATTCTAATATTTAAATTGTTTAATACTTTTTTTCCCACCTAAATTATCAAAAAATGAAGCTTACGAATTTCTTCCACTGATATTGGGGAAGTTTCCAGTTTCGTTGATAAAATCTGAACTGTAGAGGAAACTGATTTCGGCACTGGTTTGGCAAAGTTTTCTTTGTCTTCTTTTCTGTGTTCAACAAAACTAGAATCTGCATTTTGTTGCCTAAGTTTATCAAAATCTAAAGCAGAGGTTACCTATAAAAAGGAACAGAACAACATATAATAGTAATTTATAAAACAAACTTGATTCATTTTTTATCAAATTTATTTCTATCTTTATTAATATTCCTATCTTTATTCCATCTATTATTTTATTACAACTATATTTATTTTTATTTTATTTCTATCTTTATACTTGCAAAAATGTAATGTGGATATCTACAAAAACATCAAAAATATGAACTTTATTTCAGTTGAAAGGTTAAATAAAAAACATTAAATGCTCTTCCAAATAAACATAGAAGCTGTAGTATTTTAAACAAATTAGTTATCTAATTAGATGAAAATTTCTTACTTTTGCCAAACATTAAACTCTTTGTGGTTATTCTCCTGTTATTGGTCAATACAGATTTACCAATATCTATTTTAAGTTCACTTGACTAAAGAAGAAGAGAGAGAGAGAGAGGTATGGAAATGTAAAAACCACATTAAGGGAAAGGTTTAGACTTAATGATTTATATCAAATAGAACAATAAAGTAAAAAGAATGTTTTATATTTTATCTAACTTAATACCTTAAATTACACAGATCAATATATGTGAAATGAAACTAACTGATTATATTTTGAGTTGAATTGATTTTAGATGTAGGGAGGAAGAAAAAAAAAACTCCTCATAAGTAATGTTTTTAATTGTCAGTTCCAATATATAAGATAAGAAAATATTGCTATTTAAAAAATTAAAATAAGTTTCATAAATAGGAAAAATTCAAATTAAAAATTTCCTTTGCTAATAAATTATGAAAAACAACTTGATTGAAAAAACAAAACAACCTTATATGTATCTACAATGATTAAATCAAAAATAAGAAAAAAGAAGAATTAAATAAAATCCAAAGAAAAATGTATTCTGCTTCACTATGAGGCTTTTAATTATATTCTTGAATGAACTTTATTTAAATAGCCTCTTTGCAAATTTACAAAAATAATCTTTATAATAAGACTTTCCAGTTGTCTTCGTATAGACCATTTTTAAAATTAAAATCAATCCAATGAAAATACATATATCACAAATTTCAAAGGAAATCAAAACATTAAAAAATTTTATGTGAGATTAAAATTTTAGCTTACTTAAAATATTTCTAATGTCATATTTTCAAAGAATTATTAATACAAAACAATATGAAATAAAAATTAAATTTTCTTTTTTGAAGATATCGGAAAGCTTTCATTTTTATAATTAAAAAAAAAGTGCTTTAGTTTTTAATATAACATGGAGAATGCTACTATTATTTGCATTTTTTTAACTCTCTCTACAAAAAATACAAAAGAAAATAAAAAATAATAATTAACATTACTCAAAAAATAATTATAAAAAACTCTAGAAGAGAGAAATTTATATTCATAATTGAAATATAAGTGAAATGTTTATTACAAATAGTTAATGAACATACTTAACTAGTACCAAAAATATTCAGAAAAATATTCAAAAATATACAACAAATCCTAAGCAAGATCTAAAATATATTTCATGAAAAGAATTTTTCCTTGTTCTAGTTTCTCTCTCCCACTTTTAGTAAGAAAGTGATTTAGTATAAATTTGTTATGACAAATCCATAGATTTAGTGCAACCAAATTCATCATTTAAATAAAATATACCATTAAACACCTTTGTCAGCAATTAAAGCAAGGCTTCTTAGAATTTGTACTTTGATACTCAGTAGGGTTTCAAAAAGCAATAACATGAACATCAAACAATATGTTTAATACCAGAACTCAAAATTATGCATTATAAAACTATCAATTTAAAAACATTTTAATATAAAATATAAATGTAAAATTAAATTTATCTTTATACCTGGTTAAATAACATATCATGTTGTAATTTCTCGCATACATGAGCCAATTAATTTGCCATTTAATATGGCAGGGTAAATGGTTTTTTTTTAACTGAAAAAGATCTGCAAGTGAAACTATTTAAGAAGCCTTGATTTAAGATTCTATCCTTATGTATTAAAAAAATGCAGCTAACCTGTGGCTTATTAACTGACATGAAATTCTTTTGATTGATTTCATTTAAAGAAACAAATGTTGTTGGGGTATTTGATAACCCAGGCTTCATAGTTACAGCAGGCCTTGAAATAGCACTTTCGTCAATAGTTTGTTGAATCTGCAATAAAATAATTTTTTATTTCATACAACAGTATAGATGAGAAAAGGATACCTTCCATGATGATGGAATCTAAAACCAACAAAGGCAATCAAATTATAAGAACATTTTCCCAACAAACATTACACGTACATTTTCCTAAACAAATTTTACAATACATTATAATTTATATATATAGGCTTTTGTATAACAAAACATACAGCTCTTGTCTTGTATTTTTTCTCTTTCTTTGTTCATAAATGAACATATTTCATAGCAACTTTCAAAAAACAGCATAAATGTGAAGGAGAGGATAAATCAACAAAACCAATAGCAGGAGGCAAGTTCATGAGATAAAGTGCCAAGCACAGTTTTAATTCAAATAATGAAACACCCAATCTTACTGTCTTGTATACGAATTATCAAGAGAGTGTAGCAATCATCAAAAAGCCTGAACTCAAAATTTAGCAATACTCATGTTTTAGACCATCCCAAATTTGGAAAACACATTTTTGGTAAATAAGTTTTCTGAATCACCTACTGACCCATCTGTCAGGACAAAGATTTAACAAAAATATGTTTTGAGCAAAAAGGATAAAAATTCAATATATATATTGAAAATCAAATTTTTCTACCAAATTTTGAGCAAAATCTGTTCTGAGGAAGTCTGCTTGTCTGGCTATTCAAATAAAAGTTAGAACGATAACTACCAAACAAAGAAACCTAGATGCATGAAATTTGATAAATAAATTTAAGAACTTTAGACTTCCAAATTTTGAGTAAGATCCAACAAGTTGATCGTCTTTCTGTCTGTACTTTCAGAAACATGTAAAAATGATTAATCAAAAGTTAAATGACCTAAATATATAAAATTTGGCACATGATTTTGCAACTTTAAGCATACTTTCAAGTCAAATTTTGTTTCAATTGGTTGAGTTTCATGTCTGAAATACAAATTCAATTGAAAACTTTTGACTGCATGCCAAAGGTTAATCTTCAAAGCACTCACCAAAGATCACTTGATTGATTCAGTAAAAAGCCTAAATTCATGCTAAAGGTTAATAATTCAAAATTATTATATGCTAATGCCATGTAAGGCACTAACTGGGATAAAACATTTATTAAAGTGTATGGTGAATGTTTGGGGATGAACACTCCCTTTTTATCCAGCCATGAATGGTTACAAAGCCAGAAACCATGAATGGTTACAAAGCCAGAAACATTGAATGAAAAACATTCAAACCAGACCTGCTTTGGTACATTCCTTATTCAAAATCTATAATTTGGAGGCTGTGCGGCCCGTTTAAAAGTTTCCGGGAGAAAAGTAATGGAGACATACAGGTAAAGAATGCCTGAGGAAACTAAATTGCAATCTGAAGCACTACTGCACTTGTTTTTATTGAATGGATGCCAATGAATTATAACAAAAATTAAAAAGTTAAAAAAGTTTAAATGCATATCTAATTGTTCAAATGTACAATTTCATCACAAGTTTTCTAACAATTCTCAATTTTAAAAAAATGAAACATTGAATATGTATGAAATAATATCAATTTAATAGGCAATGTAATGCTGAATTTACTAGAAGAGAAAAAATTCTCTTTCAGGTATTAACTCTAATGATGTAAAGTATTAATGCTTGGCAATGACAGTTATGATCACCTGATTTCTTTCATTGAATGCCAGATTTTAGCAGGAATAAAACCTTACCTGAATTCTCTCATACAACTACAAAGATTGTGAAATTTTTTCCTAAATTAACAAGTTACATTCATATAATCCAGTCACAACTTCTAGTAACTTTAAATCAATTATTGAAGATAATTTAAATAATTTAAAGTGATTTAATAAATACAAATAAAACTCTTACATTAACAGAAGCATCAGTCTCATTTGAAGTAGGTGATGTAATACTCTCCTTGTATAGCAAAGATTTCGATAATAACCTGGATTGGGCAGGAGAACCTAAAGCAAAAAATACCAATTCAATATTTTTAAAATTCAATGTATTACTAATTAAACCAAAAACTTAATTGCAATAAAATAAGATAAAGTAGAAATAAATGACAAAATAAATTGATTTTTGGTTTTTGAAACATAAACTTGATGTGTCATACTCAATTAAATTAACAGGTATGTCACATTAATCATAGTCTGTTTGAATCAGACACCAGATTTTTAAAAATAAATTTAGGATTTTTATTCAATAATAATTACATTTTTTGCTGTGTTTCATTACTTACAAAATTATTGCTTAATGCAAATTCTTGAATGCATCTTAGAAACAACCACCATGAAATATTGCTTACTAATTTTTTTTCAATAGTATTTAAAATTCTACCCATACCTATCTCCTTAGGAATGAGATATTTCCTTCTATTTTTGCTACCCTATTTGAAATAACATCTAAGTGCAATTAAATCCTTATATTAAGATCAAAACATTCTGTATCAAAATCTAAGCCATTCTTAGAATTTTGATATCCGGTATTAAAACATCAATAAAAAGTGTAAAATTCACATCTGTTGTACAAACAGAAGTCTGCAGATGACAAAAGCATTCCTATCTTATTCTCAACATAATTCCTAAAAAACCTCAATTTAGTATCCTATGGATAATTATATCTCTTTCATCAATCCAAAAAGGCGTATATATATATATATATAATTTCAAATAAATAAGAATATTAAATGTACATTTTAAAAATTTATATAAAGATGATAGTTTTTTAAATTAATTTCTGTATTTTAATCAGTTTGTAAATGTACTAAGTTTTTGATTTTACAATTTTTTAAAAAATTATTCTATGCTTAGCTTGTATTTTCTGAATAGAGATCTTTTACATTCTCTTTTGCTTAAAAAAAAGGGAGGGATTCAAATTAACGAGCAAAAATTTCGACATTCGATAAATTTTCCCTTAATTCTTCAATTATAAAAAACAGACTTTCTATAAAGTGTGTTATTGAGTTTTGGAGACCAATAATGAGGATTTGACAGTTCATAGTATGTAAATTATTCTGACAAGCTGAAAAACTACAATTCAACAAATTATCTTGAAATCTTTACCAATATAGCCTTGTTATTGATTTTCTGACCCAAAAATTTCATATCCCTTTTCCTGCAGAGTATATTGATATGGATATAGAATAAATAATACAATAATGATATGTTTACATTGTTGATTAGATATTATACAAATGACAAATTTTTATTATCTTTGACTGATATGTATAGAATATCCGGATATTTTGGATGTGAGAAATTAAAAAAGTCCTGAAGTTTGTATATATTAGGGCTACAAAATAAACTATCCTTCTATTCTAAATATCTATATTTTTGTTTGCAATAAATTTTACATAAATCCCAAATGCAAGAATATGGTTTATGTCTTTTATTTCATGATAAATTACATATATCCTTCAGCAAATAGAAACTAATTTAATACTTATTACATTAAGAAATTAAATATTGACAATGATTTAATTCAGATATGAAATGAAAGTGAAATATATAAAAAAACATATTTTGTAGTGTATAAAATCGATGAATATAATAAAATATGAAGAGAAGTATACAAATTAAAGATATCATAAATACAATCCCTTTATTTATTTATTTGTAAAATTGTTAACTAAAGCCTATCATATGGCTTTTTAAAAGTTATAAGCAAAATCAAATAAAATTAGAAATTTGGGATCCAACTAAAGAAAAAAGCATGGGACTTCGAACTCTTAACCATTATTCCATCTTAGATATGTTTATGCAAGTCATGTATAGCCACATGCCAATATTTAGTTATAATTTTTTTTTCGTGTGTGTGTGTATAAAATTTTATTTTTACAGGAAAGACACTTACATAGACGAACTTAAAACGAACATATCTAAAAATAAAATTTGATCTAAACCATTAAGAAACATTACAATATATGCATATATGAACAAAGGAATTGTTCGTTTTAAGTTATAAAATAAGATTTTTTTTTTTTGTATAAATTAGGAATAAATCAAACCACACTTTTTAGGCAATGCTGCATTTATTTTTTCCAAAATAGAATTTTTAAAAAAATAAACAAATTAATAAGTATGACATTCAAAGAAAAGATGCTTAAATCAAAATTACTCACTAACTATGGTAGGTCTCACAACAGTTACAGATGAATTTGAAAGGTAATTCTTAAGAGCTTGTTGAGCACTCAATGGCATCTTTTTGGGTAACTGAGGCTTCTCTTCCTCAGAACTGCTGATTTTGGTTTGAAGGAAGGCATCAGCTAATTTTGATAATTCTTCGGGGCCAGATCTAAGGAAATGAATTCACATTTTGAATGACCATAAAAAGATATTTAGCAAAATAGCACATAAATATCATAAATAAAATATACATATTTATATTTTCATCAAATTAAAAAGCCTACTCAATTACATATTTCTTACATAGGATTTGCATAATATATATAAAAACACATATATAGATTTCAAAATACATGTCAATCTATGTATAAGCCAAAAATGCATTTTTTATTCAAAAATCTACCCAAATTAAAAATCAATATAATAAGCTAATTTTTTTAAATTCTGTTAATTTTAAACATTCTATCATGAGAGATAAATACGTTCAGTTAACTATCTAAAGTTAACAACTCACTTCCACTGCCAATGCATTTGGTGGCTTACATATAATCTGCTAAATGTATATAGACTTATTTTTCTATGCGATTTCATTTCTTGTTTGAATGATAAGAGAGAAGAGAAATTCTTATAAAGTAGATTTCATCCTTTCAAGGGTGCACTTGAGATACAAGGATGAGAAGCTTTCAACATGGTTGTTAGCTCTTAAACTATGGACAGTGATGAACCCTTATGACTTAATCATAATTCCTGTCTATGCTGCTAAGATATTACAATCTTTCAAAATTTCTTTTTGCTTTTGGACGAGTCAGAGTAGTCTCTTATGATTATAGCAAATTTCAAATTATAGGTGATCAAATTTTCAATTAAAAAAAAAAAAAACCAGCATTTTCCTCAGTATTTTTCCATAAATCCCTCATCCAACACAACGAAAAAGCAGTAATAAACCATTTCAAATCTCAAAGCAAATTATTTTCAGAAAGATAATTTTTTCATATTTTTTTAATTAAAGAAATAAAAAGAGTTGCATTGAACAATTCATAATTTACACTCAGGGGAAAAAAGATTACCTTTGTTTTTGCTGTTTTTTAATAAGACAAGCTGATATATATGTTTCTGCAAAAATTCTTTTTAATATATGGGAATATAGATAATATTGCAAGCTTCTTTCTTAGTAAATTATTTATAATCAATAAAAGTGGAATCATGAAATTAGCTAGTATGCAAGTGTCAAGTTTTTTTTTTCTTCGAGATATAGAGAAATAATGACTCAGTGAAAGTAGATGCAAAATGGAGTCGTTGTAAATTAGTATCCACATATATCAACCAAGAAATAAATTTTATTCAAATTCTTCTCCAAAAAAATACTATAAAGATATTAAAAATATTGTATAATTACTTACTTTTAAAATGTGTACTATATATATATATACATTGAAGTAACAAAAGTCATGGGATAGCAATATGCAAATACACAGATGGCAGTAGTATCGCAGGGAAAAAGTATAAATGAGCAGTTCGTTTTCCAGAGCTTTCATTTGTGTTCAAGTTATTCATGTGAACAGGTTTTTCGTGATTTATGGCGGCACGACGAGAATTAACAGACTTTGAATGTGGAATGTTAATTGGAGCTACACGCATGGGTCATTCCATTGCGGATATCGTTAATGAATGCAGCATTCCGAGATCCACAGTATCAAGAGTGTGCCGAGAGTATGAAATTTCAGGCATCCCATCCCATCATGGACAGCGCAGTGAGCGACCACCTGCACTTAACGACCGAGACCGACGACGTCTGTGTAGAATGGTCACTGTTAATAGACACGCAGCACTTCGACAAATAACTGCAGGAATCAATGTGGGACGTACGGGGGACGTGTCCGATAGCACTGTACGGAGACATTAGTCTTTCTTGGGCTATGACAGCAGAAGACCGACTCGAGTGCCTTTACTGACAGCACGACATCGCCTGCAGCGACTTTCCTGGGCTCGTGAGCATATCGACTGATCCAGAGACCAGTGGGAAACCGCGGCGTGGTTAGATGAGTCACGATTTCAGTTGTTACGAGCTGATGGTAGAGTTCGAGTGTGGCGCAGACCCCACAAAGACATGGACAAAAACTGTCAGCAAGGCACTGTTCAAGCTGGTGGTGGCTGCATAATGGTGTGGGCTGTTTTTACATGGCATAGACTCCGTCCTCTGGTGCAACTGAACTAATCATTGACTTGAAATGGTTATGTTCAGTTGCTTGCAGATCACTTGCAGCCATTCATGGACTTCACGTACCCACACAACGATGAGATTTTTATGGATGACAATGCGCCATGTCACCGAGCCAGAACTGTTCGCAATTGGTTTGAAGAACATTATAGACAATTCCAGCGCATCATCTGGCCACCTACATCGCCCGATATGAATCCCATCGAGCATTTATGGGACATCATCGAAAGGTCCGTTCGTGCCCAAACTCCTGCACCATCCACACTTTCACAATTATGGACGTCTATACAGACAGCATGGTTCAATACTCCTGCAGAGGACTTCCAACGACTTGTGGACTCCATGACACGTTGAGTTGTTGCACTTCGCTGGGCAAAAGGAGGACTGACACGATAATAACAGTCATCCCATGACTTTTGTCACTTCAGTGTATGTATATATATATATATATATATATATATATATATATATATATATACTTTTTGACATGTACTCTAAAAAATTTTTATATATAATTTTAATATGCATAATTTAACAAAATGCATTTATATAATAATTAAAGTCAGAAAAATGCATCAAATTAAAACAATTTTCTTAAAGGGTATTCCTACCTTTTAATAAATTCTGTCTTGTTCTTTCGTTTAGACAAATTTTGTAACCTTTTTTCAACCAGTTGATTACTCATTGAATTGATAATTTGTCTTAAATTATGAATAATTTTCTGGTTGTTGACAACTGTTTTATACATAGCTTCGGCAGAAGATATATGGCGAATAGATCTATAAAAAAATTTAAACACTTTAGATATTTGTAATACTATATAATTTACAAACAAACATGGTATAAGAATGAATCCATTTTTATATTCAACAATTTTTTAAAAAAATACTAATGCTGTATTTATAATAGCAATAAAGTTTATACCGGCATAAAAAAAGTTTTTTTTATAATATAATGTGAAATCTATAATATAATTTATAGCATTTTAAATATTTAAATATTCAAAACTTCTTTCTTATAATATGTAAAATATCACTTAATTTTCAAGATGTAATTTCTATAATTGTCTAGAAATTAAGCTTTGAAAAAATTCACTCAAATTCAAAGAGCAATTAATATCCTAAAATGGAAGCAGAAGATACTTAATAGTAAATTAAGTTTCTTCTGCCAAAAATAATAAAGCTTAAAAATTTAATTCTATTTTTACAATTTTCTGGATTAATTTTCACTGAGGTCAACTTGTTACTGTTACATTCTAATTGATACAAGAACGGAAGTAAAGCATATTTGACAAAAATTCTTAATGTTATGTTCCTTTAAAATAATATTATTCAGTATATTAATAGAAAATGCTTTTAATTGTATTTGTAAAGAATTCAGAATCTGGCAATTTAATTACCTTTGGTTAGCTTTCTTTTTTTCAAGATACTCAAACCAATCTTGGTCAAGTTTGTTATTGACTTCTTGTAACTGAGTACTAAGATATAGATAATGCTGCTCAATCTTCTGCATGCGCTTGGCAGTCAGAGGGTCTAGTGCTCGTTCCCTCAGCATTGATATATAAGAGTGATCATTTTTCCTCCGTTCCTTTGAATGAGCCTGCTCCACTAGGACAAAACTTTCCAGAAGAATATTTTTCAGTGAGTGGATGTCGTTATTTAGGGACTGTGTAAAAAAATATAAATAAATAAAAACTATATTTAAGAACTAGATCACTACAGAGCTTTCATTTAAAAAAAATAAATCTTGATGTATACAAAATGTTAAAAAATAACTTCAGTTCACAACTCAACAAAATACTGAATATTATATACCACAGTACACTTTATTTACATTACACTGATATATAATATCAAATTAATAATATCTAAATTTTAAAATTTCAAACTATGCTTTCTGTAAAGAAAGTACTTAAATTAAAATTTCAACTTTTATGTGAAGGAAAAATTTATTATATATATATATATATAATCATGCTTATATATAAAATCAACATTTCTACTTTTCATACAGCTTGAGATGTCAAATTCTAAGGTAAAATAGCATTGTCTCATACATTAATCAATATATAAGATCTATTTCTTACATTTGAAAATAATAACATAACAAGTTTTCATCAGCCTTAGAGTTAATTTCAAAAATCAATTGAGATTATGTAAATATTATACAATAATTAATTGCAATTAGTTTTGTATTTTAATTTTCCTTGCTTCTTGAGTAACATGACTAAAAGAATGAAATAATGCAATTTAAAGATATATAGTGTGTGAATTCTAAAAATTGAACTGACATTTATTCAGACAAAAAATTAGTTTTTAGGACACATGCAAGTACTATACCATTATTACTAAAATTATTCTCGTTCCAAACAAATTAATATTTTAAAAATCAAGTTCTTATATTGCTGAAAATATTATGATATTAATAAAGGATTAATGTATGATGTATGTCTTTCATAATTTGTCTTGAGTAATAACATAATTACAAAATAACTCATTTATGTCTTGATGAGATATTTGACCGTAAAATAAATTTCTCAACATATTAAAAATTTTTAAAAAAATTTTAATTTAAAAATAATATTTTGTTTCATTCAGGAAATATTGTTAAAAAGCAAAACTATAATATAAATATCTCAATGAAAAAAAAATTTTTTTTTTCATTTATATAATAGGCATGAAAAAAAAATCAATTAGGAATGAAACTTCTAATTTTAAAAAGTTTTGGTTGGACAAAATTTAAAATTATAAGAACTTTTTGCAAAATTAAAATTTGAATTGGTAGCCTTAAAATAATACAAATTATCATCATGTTCGGCAGTCTAAAAAAATGTATCTATACGAAATTAAAATACAAATTCACTTCAACTTACCACCATTGTTTCAGACATATCATTATTGAACTCTTCAAAATTCATGGTAAATGATTTCAACTGAGCCATTTCTTCCTTTGTTCCAATGGATCCCAATTGCTCTGATGATTTTCTCAATTCCTGAATTTCTTTTTCAAAAGTTTGCATCTAATTTTTAGAAACACTATTTTATTCATATGATATGAATACAAGACATACATGCTTTTGATATGAAAGAAAATTGTTAAAAATATTTAATTAAAAAATTTATTTAAAATGAATAAAATATATATCTAGATAAATCCAGTTTTGCAGACATGTATTTAATATAAATATAATAAAATTTGGAGTTTTCGATAGATTACTGGCCAATATATTATAATATTGTAATATTAAAATAATAATCTTAAAATTCCAGAATTGTATTTTATAAATAATAGAACAAGATAAATCAAACACTATAAATGCTTCCAGGTAAATATCTAATTGGAACCTGTTATTTAAAATCCAAAAAGTGTTTTACAAATCCAATACACTTTAAACTCTTTAAATAAATTTTTCACACAAAATCAAATGGTTACAAATGTTTACAATAAGCACTGACTATAGGAAAAATTTATTTTAACACATTTCTTTCCCATCAATCCTTATTTTCATCATTATAAGCTTGTAGTACTACTTCAATACATAGTAAATATACTGGTAAAAAAGAAAGTCTTATAGATGTTGTAATCCTTATTAATTGGATGTTTAGTCAAAGATTCTTGCCATGGACAACTTTAGAAATAAAAACAAAAAAATGCCAACTAGTCAAAATACCTTAGGATAATTCCATTCCAGTTCCAATATTTAATTTAGAATAGCTGATACCTTACCATAGGAGCTATAAAAAGTGAAGGTGTATTGATAAGAATTAGTCAAATTGAGAAAGAAATCTCTCTTCAAAATGTTGAGCTTCAACAAGTTCTTTCAGATCACTTTGGGTAGTTATGGTTTTTTACTAACAACTTGCTACTTGTTAGTTGTTGAATTCTTTACAAGCTATTTTGCATCAAGTGATTCATGTTTATAAGTAGAATAAAGCATCTTTATTCATTATTGAGCTTCTTGGACTTTTCGGCATATACTAACAGGACAGATCTTTCATAATAATATACTACACTCAACTTTGGTAAACATTCAAAATATATTTATAACTAATTATTCATAGTATTTTTAAATCATTTTTTTCTTTTCATTGTAAAAGTGAAGAATTTCTCAAATAATATATTAGTAAATTTCAATAAAATGGATAAAATGAAATACACATTTTTTTATTTGTTAAAATTCAACAGAATACAAAACCTTTCTTTGAACTATGACATTAGAACAATATCCATGTTGTTCTAAAGCCCCAAGTCAGTGATTGATACATATTCTTTTAAGTTCTTCTATCAAAGCGAAAAAAGAAGGGATGATAGAATAATTGAGGAGATAAATCCTTATTATTAGTTAAAAAAAGAAAAAAAAATGCAGCTTTTTAATACATTTAAAACAATTACCATAAGCAATACTTTTTTTAAGAATTGAAGATGTTTGTTGCGAACATATGATAATGAGATATTATAATTTACAACTACTTTTTTTTTAAAAAAACTATATAGCTTTGAAAAAAAAAATCACACTTAGTCATACATTTTACTGATAGCTCAGAAAGTGCCTCGACCCCAAATTCTCTAAAGAAAGAATCATTCCATTCTGTTCTCATGAACAGAAAATAACCTAGGACTAATTACTAGAGATTGAAATTATTACACTGCATTCAGGCTCATAATTGATGGAATGAATATTCTACCACATTGATGGATTGAGCTTATGCTAATTAGAAAGCACTTGTCTTTATTTTTTTAATGAAGTCTGGAAATTGTTTAAATAAAAAAAAAACATAATGAGAATACTGGCACATTATCTTACTTCCTCAACTATTGCAACTCTGTAAGTATCTTGACTATGAAAAGAATCTTTGGTCACCTAAAAATTAGAGAAAACAACTTTTAAATAAAATAATAATAATAATAAGGTTTTATTTTAGAAATCAACCAAACTTTTCATGCAAAGTAATTCTACAAATTTCTTTTTAAAAAAATCCAAGTTCAAACAAATAAAACCTTTAGTTATGCATTCAATTATAAATACAAATATACATATTATTTTATTTTCAGTTTAAGATAAAGGAAAATATTATTAAAAACTATGTTTGATGGAACAAGTTTCATTATTCATGTGTTACATAAATAATGCATGACTATTCAAAATTAACAGATGGATGTCATCTATCTAGTAATTTGAAAGTTACATCATACCATGAAATTTTCAATGAAATGGTAATTGTTTAGATTATCAAATTAAAATTAATTTCAGTAAGTGATTTTACTTTTGACACTATTAAAAATTCATTAAGAAACATCTTCCCTTTCAATACTAAAGTATTTAATGTATAACTATGTTTCTAAAAGAAAATTAACACATAAACAAAAATTCTTTTAAAAATAACTTCATAAATAAAGGAAGGCATTGAGATTCTATATTTCAATATTAAGGTTGTATATTAAAGTATTTCAATTTAAAAAAAATAAGTATATACAAATTTCAAAACATTGGGTAATGTAATAATGATCTTGAAAGGAACTTATAAGAGGTTTAAATTGTAATTATATTATATAAGAAGTATAAAGTAATATTACAAATTCCATCATTTACATAGAATTGGCATTACTTTTTCTACTAACATTTTCTAATCTATTCTATTTTTCTCCAATTAACTTGGCATGTACTTTACAGCATTGCAGATTTAAACATAGCAGCAAATGATTGTCATGCAATACAGTCACTTACAATTAAATCAATAAAAAACTTATTGAAATTTTTAAAGGGTATTTTAAAGATAAATTGTGGCAGCATAAAATTTTACAGAATTTTAAAATAAATGGGAAAAAAGGACTTCAAAATAATTTTTATCAAATTGCTTTTTGTTAATAAAGAATAAAAACTAAAATAAATAAAAAAATTTAGAATATATCAAATAATTATTTATAATTTAATTTATATTTCCTTTAAATGTTTTTTTTAAGTTGTTGTTCGGTTACATATAAAAATATCATTTAAAATTGCAGAATTTCCCGCTTCTTCCATCTATGAAAATACAGCTGAATAAAATTTTGCAGATCAGTGGGAAAATGACTCAAAAAAATTCAGTAAAACTATGAAAAGCAGAAAAGTGGAATTTAATTTTTTTTAAAAATATTGTTACAAGCGGGCGAACGCTAACGCTCGCCAGAGGTGAAAACGTTGGCGGCGCGTCACTAGGCGCTCCGCGCCAGTCGAGTTGACTTGGCGGGAGGAATATTCTGGTAACCCCGAGAAAAATCTGGCTGCGTCGCGTTTCTTCTCGCGACGCGGATTCGGCTATATAAGGGAAGGGTTGCCGTAAAAGAGTCAGTGAGTGAATTAGTTGAGAGTTGATCTCTCAAGGAAGGGAAGCTTTTCGCTGGACTCGCTTGTTATTAGTGAGCTGTGTTTGCGTTTGCTGTTGACACTGTGTTATTGAGCTCGCTGCGATTTACTGTTGCTGTGCTATAAGATAGCTGTTTTGCAGTCTGTTTTATTGTGCGTAAGACTTGCATTTACGCTGTAAGTGACTGTTGACTGCTGGATTGTATTCATCTGAAATTTTACTTTATCAATTATCCTGTAAATAGCTGTAAATAAATTTGTTTGAGCTGTCCTCAAGTAAAGTCCATTCAATCCGAACCCGCTAAGCATAAAAACGTAACAATATACATGCTCTTTACTGAAAAAAAAAAAAAAGGCAGTCCAAATAGCTATCAATTTTATTTAATAATAAATCTTTAAGTACCACTAGGTCAAATTTATTATTTTTATTGCAAAATATGTTCCGAATTAAAAACTCATTTCATGGAACATCAATATAGAAGGAAAAGTGCTGCATGATATTTCAGGATTATTACATGGAAAAAATTTAAAACTGGAAAACTATTACATTTTCAATCCTCTTCAATGCAATCAATCATAATAAAGTTTCAAAAATTAATTAACCCATATACACACCATAGAAGAACTAATAGGAGATTGCACTTGAGTCAATTTCATATTAGGTACTGCAGAATTACTTTGGATAATTCTATCACCATCACCCTGAAAATTAAATATCATAAGATTTAAAGATGGTTTAATACAAATTTAATAATCTTACTTCCTCAACTATTGTAACAATATTTAACTAAGTACATAAGTTAATAACAAGATTTAGAATGTCCATAAAACAAAATCTCGTTCTGTGATAAATATTTACTTTTAGCAATAAATTTGAAAAGAAGAACAAAACTTCATTTATCTAGATTGTTGCAATTCTGAGTTATATCCAAATTTGGATGAATAGATAGCAAGAATTTCATTCAAAATTTCTTATTGATGTACAAATTTGTCATTTTCTCTAGGTACCAAATTTAGGCTTATTTAGTTCATTATGCTTTTAAATTATGTTCACATATACATGCAATTCAAAAAACCTTTTTTTAAGCAATTATAATACTTTCTCTTTTTGTATGAGAAGACGTCATCCTCCTGTTTTCATTTCTTGCTCACATTTCAATACTTAAATAACTTTAATCAGTATTTGAAGCTTTGAATGACAAATATCATAACTAAAAGCAAACAATATTACTATCGGACACAGGTAATTTTTTTCTATCTGTCACCATAGCGGTAGAAAGGCATACAAAGGTATGATAATGACAGGAAAATAAAGCTTTTCTATCCAGAGAATAACATGGAAACAAGCTTCATTAAAATACACCTATTCTATATCTATTAATAGAATTTTCAAGGTACAATATTGACAAAAAACTGAAATTTTCATCTGAAATATCACTTGTATTAATACACTATTTTGCATTATCAATTAATTTATTTATATTGATATTAACTGACATTTATCTGATATTTTTTTCTACTAACTACTTTTTCTTTAATTATAAAATTATCCAACAACCTTTCAGAAATGCATTTTTTGAATTTTCCACTACAATAAGGAATTCAGTAAAATGGTTCTTTCAAAATTCTGGTTTTTTTTTTTTTTTTTTTTTTTGCTACATTTCTGAATTTATAATAACTATATAATATTATTAACAAAATAATATTTTTTTAAATTCTTTTATAATTGGAAAATTGTCCCAGTCTACTTAGTGCATATTACTTTACATAGTACTTTAAAGAAAGGTAAATAAATTTACTCATTCACTTAGTTATTTTACATTGTTGGTGTTCTTATTAACCATTAAAAAGTTTTAAAATCTTAAAAAAAAAAAGAATATAAAAAGAGAAATTATATAATAATATGGTTAGTAATGTTGTGAGTTTTTCTTTTAATTCCTACTAATAGCTCACATTTTCCCTATATATATATATCTTGTTCAAGTTATCAATCGTTAATAAAATACTTTTTATCCATTCATTAAAGTTCAAGTAAATTTTTTAAATCTTGCAGTGGATGACATTTGAAGTTAATATAGTTTTTTAAATATTAATTCATTAATTTTTTATTAATTAATTAAAAACTAACTTTCTCATCAAAAATTTCATTTCGCTATTGCCAATTCAGTAATGAATTCAATTTGTGTTTCCCCTATGTCAAAGGTTAGGTTTAAAATGTTTTTGGCCAATTATTTCAAATAATTGTCTATTTTCTTAATTTTTGATGCATTTAAAGTTAAACATAGTTAATTAATTGATTTTTCGGATTAATTCTGAAGTACTTTCAAAGTTAAATAATACAAAGTAAAGGAAATTCAAAATGTCTAATCTGTATTGTACTACCCCAATTGGAATAGAAAATTCATGCATTTTGCGTTGCTTCAATTGTTGGTGAATAATCAATTGGCAATGAAAATTCAACATGTGAATAATTTTTTGATCAATTATTTATAGTGTAATTATTAGACTGTGACAGCCTGGTGGGTAAGGCATTGGATTCACATTCATTGGCCTGTGGATTCGAACCCGCCAGCAGAAGATTGCGTGTGTATATGGTGGATGCTAAGACCACAGGGGTACTAGTCAGAGGTGATCGCTCTCTGTTCCAGATCTAAATTATGATCAATGGATGAATTAATGAAGTTCACTCTGTAATAAAGGTTTGTGACGTGTGTGAGCTAGAAGTCACACTTCTGCCTTCAAATACTCAGGGATCCATACCTTCAGAAGCTACTGCACCTCTCCTTCCATTGTAAAGCAGAACATGAAAATAACTATATTGTAAAAAGTAACTATAATAAAAAATTTGTTTATTGACCTTAGTAGGAATTGACTTAAAATTTTCTTTTTTATATTATCTGTTTAAATATATCTCAATACGGTAGGAAACAATGATTATGCCAAATATACTCAGTAACAGTAGAACTACTCTTCAATCCCCATTTGGGGAGGGGGGATAAAATTGTTTAATAGCTTCATATATTCACATAATGAAATGAAATGATTCCAGATAAAAGAGTTCTTTATGATAAATTTCTTCAAAACTAAGTGTAGCAACTAGAAGATTTAAAATCTTTCAAAACTGTTCAATATTTACTCTACTAATAATTAAAACTCACATATTTAGATTGCTAGAGCAGTTTCTAGAACTCCCACTAAAACATAATTCAACAACCATATATTACAAATAAGGCACTCCTTGAAACAAAAATATTGCCCTTTTAATTAATAAGTGGCATTGTGATATTTCCAAACTGTTTTTATTACTGAAGTCGAGAATTGAATGAACTTATTTGAATCTTTAAGTTAAACTGAAAATGCTGTACCAACTATAAAGTTTGAACATAATTTTTTTTTCTTTTCATATGTCTGTTTTTATGCAAGACTTTTTTTCATTTCACATGACTATTTTTATGCAAGACAGTAAAGCAAGTCATATTACTCTTTCAGTTCAAATTACCTTAAAACATCATTTGATACGACCATGTAATAAGTCATTAATTTCAAGTAATATAAGCACCATGCTTGCCTCATTTCACACCATGTAATTTTCTATTTAAGACTTTGTGTCTAAAGATAAATGTCAGATAATCTCTGATTTGTGAAACAATGTGTTTCACATCTGCTCAAAAACACAGGGCAGTTTATGCTGTGCAGTTAGAAGTTTTCAGAAAGGAATAAATGACTGAAAAGAATACAGGATTCATAGAGATAATGTTAGTTTTGTTTATTTGTCACTGCAAAGCAACCTGTTTTTACTATGGTTTGTGGTTGCAGAGAGTGTCATATGACATTATTTATTTGTTTGTTTGTTTTTTAATTCTGTAATGTTTTGTTTGTTTAAACAAAGAATCAAATCTAAGTTTTTTGAATTTGTGAATTTTAATTTTAAGTTTAACAATGAAAAGTTGTCTTTTTTAACTAAAATTAATTGTTGAAAAAAATTGAAGAAAAAAAAATGTTGTTAGCATAATGCAACTTATTGATAGAAATTTTCAATTATATTGTAAATGAAATTATCTTTCTTCAAGAGTCATAGAATTGAATTCAGAACTTTCAGAGCAGGCAAACTTTAATTATAATAATTCTGCATATTGAAATTATCCACTGCCTATGAAAGTCATCAAATGTTGGTGCAAGAATTTAAATAACGAGAAAAAAGAAGAGAAGAGTACATAAAGATATAGATCAAATAGTTAAAAGCAAGCAATCAAATATCAAACACATTCATGAAAGTTGTGTGTAATTAACTATTTCAGAATACCAGAACAATAAGAGATTAGACAAATTTTTTAGATATGTATAGACTTTTATCAATACTCTGTACTTCAAGATCTAAAACAGATTATATAGAAAAATTTAATAACTAATTACCTTAATATCTGGAACTGAGCGTTGTGCTACTGCCATATGTCTGACTCCAGAGTTATCTCTAGCAGCAGTCTGAGTTGGTGTAGCTAAAAATACTCCTTTTGAAGGTTTATGGAATCTTTCCATCTCAGAAGACATATTCATCGAGGGTGGAGCACCAAATTGTATTGATGAGCTTGGTACTGAAGAAGGAGCCATACTCGAAACATTAACTATTTGATTAGGTGGCTGAAAATCTTCATGTTCAAATAAAAAGACAAAGATAATTATACATAAAAAATGATATTAATGAAATAACAAAATATAAAGAGCATAACAGAATCTTAAAGTATTTCAAACCAAACTCCTTTTATATCTCAAACTATTTTTTAATGTGAAATAAAATATTTAGAAATTTATATCGATTTACAAAATTTTGGTCAAAAAATAATTCCGTAATGTTGAAAATTGCTTTTGTTAAAACAGTAATTTCATTAAATTCATGAACTCATTTTTATGATGTAATTTCTAATTAAATTGTAACTACTATACCTACATTGCCTATACAATGAAATTCTGAAATTGAAAAGGAAAATATGTCCAGTAATAAATATGCAAGCAAAAGTGGGAAATTTATATAGATTTCACTATATTACATTAAAATTGTGATAAAAGAGTAGAAAGAGATTTAAAATGCTACTAGTATTTCTTTTAACTCATTACTAATCTTCCAAATTTAAGTATCTATCCCTCCATCAAGAATAAAATGTCTTTATGAATAGAAAGATCTAAAATATATTCTTTGAATATTTAAATGGACATCAACATTTAAATAAATACAAAATCAGATATTAAATACTTTGTTGTGAGTTTGCTTGAGAAAAACCAAATGTCAATGAACCAGCACTAAAGGCAGGAGCATTTATATTTCCCATTGCAGGTGTCTGGGCGAAAGAGGCAGAAGGCCTGAAAGCAATACAATCTTCATAAAAATAAGTATAAATAATAATAAATTTTTCATCTTTTTTTATTCTCAGAGACATGACATTTAATAAGAATAAATGCAAACAAAAGAACAGGTATCTAATAAGGAAGGAAAACTGGACAAATATTCTCAGCATAGCTTTTTATCTCATTATCAAAAAGTAAATTTAGAGGTAAAAATTTTTTTTTTCTTGTTACTTGCAATTAGTTGCTAAATATGCTACACACATTCAGAACATAACTTTTTTAAAATAAAAACTACTAATATTGTTTTTAGCACCATGTTTTGAAATTTGGTTCATTCAAAATAAATACAATATTCTGATATCAATGATTCTGCAATATATATATATATATATATATATATATATATATATATATATATATATATATATATAATGAAAAACACATTTATATAATTTGTTGAGAGCAAATAGCAGAGTCGTGGCAGAAATCATGGAGAATACAGGTTGAATTTTTAGTTCTTTTTATTCCATCACGGGAGCAGGCATTATTTACAAGCGAAGGCGACGTGCACAAGACAGAATGACACAACACAGAACTGACAGAAAAGCTAAGTGTACAAAAAAAGGGACGGGAAATCATTATCCCCAGTCTTAAATACCAAGACTTGGATAGGGATAAATATTTTTTATAGAGCTTACAAACGTGGATTTCAGTGGGGATTTCCATGTTCTCATGGATAAGAGGTAACACAGGGATCTTTTTAAAAGTATTTTGCTTAGATCAGCAATTTTCATCTCTCCCATGGAGTGTGAGAAATTAACAGGCATTTAGCTGTTCCAGCAATTTTACACAGCTTCTCTTGAATTAATTAACTAGAGCGAGTGAAATGTATCATGAAATAAGAGAATATTTTAGAATGATATTACTGCGGGCTAAATTAAAATAGGGCTTGGCAAATTAATTAGGATTAAAATTAAGAGTTTAAAAATATCATTATATATATATGTGTGTGTGTGTGTGTGTGTGTTTGTGTGTTTAATTTATAAACAAATTTTAAGCAAAAACTAAAAAATGTAAATACATAATTTCAAAATACTAATTAAACATACAATAAAGGCTACAAAAATATGATTACTGATAAGAATTTTATTAAATCATGATTTAAGATTATTAAAAAAAAAATATGCATTTTGGAAATGTTTGTAAAATAATCTATTAGTTTGTTAATTAAAATTAAATTACAGAGTTAATCAAAAATATTTAAGATTCTTACATGACATTAGTCACTGGAGTTTTTGAAATACTACTTGGCATTAGATGAGAGGCTGCAACTGTATTACTAATGTTTTGAGTATTACCTATAACAAATGAATGCAGGAGCAATTAAAAAGGAATATGATTAAGAAAAATTACAATAAATTGAGTTATGTTTTTGAAATTATATCATTCAATATATCACTTACCCTAATCTCATTAATAAAAGAAAAACTATATTTAAAAATTATTTATGCTCTTTCTTAAGTCCTCCAAAGAAAAAAAAATAATTAAAATAAAAAAAGTTAGCAAATTTAGACAGAAATTTTAAATTATATTCAAAATCTAAAACTTATTTTAACAAAATTATAGAATGTTTTAATATAAAAAATGGAGTTAATTTAATATAGATTATTCTTACCTATACTTATTAAATAACTACTAAAAGACAAAATACTAAAGTTGTCTGCTTTGTTTTGATAAGCTTAGAGGCAATTAAAATCCAGATTACATTTCAAAAAGAATTTTAAACATTACATGAAAAATAGACTTGAAAAGCAAATAACTCACTTAAATTCCTATTAAAATGAGTATATATATAAAATGAATAAAACAGTATTATCTTCCCTCAATTTTATACATAATATCTAATGAAGTAAACAAATGAATGTAAAAAATAATTGATGAAATTTCCAAAGTTAATACTATCTTATATTCAAAAATATGAGATTCTAACACTCTGCACCTTAATTTATCTGATATGTATATGAACTGATTCCAACAAAATATGTAGAACTAGTAGAATTCGTAATATAATAGAACAACATAATTTTAATACTAATAAATTCAAAAAAAAAAAAAAGCTCCGTCTAAAAAATTATATGAATTTTAATCAAAAAAATTTTTCGGTTCAATTTACAAAAATCCAGAATATTACTGAATTGCATACTTCTATAATCAGATACATTAACTTTGCAAACCTGCTTTGCGCTCGCCTGTTCTGTCAATAGGTGTAGAAGGTCGAACTAAACTTGCACAGCCCGGGGCTGTGTTCACCATGTGGTAAGAAACTAGTAGTCCATTATCAGTTAGAAAGAAGATAATTGGCATAGGGGGATATGATTCATTCTCACCTATAAAGAAGAAATATTTTAACAAACCTCAGAATAAAATTTGAACATAAATATACAATAAGTAACCATTGCCAAAGCCCACAGGATTTTAAATTTGTAAATATAGACATTTATATTTAAATACTTTTATGATCTTAACAGCTATTCTATATACTTTTGCGTGATATAAAAAGTACAGCTTTAATCATAATTTCCTAAAGCATATCTCAACAGAACAAACAAAGTCAATAAATGAATGAAAAAATGTCTTTCTTTTAAGGTTTGGATGTTTATGAGAATATCGTCCCATTCTTGATGTGTACAGCATTTAAAGAGAATAAACTTGCTTAATTTATGACGGATGAAAGAATATAAAATCAATATCAGAGAAGGAAAAGGATAGTGAAAAAACTTTTCTCCAGTTAATTATCTAGGTGAAAAAAAATTGCTGAAAGGCTTTACACTGTTTTAAAAGAATGTGTATAAGACTATATGAAGACAAAAATTAGCAATTATACAAATATATTTTCATACAAAAATAATATTTCATAAAATATTTATTAAAAAATTATAAAATATGATTTCATATGATAAACAAAATTTCATAACATATGATAAACCAAATTTCATAAAATATGATTTCAACCTATTAGGCTAATTACTAAAAACACATTTTAATAAGATCTATAATCTTCTATAATAATAAAACTTCACAAAAGTAATATAGCAAATAAAGGCTAAATTAAAAAGAAGAAATTTAAAGTTCATTATAGAAAAAATAATTAATTTCAAATTTAAAAGGACACACCCAAATCAATTTTAATGAAACAATTATTACATTCTGTTTGGATTATTTCAAAATAACATTTTAGATTCATACAAAAAAAAAAGGTTTATAATAACTTAAGCATTATGAACTGATATAAAGTTCTATAAAAATTATGAAGTGAATTTATTATTAAAATATATTATTAAAAAAAGCTAAACGACAGCAAAATAAAAATAAATGTTTTACTTATGATGATTCTTCGCTGCGAACTATACATGACACCTGCACCAATTGCACATTTTGCTCCATTTTTAGCAGGTAAGAGAATTCTGCCATCTTCTCTTAAATCCCATTGTACCCATGATGGCTAAAACAAAAAGTATTTAAAAATTTTAATTTCAATCAATTGCATAATTTATCAGCTTATTTTCTCACTTTCATTCATATTTCAAGAATATAATTATAATATTAAAACCTTACACAAAAAAGAAAAGACAATCTAAATTTTTTAAACCATTAATTATGAAGCCCCTATCTAGCAAATTGCACTAACAGGCAGGGTAGGAAAGTGAAATCCAAGAAAACCTTTCACTGTATATTATTTGGATTTTGCTTTTTAAAAGTTCTGAAAAAAATATTTAAAAAAAAACAATAATTTATCATATATGTAAGATATCCCTTTTGATTGTGGTATAAGGACAACTTTCTAACTGTTACAGATCTGCATTTCTAACAGGAAAAGGCTCTGAATAAAATATAAATTATACTTTTTTTTGTTAGTAAAAAAAGTACCAAAAAAAATTAAAATATCTGAATTTTAACACAATTTCTTAGTCATATTAGCAAAATTTTATTGGCATATTACCATTAAAAAATTCCTTTTTTCTATAATCAAAACTAATCAAATTAAGAGATTTTGAATTTAATTATCTTAAATCAATAAACTCCTTTAGAACCAGCACATGGAGAATAAAGCACTTTCATGAGACTGGACACCACGAAGTCGAGAGTCAACATGGGCCACCCTCGCAACTTGCACAGTTAAGCCAAATTTTACAAATTTTTTTAATAAAAAACATATTATTTTAATGTAATTACATTATTTCTAAAAGTGACAGTTGTAACATAAAACTACTTAATACATATTAATATAAAACTATAACATTTACAGAAGTGAATAAAATAAGTAAAACACAACTTTTATTTATACAAACAAAAACAAATATTATATATCTGAAAACAAAGTTATAAATTTAAAAATTGTATAATATTTCACTCTCACCCTTAGGTGCAGTCACCTGAATGCCTTTTACCCATATGCTCTTTATTTAAAAAAAAAAAAAAACCAAGGAAATCAACAAGAACACCAAAATCCATTTAAATCACAATTGTACTTTTAGAGAGCAGTTCTTTATGCCAATAAATCTATGAAATATAGAAATGCAGAACAGAAACCACTGTCTACTCACATATGAAAGTATGATTAAGAAAAGAGTGCTGTTTCACTCTTTTCTTAATGATAAGGCAAAATACAGCAGCTCAAAAACATACAAAATACTACGTAATGATCAAGAAACTGCAAACAACAAATCTATTCCTTTTACATAAAATAACCATACCCTCATTTGCCCACTCAGCCAACACATAAACTAAAACTTAAGTATAAATCATGGCCATTTAAATGCCCAATCTTCTCAAAAGAAAAGAACTCTTGCAATTGCTTATATGTTTAAATAACTCTCATAAAAATAAAATAAAAAGATTAAAAATATTTTAGTACCAAATGCACGTATTGAAAGTAAATACTCTGCTAGATATATTTAAGATTTATATTAGAATTCATCCTTAAGAGTTATATAAGACATTCATCATCAACATACATCTAGTTCTTTCCAAACATTTGAATATAACATTACAAATAGAAATTACAATAGAGTTATTAATGATTGATTGAAAATTTGAATAAGATGTATATATATGTTTTGTTATCCATATTAATTTTGATTGAAAGCAGATTGCAGAATCATGGTGAAACATGAAGAAAACACTTTGAATTTTCAATTTCATTTTTATTCCATCTCAAGAGATACAAAGCTCAGTACCACAACAGAAGAAGGTTTACAAGGGGTAACGAAGGGATGAAGCATTTATCTCTGATATTCTATATAATGATATGCTCAGAAATCACACACATGTAGATTTCCCAGAGGAATTCTTATATTTATTGACCCAATGTGGAATCTTTAGACAAAAGAAATTCACAAATCCTTCAAAAGACCTATATCAAGTGATTTATTATCCATCCACTGGGCATGTGGAGTAATCAATGACACATTATAATACTTCATTTGATTTATTAAATATAAAAAATGGAATGGATCAGGAAATAATAGAATATTTTAGAATGAAATTACTATGGACTAAATTGTGACAAAACTTTGGAAATTAGAGTTTAAAATATTATATATATATATATATATATATATATATATATATATTGTTGAAAGTAGAAAGGTGGTTTTGAAGACACAGATGACAATTTGAATTTTTAAATTCATTTTATTCCATCACGGGAAGCAGGCATTATGTACAAGCCAAAGTGACAAACATAGCACAGAATGATACAAAACGGATTGAAAAAAAGCTGATGAAAGTTTTATCACTGCAAATATATACTTTTAGACTTTAATAGGAATCTTTGATCCATGTCAATCACATGTACAGCAAGTGCAAGGGAATCATAGGTATCTTTTAATGGAATATGCTTTGATGGACAATTTTTATTCCTTCACCCGGAGTGTGGGAATTAGTTGGATTTTAGCTGATGCAGCAATTTTACAAAGCTTCAGTTAAATTAATTCACTAGAACAAGTGGAATGCACCAGGAAATGATAGAATTTTTTTTTAAGGAAGTAACTACAGGGTAACAAAGTGAAACTTGGGAAATGAATTTGGATTTAAATTAAAAGTTTAAAATATTTTTTTCTCTCTCACGCACGCACGCACACACACACACACACAGACACACACACAGAGAGAGAGAGAGAATGTGAGCTAATAGTAAGAATTGAAAAATGATAACACAAATTTCATAACTCAATCAGAGTTAGTTACTATGTTATATTTTTTTTTATTAAAATGTCTAGTATCTTTTGTAAATATAATAAAAGTATTGGAAGACTTATAAACATGTTAACTTTTTTAATATTGTATCAAATTTAAGACCTTTATATATATATATATATATATATATATATATACACAGGGTGTCCCCAAAGGATTGAAACGAGCTTTAATTCTTTAACCGTTAGAGATAAGTAGGTGATGTAATTTGAAAAAATGTTCAAAATAAGATAGGAGAGAAGATTACATTAAGAAAAAAAATCCACCTATGAATTTTAAAAAGTTACAATTTTTAAATTTTTATACTACCCCTCTATGCAAATTTGGTCAATTAGAAAGTGTTTCCTTTCCATCCCAGAAGACCATTAAAAAAACTGCAGAACTGTATCTTTAAAATTGAGTGAGTTATGCGTAATTGAAAATTGAATGCTGTTTTTAGAGACCATATACCAAAATTGAAATAGAAATTTGCAACAAATTATAAACACATAAATTTTTTATATTATTTACAAAACATATTTTTGCGTATTTATGGTAGATTCACGATACAGTTACAGAATTGTCTTTTGTTTTAATCTTATCAGGGGCAAGTAATTTTATGCCATGTATTCTAAATTTACATTAGAAATTTTATAAGATTTCATTGAAAATCAATAAAAGCCATTTGACAGATTTGTATAGCAAAATTTATACAAAAGAAAAATACTGTTAAATTAGTTGGGTAGAATTTTAATTGTTTTCAAATTCATCACATTTTTGTCAAACCGTTATTCTAACAAATTAACTGCTAGATGATTTTTGCCTTTCATTTAACTGGAATTTAGCCGCTTCTAATACGTGTATATTAAAGGTTTTTTTTTAATTTTTAACTTACATAAAGAAATGCAGACGATTATTTTTCAATTTACTTATTTAGTTCCAATATTATTTCTTTCCTGTACAACTCAACCAAGATTTCCTCGTGCATATCAAAATAAAGTTTAGAAATCATTCAGCGATGTTGAGTTTCATATTGTTGAAGTAAAAATACTGTAACTAATTTTGCATTATGGTACTTCTAACAAATGACTAACTATTTGAACTAGCAATGATTTATTCTGTTTGCAATAGAAATAATGCAAAAACTGCTCAGGAATTTGGACGGCGATATCCCTATTTGCCTGAAATTTCACGTACATTTGTTAATTCGATGATGAGAAGATTGAGAACTACCGGTTCATTTAATCCAAGACCTGGCCCTGGTAGAAATATTTTGTACAATGAAGACCAAGAAATTGATATTATTGCATATTTTTCTTCCAACCCACGATCAAGCATTCAAAAAGCAAGTGCAATTACAGGATTACCTAGGACGTCAATCCATAGAATACTTGAAAAACACAATTGGCATCCATTTTGTATTCATGGACTTCAAGCACTCCATCCCTCTGATTTTAACCAACGTGTAGCATTCGCATTCTCTAGTTAGTTATTAATCCAACAGGACACAGATTCAAACTTTGTCAAGAACATTATGTGGACTGATGAATGTTTGATTATGGAAAATGGACACATAAATGTACACAACGATCACTATTGGAATGATACAAAACCATTTTTTTTGTGCAAGAAATACATCACCAGAGAAAGTTTTCTGTGTCCGTATGGTGCGGAATTTGGAACGGAAAACTGATTGGTCCAGTGTTTTATGAAGGAACACTTACAGCTATAAAATATTTGCAACTTATTTTAAATGGCATAGTAACAGATACTTTGGAGACGACACCATTGTCATTAGTAAAAAAAATGCATTTTTAACAAGACGGAGCGCCTGCACACAAGGCTATAAATGTAACAAACTGGCTCAACGAAAACTTTAATAAACAGTGGATTGGTCTGAATAGACCCACAGAATAGCCCCCCAGAACTCCTGATCTAACTTCACTCGATTTTTATTTTTGGGGTCGGCTTCGAAAGCTAGTTTATAATACTCGCCCCCTGAATGTAACTGACCTTAAACAAAAGATAATTAATGCATGCAATAATATTGCAAAATATTTACAGGAGCATTATTAGAAGAGCCCAATTATGTATAGGTGTTGATGGAAAACATTTTGAGAATGCTTTATGATTTGTGTATTATTATTACTAGCCGCCTTTGGCGACCAGTCGGTTCTCCAGTATTAATGCTTGCTAAAATTTTTATTTAATATTTTATGTAGCTGTGTCTCATAACAGGTTTTTCACCAAAATATTTTTAACCTAAACAAATTTTGATAATCATATAATTCATTTATAGTATTATTTATTATTATTATCTTCAGATGTTCTGTTCATTGTACTACTCATCTTTCTCTTTCTATCTGAGCAATGATTGACCCGGAATTGATAGTTTACTTAAATGTTGGAGGGAAAGATCTAAAATTCTCTTTTTATAGAATGAGATTCAAATTTTCATAAATGTAAACACACTAAACAAATAAAGACACAATTGGTTTTCAAGAGATGCAAAAGCTTAAAAACAGCTTGGAAAATGCCTCGCACAGACGAAATAATGATGACACATACACCCTTCTTTTCTTTTCTATCCTTTTTTTCTTCACTACTTTTCTTTCTATAAACCCTTTTTTCGCTTTATTACTTTTTTCTTCCCTGCCCAGATTTCATTTTGAGTAGGCATAGATTAAATATTCATACCGACTAATAATAAAAGCAACTATTTTCTTTCTTTTTTAAACATCCCGTTATCTATGAATGAAAACCAACTGACTTCACGGACTTCTTTTAAAACAATCATAATTGATTACTTCCTGCTATCTCACTCAGTTGGTGTGGGGGAAGGAAATGCAGATTTTTGGCGGGAAAGTAAGAAAAGTGTCGTTTTAAATATTTTCCTCTCAGTTTTTTCATTTTTTCTCTCCATAAGAACCATCCTCGTGTCTTAACGAAAATATTAAAAAAAGAATCAGCCGAATCGGTTCGGTCGTTCTCCAGTTTTGCGCTTAGCAACGCATTTCGAGTTGCATTTTTATTAATATAGATTATTATTTATGTTAAACTTCTTACAATCTTATGTTGTCAGAACTGTTTAACTCCGTTAATGAGGACTTTATTTAAATACCATTTTGGATTTCTTTTACACTTATTATCTTTTTTGATCAAAGAATTTATATTATCAATTTGGATATGGTCCCTATTTTAATCGACGAAAAAGTCTTTCAAGTGGTATGGAAAAGTGACATAAGTCATTTTTTTTCTGTGTTATTATTCAAAAAGTTTTAAAAATACAGTTATGCAGTTTTCTTTTAATGGTCTTCTGGGATGGAAAGGAAACACTTTCTAATTGATCAAATTTGCATAGAGGTATTGTATAAAAATTTAAAAAGTGTAACTTTTTAAAATTTATAGGTGGATTTTTTTCTTAATGTAATCTTCTCTCCTATCTTATTTTGAAATTTTAATTACAATCACCTATTATCTCTAACGGTTAAAGAATTAAAGCACATTTCAATCTTTTGGGGGCACCCTATATATATATATATATATATATATATATATATATATATATATATATATATATATATATGGATGTTAATCATAAGATATATTTACTTATAAATATGACTGAATTCTTTCCTCAACATATTGCTTAGCTCCTTCATAAATTTATTAAATAACATAACCTTTCTAGTATTCAATTTCTTTTCCGTCCATAAGAATAGTGTGTGTGTGTGTGTGTGTATGTGTATGAATAAACCTTTTTGTTATATTTCTTTTTAAAATTACAGATTCTTTTTGAAAAGTTGGTTTGTATGGTTTATTGAATTAAAGATAAAATTGGAAGAATTAAATTAAAGATATTATTATAGATCCTAAACTGAAGTCTACCTTCTATATTTTTCTATCTTAATATAGTTTGGCCTATTTTTCTAAATATGCCAAAATATATTTAGAAAAAGATTTTATAAATTTTAAATCTACTGCAATCAAGCTAGTAAAAATACATATTATTATGAAATAAAACAATATAAGCATAGTGTCTTTCTTAATGCTAACACTTTTTTAAATTATTTTGTTACTTTTCATATATGCAAAAATTTAATATTTTAGAACACTAACGAAAACATATGGAAATAAATTCAATATAATAAAAATATAGTGCAGAAATCCTTTAATTAAAATTATGAAAAACTCACTGGATCACCAAGAACTGCAACTTCTATAGAATCTGTAGAAGCACAAATTAAGATGTCCCTAAATTTAAAAAATAAACAAATAAATGAATTTAATAAATTGGATTAGTTTTTATTATCTTTGAATCAATAAAAATATAGAAATTTCATACATAAATATTAACTACATACATGAATATGAAATTTGAAATTTAGAACTATAACAATTTAAATACTTACCAAACGGGTTCATGATGGATAAAATATTTTTGAGAGTCATTAGTTGAATTCCCAAGACACACATCATAATAGTTTGTATATACCACTGGGGAACCTTTCTGAAATTACAAAATAATGGTTTTACGAAAGGAATTGTAATCGCTTAAATCAGTATAAGCTGTAAAACATTTCTGTAACATAACATTTCATAAGATTTCAATTAACAAGAAAAAAAAATTATTTTCAAAATTTGGTAAGCAGGATTTTCTATAATGCTAACATCTGTTAAATATTAAATGATAACTAGAAGAAAGTAATTTCCATGTATTTATTTTAGTAGTATTCAAATTAGAAACAGGCTGAAAGAATGACTATCAGTAGTTACATCCATATTTTGCATTTTATAAGTAAGCATAAATGTTTGATTACTTAAAAAGTGTCAAATAATTCTATTAAAAAGTATGAGGTTGTTTTGTATAATGTAAAAGGCTATTCAAATAATAATATAATCTCTCTAAATGATAAAAAATAATGCATACCTGCCTGTTGGTCAACAAATCAGATAATTTGATGACCAATTATTAAAAGTTGGATCTGATATAATTTGGAAGGTAGTACTGTTTAAATTGAATGATTATTCTGATATTTTGATTATATTTTTTTAATTAATAAAAAATTGAACAGAATTTGGCTTTTTCCTGCAACAACTACTGAAAATATTACTACAACCTTTTTTTTTAATGCATTCTTAAAATTTAAAAGGTTGTTTTTGAGTAATGATTAAAACCAATTTAAAATCAGACAAATATTTATTGAATTTTGACAATTTATTTATTGTATAATAGCAAAAAGTATTATGACAATTTATTGTCATGATACTTTTTGTTATTATAAACAGTCATTTTCATTGTCACAATGGAAATCAAAATATTTGATTGCTTCCTCGAATATTTAAACTCATGATTTTCTACTATTGTAAGGATTTGATGCATGCTCACACTAAATGAGAAATGAAAAGTTATACTGCTGTATAAGACAATGCAGTCATAAAATAGATTACTGGGAAAATTACTTTATTATAATGTTATAATAATGGACTTGACTCTATAAGGAAAGGGTAAGTATACAATAAACAGAAGAGGTACAGAGTACCAAGACATGCCTGTCACAATTTCATACATGAAAATACTTGATTGAGGGATATTATGAATATTAAGTAATGCATAAAATATTAAATTGAAATTAAACATAAAAATGCAAGTATGAAATAAATGAAGGCAATTATATGAAAAAATCCTGTTTGGAGAGATAAAGATACTATTTAAATGAGAATTAATGCATTCTTTAAAATGAAGTGTATTTTATTCAACAAATATACAAAGGAAATTCTTTTATCAATATATATTTTAACAATTTTTTTTATTCAACAAATTAATACAAAATAAATAAAGCTTAGTAAAATTTTAAATAATGAAACTTTATATTTGAAAAACATAAAAACAGTCATAGTTCAGCCAAAAAAATATTTTAATTATAAAAGGAGAAAGAAGTAGGCAATATGAAAATTTAAGCCAACTTATTAAAATTCAAATTTAGTTTAGTTTGTTAAAAATACATACACTGATAAACTCACATTCTCATTAAGAACCTTATCAAAGTTTTAAATATGAAAAGTTTCTTACTGGAGTAGAAACTATGAAGAGATATGGAGAGACGCCACTTCCCGGTGGCATGTATAAGACAGCAAACTGTGTTGTTGAGAGCCAACAAATATTAACAACTAAATAGATAAAGAGAACAATTTTAAAATTAGTTATGGTTTGTATAAAGTAAGTTAAATGGATTTATAGATAAACATTTTGAAAAAAAAACTTTTCTTTCATTTTATTAGCTAAATAAATAAATAATTCCAAATTTTACACAAAAAAAACAAATAAATAAAATTACATTTGGAAAATAAATATTTTGTTAGCCATCAATGATTAAATTTTCAAAATTATGTCCTAGGCAAACATATCATTTATTTAATTTTACCAATTAATGTTTCATCCAAATTTGGTGCCGGAATATTCTTTACTTCTTGCAGATTTGGTTTGTATTGGCTGAAAGACCCATCTCTTTTTCCAACAACTAGCTGTTTACCCTTAGGGCTCCAAGAAGCTAAAAAATAAAGTTTTTCAATTATTTCAAATAAATAAAACCATTAAATTTTTCTTATAAACTTAAAGTAGTAAACAATCAAAACTTTTCATTCACACACAAATAAAGTTAGCATGACCATACCACAAATCTAAAAAAACTTTTAGAATTTTTTTAAAAAAATCTTTATGAAATTTTTATATGAGTAAGCAGGTTCTTATTCCCTAGAAAAAGTAAAATGGTATTAAGGTTATACTAGGTGAATTTTCCACATATTAATTAACATATTACTGTAATTTATATATACAGTAATATGCATATCAATCTGAACATATAAGAACATTTTTCACCTAAGTAGTTTAATTTTTGTAAGTAATTATGTAACTAATGCAGTTTGTATTTCAATTTTGCAAACATTCAATTTACATTTGCATGCATAGCATAATAATATAGAAGAAAATATATCCTCTAGATCTATCAATATCCTGCACATTTTGTCATGGATTCTATTACCTAGGCATATGCTTATATTGGTTAAATTTCTCAAGATATAGGAGATTTTAACATTACCTCAATAAAATTTCATTTTGGAAAGATGTTGAAATGTTTTAATGTTCCCAATAATTAAAACTTGGATATATATCAACCTAAAGAAATGGAACACTTACATGATTTCAGAAGCCTAATTTTTATACCTTTAAACCATATATTAAATTTACCTTAAACTTTACCTTCCACAGTTATTTAAAAATATTTAATAATATCTGAAACAATAGATGACTAGAAAATTAATTTCTAAGATCTTATAATGTTAATATTGATCACAATGCCAGCTTCCGAAAGTGATCTAAATCAAATGTTAGCCATGTAGCTTAGTTTACTACGTTTAAAAATTGCATAATATGCACACTTTACATTCAGATACACAATAAAAAATATCAGTTTAAACATTATTCTTTCAATCATACAACTTTCCAGTATGAGATAAATACAGTTCCATATTTCTTATCAAATAAAATTATTCAATAACAAGGGAGGCTTTCCATATTGGGAAAACACTTGTGCTAAATTAACTTGCATTGTTAATTTCTGCAGCAGATTTGTTGCCCAAATAATTTGAAGTAGTTGAATTTATTTTTTTATGGTAATAATTACATATTTAGATGAAGATCCAGTTACAATGTCCTAGTTTTCTGAAGGCAATCAGGACAAACTACATGGCAAAATAATTTTAAAAGTAGCTTTATAGAAATAAACTTATTTTTTTCCCACAATTGCATATGTTAACTCAGCCACTTCCTTTCATTCACAGCAAAGAGAATACAATTATATTTCAATTCCACAATTTTTGAATATCCCTATAATCGATAAGCTGTTCTAAAGTTTAGAAAAGGACCTAGTAGAATTAAATACAATACAACATGAAATTTATATGTAGGAAAAAACAAAAGCATAAAAATGTAATCAAAAAAATATGCTTTTTTAAAAATTCCATTTATATTATCTATTTGTTTTGAAGCAATTTTAAAAAACAATGTTTGCAGCTGACATAAGCAGCATATATAAACAATAGAAGCTAGCATGGAATACGATAATGTATAAAGGAAAATAACCTTATATTGCATCAATAATTGTCTATTGATAAAAATACTGTATTATTGGATTTTCAGATTATAATCCATAAGTGCAAACAGCATTTTCCATACAAAATTATGAAAAATGAATGGATTAAATTATGAATTGTGAATGGAAAAATTATGAAAATGAATCAATATTCCAAAATTTATAGAATAGAATTGCCCCAAATAGAAATAACAATACTTATAACTGTCATAGTAATTCAGTAGCATAGCAGATATTAAGAACGAAGAAATTCTTCTTCACAATCAAAATAATAATTTTTAAAAATGTACATAAAGAGAACATGAAAAAATATTTCATGTTCTCTTTATGTACATTGTTATTTCTAATTGAGAAATTTATAAATTATTAACAGTTATTTCTAATTGAGAAATTTATAAATTATTTGATATTTACATATCATATTCATAACATATTATATATATATATATATATAAATTACGTGTCACGTTGCTTGTCCGCGATGGACTCCTACACTACTGAACCGATTTTAATAAGATTTACACACCAGTTGCAGGGTGATCCAACTTAAAAGATAGGATAGTTTATTTTTCGAAATATCAATTAGTTTGAGAGAAATTAATTAAAACCCCTTAATTTCTGTGCAATTAAAACCTGTAATGCTACTTTCCAAGTGAAACACGGCCTTCCGGAGCAGCGATCGCTAATGCGTCCCGTTTCGGCCTGTAAAACCGCGTTTTTAAAATTGTCATCGTTATGTATCCGTTCAACTTATACTCAAAATCGCAGTGGAATCGGATGGACTTTCTATCGTAGACCACGGAGGTATAATTTATTTAACGAAATATCGACGCAAAAATTAAATATCGATTTTTTTTAAATGCCCATTTTGACGGGTTTATTTCTTGAACTGCCCTTAAAATAGACGTTTGGCTGGGAAAATACAGAAAATATGTTTCCAGAAAGACAATACGATGTAGTATGCTGCAATACAATTAAAAAAATATCGAATTTCTAAAAACTGAATTTTTGGCGAATTTTTTAACGAAGAGGCGAAATTTTGCTTTCATATTTAATTACACCGAAACTTTTCAATACAACTTAATCAATTTTTTTTACATAAAATTGGACAAATTTTTTAAAATCGTGGGAAAGAATGTAAAAATCTGATAAAACATTGGACATTTAATTTTTTTGTCATTTATTGATTTTTCCTCTTTAACATTACAAGCCTAATCCATTGATAATTAAAAATGAGACTAAACTCTTTTTTTATAATTTGGCATTGCTTTGGCACATCCTGATTAATTTTGAAAATAATCAAACAAAAATTACGCGTCTTATAAATTCATTCCACGTTTTCCACCTTACATACTTCTCCTGAAAGTTGGGACACCAGTAATGCTACTACAAAACCTTTGTCCATCAAAGTTATGCAATGGCATCAGAATACCAGAAAAAGTGACTAGACTTATAAGTATGTAATCAAAGCTACGATAATTACTAGATGTGCTCGAGGAGAGTTGGTTTTAATACACCACATTCCATTAATTCTTTTAGACTTAACCTTTTTGAATTTAGAAGAGTGCAGTTTCATGTAAAAGTTTGCTTTGCAATAACTGTTGATAAGTCACAAGGACAGAAATTAAAAGTAGCAGGGATCGATTTAAGAGGTGACTGTTTTTCACACAGCCAATTTTATGTAGCTTGCTCCAGAGTCAGTTCATCAAGCAGCTTAATAATTTTAGCACCAAAAAAAAAAAAACCACAAAAATGTTGTATACAAAGAATTTCTTGCTTAAACGTAGGTATAAAAAAATGTGGATGGTCTGTGTTTGCAAAGAAAATCAATACTTTAAAAGGATCGTTAAGGACAGTTAAGGATCGGCTAAAGGGCATATATATAAGGAGTCCCGGGGCGGCGGGAACCTAACAAAATTAGAAAAAATTATAGGTAATAAGTAATTATTATCGATGATTTTCGTAACTAAGTGCACAAAGCACTGTTATCCCCCACTAATTCCATTACCCAAGCAATGCTGGGTACGAGAATGCTAGTATATATATATAATTTATGATGCTAATAAAGTAAGAAATAATTTTAATCAAAAATTTAATTAATTTTGCAATAAGTGCTTAGCACAGTTTGGAATACACAGCTTAATGCAAACAAACCTGCAGTAGCCCCAGCATTAGGCAAATTAGCTAAGACTGATAAATTCATTCCATTAAGTTCTTGTACTCCTAGACTTCCATCACTGAGACAGTATGCAAAGATTCCATCAGATACAGGATTCCAGAGAAATTCTTTCAACTTGCAGTGGCTGCTAGATAACTGAGCATTTTGAAAAGGTGCAGGAGTTGCATCCTAAAAACAATGTCAGGTTAATCTAAATATTTTTTTCTTTTCACATTTTGATAAATTTAGAAAACAGAAAATACTTCAGCAGTAATACATTTCCACAAATAACTCTAAATATGCAATGTTTAAAATAATGTAAGAAAGCATTCTTCTCTGAAGGCACCATAAAATATTAATAACAATAAAAACAAATTACATAAAGTATATGATATAAAATAAATCATTATATTCAAATGTTCACCTATTAGCAAGTGGCCTTCAATTTTCCAAATGCAATGTTAATAAGTTATGTCTTATTAGAATGCATTTGTTAATTTTAATACAGAAAAACCATGTACAAAGAATGTATAAAAGATTTGTTAAAAAAAAGAAGGGATGAAAATGCCCCAAGTACAGAAATTTATCGTACAAATCATGTTAATACTCCTTCCAAACTCATTAATTTGAAGGATCATAGGAAGGAGTGGAATAGCTATTAAGATGTATAATGTAAAGAACATTTTTTTAACTGCATGTAAATTATACAATTGGGAACAATCATCATTTTATGAATTTTGAGATCACTATAAACTTTTTTTCTTTATATACACAAAATTGAATTCACTTTAACCTACTGCAGAATAGACTAAAAATCTTTCAAATGACAAAAAAATTTTAGTTGAAAAAAAAAAAAACTTTACTGAAAATTTTTGAGATTTGAGACCCAGGAAAAATCACTGAACTCCTTCTGCAAGAGCAAATGCATTAGTCATGAAGGATGAGCAGCAATATTAAATATATACAAGGATTTTTTAAAAAAAAGAAAAGTTATTAATAACGTTATACCATCTAAACACACATCAGAGATTACAATTACTTTTAAAATAATAAAGATTTAATCTTTCCAATAATATTTTGTAAAAGCAATTTTATCACATATGTATTTTAAGGATGGTTTTTCAATCAGCAAACATTTTGAATTTACTTTTATGTTTGTCAGCAACTATCAAGCAAGATAAAAAGCAATAAAAGATAGTAATATAAGTGTACATAAGAAAATTTGAACAATTAACAAAAAGGAACTTAATTACTGCTAAATAAACTAAGTTTAATATTATACCAATGTAATATAAAAGGTTTTGCTCATGGATATGTCACATTATGCAAGAGAGGTTAGTCGATTAAAACATGCAGTTTTTGCCTGATTATAATAAAAATATTCTTCAAACTAATTTTTCCAAAAAAAAAAAAATAAATAAAAAAAAAAAAATAAATAAACAAATATAAAAGGAAATGAAAAGAAAAAAAAAACTTATCAGGTATACAATTGAAAAGATCTTTTTGTTATTACTTATTGAAAAGATATTATTGTTATAATAAATCTTTTATTGTTTATTTTAATCAAAAAATGGAAAATTTTATTCCTTTTTAACTGAAAATTATTTACTTAATATACAGGATAATAAACAAGTAAGTAAACATATTTATCTTTTAACTCTTTCAGCCTTCCTGTGGCATTTGCGACATGGTATTTTAAATTCTTAATTTTCATTTCTTTTCAAACCTGATGGCATTTGCCATAGGTTCCTGGTTCCTATACCTGTTATGAAAATGGGATGAAATTAAATGTGGATGTTCTCTTGGTGACCTTATCACTAATTTCCATTAATTTTTCTTATTCCACAATTTAAAAATTTAAGGCTGAAAGGGTTGAGTGCAGCCTAGGAACTCTGAATTGTATTATTTCTACTCTGTAATATAAAAACAGAAGAAAATACCTGTCACCTGAATAAATTAAATAATAAATTAAATTATCTTTTTATGATTCTTAATGCAACTTTATATCTTAAAAAGAAATATAATAAAAGAAGTAAAATTATTCACTTACATGAATTGCAAATGCAGCTATGTCATAAAAATCAACCACAACTTTTGAATTTCTTTCCAGACATACAGCCAAAGTCTTTTGTTCTGTACTAAGTGACAACAACACAGGGGACTCACAAGGCACAATTTGGCTAAAATAATTTTCTTCAATACTCTTATTTTCCTTATCCTCATCCAAGTCTAGCACATTTTCTAATTTCAATACTTTAAAACCTAAGAAGGAGATTTTTTTTTCTTTTCAATAAAAATAAAATTAAAATATTCTATTTAAGATCTTAATTCATATTAATTAAGATGAAATTAACAAAAAAAAAACATGTTTTGAAAAGAATTAACTAGTATAGATCTGGACTGGTTTCTGTTTTAATATTATCAAGCATGCAATAAATTTTCCAAGAAATAGCATAGACAAATTATTGATTTTTAGAAGAAAATCACATCACACCTATCAAAATTATATGCAATTCCACTGTCTAATGAAAAGAATTTTAAGCTGATGTTAAATTGATACAAATATTAAACAGAGTTATTTAATTTATAACTTTGATTTATTTTATTTAAAATTATGTATAACAATCTTTTTAAAACAAATTATTAAACTAATATAGTTTCCATTTATCCAACATCATCTATAAAAGAATAAGAACATTAACTTACCATTAGCTATACCAATAAAAAGCAATCCAAATTTACTTGCAGTTGCAATAACATTAATAAAATCCTTCGCAGGCTGTTCATTGCTTTTAACAAGCTTTAATGTTCGCAACTGAACAAAGTGGAAACTCTGGAAAAAACATGTTTCAATTTTTTAAAAAAATTTTATTATTAGTTAATTATTTAAGTAAATATATAACTTGTACATCACAGAAATTTAATTTTTCTGTGATGTACAAGTTATATATTTACTCAAATAATTAACTAATAATAAAAAAGAATAATGACAGAAATTAGCAGCAAATAGCAATTTATTATGTATCTCAAAAGTGCATATTATAAATCATTCAAGACAAATAATTCATCAAATAATTTTGAAAATTTTCTTTTCTTTTATACTGGAAAGAATAAAACAATTTTTAACTCAAAGTATGATGCAATCTAAATATCCATTCTATATCTTCGACTTTTTTTAAAGCTTTTATATTAAAAACAATCTAAGAATTTTAAAAAAAACTATCTTTAAAAGTGAATTCAAATTTGAATGCTTGCTGAACTATTAGAAATTCCAGTTAGTATAGGAATAAGAAGAAACAAACTAGAAAATACTCTTTTAAAGATTCTATTCAGGTTAACAGTAGCTATTATAGTTATTTATCATCCCCAAAATTATTTATTACAATAATTTTTTTAAAAAAAATTGTATTTATTATGTTGTTCACATTTATAATGACATATTTTAATATCTTCAAGTGGAGATAGAATTATAAGAAGCATAGTAGATACATATTTAAAAAACAGTTATGCTTTCTTTAAAGCTGAATATTTTTTAAGCATGATTCATCTCCTCCCTATTTAATATCATAGGTCAATTTTGCAGCCCTATGATCCACAGAAAACAAATTCAATTATTCAGCAGTAAGATTGATACAACTGCGCTTTTACATTTATAGACTCAGTAATTCATTTGTATCAATCTATAATGCTTTATAATCAATACATTTTTGCAAAAGATAAACACTCACAGCCACTTCTTTAGGATCAGGTCCTTCCTCTATCATACCTCAAATTTCACTGAAATAAACAGAAATTATACAATTGTGACAAATTTTCTAAATGCACTTTCAGTTCAGAAAAATTTATAATTTGCTTTAAAAGTTTTGCAACTATTTTATTAAGGAAAGAAAATAATGAAATTTTTAAAAAGGTATATTAGATCTAAATATAAATATATATATATATTGAAAAGTAATCAGCATATATTATGAAACCAAAAAAAATTTAATGCTATTAAAAAGTATTATAATATAAAAATTAAAACAGTGAAAGATTAAAGATTTAGCTGATAGAACTTTAACTAATAAATAAAAAAATATATAAAATAATTATCAATTAGGTAAAAATCAAATTTCAATTATATGATTTGTACCAAGTCAAAAGTAAAAATTAATGAGTCAAAATTAAATATCATTAATAATTAGGCAACAATTCATTAATTAATATGCATCTGAATACTTATTGAGCAAGTTAGATTCTTCATTTTCTCATTTACAATTCTCTATAAGTAATCTCCAATCCACAAAAAAATAGAAATCACCTCCCTCCCTCAAAAAACTAAAATTTATTTTGTTTTTATTCTTTCAATTTTTCTTTTTGTTAATATCATTATTATTTTTTTTATTAATTAATTTAATCATTAAATTTTAATCAAGTATTCCAATTCTTATTATTATTTTATTATTTCACATTTGCTTAGTTTGATAGAGAACTACATGTATTTTGAATAAAAATCTTTAGTTTATCAAGTTAAAATATTAAAAATTTCAATACTGCACTGCAATAAGTTTTGTAAAAATTAAAATATCTCATGAGACAAAAATTATAGCTTTTAATTCTTATTTTTCCCGAATTTACTTTAAAAAATTCAGTCAGTTTTTTAAAACATGTAATTTTAGGCACAAAATATTTATAAAAAATTTTAGGCATAAAATATTTGAATATATATAATATATACTGGATATGGGGATCAATATATACTGGAAAAGGGGAAATTTTTCAACACAGGATAGTAACAGAGTCTATATAACTGAAACACATAGAATCAATTGTTCCTAAATCTATAGATCAGTAATATTTTCCCAATCCTGCCATCTATATTTATGCTATCAAAGAAAAATAAAGAACTCTTCTGTAATGATACCAAATATGTTTTATAATTTTAATAATGATGATGGAAAAATGACATTTTGCACCAATTACCAGGCAAACAGAGAAGTTATTTGTTTTCATGTTTTAAAATGACTATTGTTAAATTTTACATTTTTCTAAATCAATGTTAACTTGTTTTTTTCCTTTATAAAATTTTAATAATCTTTAAATATCATGCAATTTTTATCAATGAATTAATATGGTACCTTTTCAGTCTAATAGACTTTCCAAAGAGGCCTATTTCCTTCTTAAAGACATTAGCATGAAATTCACACACAGAAGAATTCTGTTTTTTAATTAGTTAATTTATTTTCAATGCCATTATTTTTGCTATTAATGAATAGTATCAAAATAGTAACATAACATAATAATAACATGTTTAGGTACAGGCCAGATAAATGGTTTTATGTTCAGATATAAAATAGTTACAATTTTAAAACAACTGAACTCAGGAAATAAAATAAATTTCTTACCTCCACAAAATTTCTTATATTTACAAAAGAATATGTTACTTATTAAATGATAGGTATAATAACATTATTACTATGCTATTTTTGCAATGAAATACATTATATCCATTTTTACAAATTAATATTTTACAACAGTTTAACCTTTTATCTAATAATTCAACAGTTGTAATTTAAAACAACAGATGAAAGTTTGATTATAAAATTATCTTTTTTAATTAAAATTTCAAAATTATAGAAATTTTAAGCTTTCTATAAAAAAATACAGTCAAACAAATAAATTTTAATTAAATTTTCAATTTTTCAGATTAATTTTAATTTATAATAAAAATAGCGCCATTTGGCAAGTTGTAAATAAAGCAATGATATTGAGTACATAAATTACTAAATGAAACTCTTTCATGATTGCTTTAATACACACAATAATGTATTATTACATGAAATAAATTCCTTATTTCATATCAACATTCACATTATAATTCTTCTTAATTAAAAATAGCCAACTTGCTAAATTGAATAAATGTTATCAGATTTTATGGATTCACATTATATAGAATTTGAAGAAGGGATTTAGATAGTAAAGAGTAATCCTTTAAAATAGCGCGTCTATTTTGCACAATCTTTTAATACTTGAAAACGTCGATTCCTTCTTGAATCTCCAATTCTATATAATTTAATATCGTATTAACAAACGTTCAAAAAGCAAAATTTCAAAGAACAATACATTTTTTTTTAATTCAAAGATGTAATTTTTCTGTTTTCATGGTTTATTATACTAATCAAAATTAGGAATAGATAATTCCAAAATATTTTCTAAATTTGCTAAAGTTTTTTATAGCTACACAATAAATATAGGTTTTTAAGTTATCAACTAATGTAAAAATTCAGACAGTTTAAAAATATAATGACAAACATTACATTTTTTAAGTAGCAAAAACTTTTATGAATAAAAGAAAAGAAGAACAACATAAAATCAGCTTTCTCTAATTTATACCTATAAAAATTCAAAAGGAATTTTAATGGAAGTACGATGATTTTGAATTTCACATTCACAATACAAAATATTGAAACCAAATTGTTTCTTTTCTTACGTTATTGTTATGATATCTATTCACTTCAAATTATGCTACATCCAAAATATGTCAATATTGCTAAACTTTTTTATTTTTATTTTTGCTTCATAATAGTTACAGAGAGTTAAAATTAAATATATGGAATCATAAAATATTGGATATAATTTTTGATATAGTTTCATTCGAAATTATTTGGAATCTAGAAATATTGCCATAAAGGCTGAGATGAAAAAGATTTTAAAAAAAAAGGGGAGGAGGTCATTTTTATTTTCAATTTATTCTTTCGTTCAAAATGGCAATAAAAATTTCGCGTGCCTTTCAGAGTCGGAGCGTTTTGTGTTTAGTTTTGTTATTGGATCGGTGTTCGATTTCATAAAAGCAGAGCTCTAAGCTAGTAAAATAAAAAATTGGATTTTTTTTTTACAGTTTATATTTTAATTTTTTGTAATTAATTCTATACTTCTCTATTCTTAAAAAGTTCAACATTCGTTTGTATTTTTTTTTTTTGACATTCAACTCCAAGTGCTTGATTTAATTAAACCATGTTATTTTTTTTATTGGTGTTTCATTCCAGCACTATTTAATATAGTTTCTAATAATTAATAATTACAAAAAAACTGTTTTTATTTCAGTCATATTTTTTTTATTTTTAATTGATTGCAATTTTCAGATTTGTGCGATTTGACAGTTGAAATATAAAATATAGTTTTGTGTTACAATGCTGTTATAGAGATTTTTAATATGAAAGAGATATATTTTAACAGATTTAAACTAGGAAATAATCAGTGTACCCAAAACAGGCTGATTATTTCTTAGTAAGCAGATTGATGCTTATTAAAAATTAATAAATCGTTATTTATTTTTCTTGAATAAATATAGATTGCATCCAAATTTATTCAGAAAGCTGTCTGCAATCTAATGTACTTTAAGATATTTATACTGTATTATTTTTAATGTGCATATTCAATGTTAAATTAAATCTTTCTATTCAAATTTTTCTTTGTTCTTTGCAGTTAAAATGTTATAAAAATATTGTATTGTTTTATTTTATGTTTATTAATGTTTCTGCTCATGGAAATGATTAAACTTTTCAAATGGGAAAAATGATTGCATACACATTTGATTTATTATTGTTTAAATGTCTGATATTTTGTGATATATCTATTGTTAATATATTTTACACTGATTTCTTAATTTTTATAGGTATGGTATAATTCTTACTGTATAATGACTACATTTTTTCTATTATTTTCCAAATTTATAATTTATTTTCTTGGTAATAGCACTCTAATATTCAGGTATCTTTATGTACATGAAAATATTTGTTGTTGCATCTGTTAAAACACCATTGTTTTCTTTATTATAATGATAAAGGTAAATTTATTTTATTTTTTAACAACCATCTTTAGCAAGCTGATTCATGGAGAATATCAGTTGTGCTTTTATCCCTTTTAAACATGCATAGCTTGAAGTTCATGATTCCCTTAACAAAGTACAGGGTGTCCAAAAAGTTCCCATACTGATGATTTGTGAATTTATTTTGCAAAAACAATAGTTTTAAAAAGAATTATTTTTATGCCAATGATGAAAAGCACTTTTAACATAACTAAGGAAAAAATACTGAACATACATTTATAATAAATGTTCAAAATGTCCACCCCTTTCTTGGAGACAAAGCTGAATTCGTTTGTGCATGTTTTTCGAAATGTGTTTTAACATGCTAGGAGTGATTTCTTGTATCCTTCAGGTAATCATGATTTTCAAATCATCTATTGTTTGAGGATCACCTTCATAAATTTTGTCCTTTAAATATCCCCACAGAAAAAAGTCCGGGATGGTCAGATCAGGGGATCGAGGTGGCCAAATATTTTTTTAGATAAGTTGATCACCAAAAAAAGCTTCAAACATGTCCATGGTTTCATTACTCGTATGGCAAAATTTAATATACTTGAAAAAAAATCATGCAAAATGATTTTTTAAATTTGAAGTATGGGAACTTTTTGGACACCCGGTATTTTTAAGTATCATGATAGGCAGGAAATTTTTATTGTTCTAATAACTGTACACTTCTCCTGTTAATTATATGTACAAGCACTCTTTATATACTTCCAATGGCATCAACATACCATTAGAAATAATTGTCCATTTAATGCAAATTATTGAGACTTCACTATCTGATTCTGGCTGATAAACTGTAAAATTAATAAATAACAGCTTTTTTTTTCTTTCAACAGTGGTAGAAATTTATGTAATTATATATTTGATGAAGTAATAAAATTTTTTACATTTATTATAACAATGAAATTAATGTTTAAATTGCTAAAGATTGTCAGATTTGTTGAATGAAATAAAATGTTGTTTTTATTGGTGTATTAACATTTGAGATTTTTTTAAAAAAATTACATAATTTTTAAGTAAATATGATTCTAATTTTTTCAAAAAAATAACTTAGACCTAGCATATTCACATTCTCTATTATTTATTACAATTCAAACTTGAGGTCAAATAGTCTGGCCTGTAAAGCATACAAGGTCACATACACATTTACCTTTATTATTAGAAGTGATATTATATGTAATGCTTGAAACATTTACAGATTTGGTTTTGCTTTTCCTATTTGCTTTGAATTTAGATGGAAACTGTCTTTTGAATATATAGAATCCTTTTCAAATAATGACAAATACTGGGAAAATATTAAAGTAGCATGTTATGGCATTCATTAACAAGCAAGAAAAAAAATTTATGCTTTTCAAATTAGTATTGTAACTATAGTAAATTTTTGTTTTCATATTATAATTTTTCAAGTTTATTTGTTTATATTTTAAATAAGCCAAGGCAATTATTTTAAAAATGCATTTGCTTTATTGTATTGATTATTCATTTTTACTTTTTTTCAGGTTGTTAATTTTTTTTATTTATATATAAATATTACAGTTTTCTGATTGTTTCCTTATTGTTTTACAATGAATTTTTAATATTTGCTATCTGATTTTAAATAATGTGGTTACTGCTAAATAAATATTATTTTCTTCACTTGTATGTCATTGTATATATATGTGTCTGTTTTTCAATTTATCTTTGTATTTCTAATTTTTGCTGAATAAGTGAAAAAAAAAAGTTTTATTGACTTGCAGTGTCATTAAATATATTTTTAAATATATATATTATGAAAATTATTACTATTATTATTTTGTTAAGTAATTGAAGGCAAAAAAGCTATTACTGGTTGTGCTTGATATTCTATTTTTAATTCTGAATGTTTAAAAATTACTATGTATGAAAGATTTAAAATTCTTTTAATTTGGAACACTAAATAATTTTAAATAAATGTCATATAGATATATTCTTTTTTTATTATTATTATGCAATCATGAGTTTGTGAATTCACTTTATGCATATGTAGTGTTTTTCAACTTAAGTTTCTAAATTTATTTCACATAGCATATTAATTTATTAATTATAAAATAATTAGCTTGACTAAAAAAATCTGTTTCTTCTTGAGCCTATCAAAATTGCCCTAATTCTTCCAAAAACTGCCAAATAGTTACTACCTTCAAGTAACAATAAATACAAAAAATGTTTAAAAATCATTTCGTGAAAAAAAAAAAAGATGGCAGCAACATCTTATTCTTAAGCTCATCCAAGATTTCATGATATAGATATTAAATATGCATTAAATATTATGTTAAGGCTGCTTCATGGTAAAATGCATTCATTTTTAGAAATAGTTGTGGAAATAAAAATGCATATTGATTTTTAAATAAACTAGATTTTAAAATTTTGAATATTGGTTTGTACATGTAAAAGTTATTCTATTAAAATAATTCCTTAAAATTCTGATTTGATAAAAGAAAATACTTTTTATGCATGTTAATACATATGATATAAATTTATATTATTTTACTGAATTATTATCAAAGTGAGAGAACAATTTGTTAAATCTTTATTATCATAAAAATGATCAATAAAGATTGTAAAATTTTTCATAAAATTGTATGTTTGCTATATAATTATTCTCAAAAATGCATAATAGTTTTATAGTTTTTTTTTTTTTTTTTGAATTGTATCTTTTAAATAAGTATGATAAAGTTTAAGGCTATGCATTTTTATTGCATGCCATTGATTAATACCCAAAAATTTATCACATATTCATTTATAGACTATGTTCTCCAGTTACATATTATTTATGATAATCTATTATGTTTTTTCCCTTCCTATTTTAACTATTACATTTATAGTTGACTGTGATTTCAAGTCTTGATATACTTAGTGTTTTTAATCTTATGATATTAATATTTAGATGATCTTGATTATTTTCTATTATAATTGCTTATTTCATAGTTTAGCATACTATAGCATATATAATTTTAGTTTCTATCAATAATTTTAGGATTTTGAAAATAGTAATAAATGTTGTATATTATAGCTGTCAATTTTAAAAAAAATTTAATTACTATGTTTGTTGTTCCATGTAGCTCTGAAGAGGTTTTTCCATCGTTTCAATGACATTGATTCTGAGGATCCCAAGAGGCCTTACAAGTGTCACATGTGTCCATATGCAGCCCACACAAGAAGCAATCTCAAGAATCACATAAATGCCCACACTGGTGAACGGCCATACAAATGTTCAGTTTGTGGTAAAGGTTTCACTCAGAAAGGGAACATGAAGAAGCATGAACAACAGCATGATGAACGGTATCCTTTAGATTGTAATATTTGTGGAAAATCCTGTGACAACAAAGTGTCTATGCAACAACACATGGCTCTCCATTTCCACATTCAGTAATGACTGTTAAGCAGTCCTTTATTTTTTATTTAAGCATGATGTGGAAGTAAATCTGAGATAACCTATCTTCACAGAATCAGACTCATTTTTTGAAGCTTTCAAAACATCTGATAGTACAAATATATTTAGCAAACATTTTCACTTATATGTATCATAGTTACTGAATTTCATCTGTTTGGATTGTATTGCATGCACTCCAATCAAAGCATCTGCATGCAAGAAAAGTTATTTTATACAGTTTATTAAATGCTTTCTGGTATAAAAGTACAAATTGATTAATATAAGTACCTGTATGATAAATTTATTTAAATAAGGCATTGAAGAGGTTAATTATTTAGGAAGACCTTGGGTTATTTTTTTAAAAAAATGAAATAAATACTTTTTACTCTTGTAGCTAAACATTTTTTAATATAAAATAATTTAAAATATTTAACAGAATGTAGATGAGTTTTGTTATATATGTATATTTAACTAAATATTGTGTCTGTGCATTTTAAGGTTAAATATTTGCTGAACTTTTACAAATTTGAAGACTACACTACATTAATGCAGTGTTTGGTATAAGATAAATTTACAGTGTCTTAAATTATAAAATACATTTAAAAATTGGGAAAAAAAGCAACACAAAGCTCTATTTTAAATAATATAATGGTTTTTTTTTTTACAGTTGGATTTCATTATCTAATATTATTTGTAATAAAAATTTCTAAGCTATGGACTGGCAGAGAACTGCACCCTTAGACTTCAAAATCTTTAGATGTTATCTCCTTAGATCCTCCTTCCCCCTCTTCTTTTTTTTATAGGTATTATAAAGATTGATTATATGCAACAAAAATTTATACTATTAATGATCTTAAATGAAAATTCTTTGAAAAGAAGATGGTAATTAGAGAAATAATGTATACATACATTGAATATAATTATATATTATGTGTGTAACTAAGGAACCTATGTGAAAATGAAATTTTAAAAAATAGTATTAAAATCATTTGTATAGAAATCATAAATAAGGAAAATATTCTCTCTTTTATTCAATACTAAAAATTTATTTTATTTTTTTTATTTTTTTAAATATGCATAAACTAATATATTTTCAAACACTATTGTGTAAAATAATTTGTCCTTTTCATTCCAAAATCCATTTACTTTAATGCCTTTCTCTCTTTTATTCAATACTGAAAGTTAATTCAATTTTTTTTATTTTTTAAATATGCATAAACTAATATATTTTCAAACACTATTGTGTAAAATAATTTGTCTTTTTCATTCCAAAATCCATTTACTTTAATGCCTCCAATTTGTGATAGCAGTCAATTATTTAAAAAAATTAACAAAATGTTTAGAAAATAAGAATATTTCATTTTAGAATGAATACAAAGGAAAACTAAGAATGAAAATTTAATTTTTAACCTTGAGGTCTAAGTTATTAGACAGGGAATATTCTGTGAAATTCATGAAAATTTCAAAACCCATCTACATTCTCACTAATAGATAGTATGATTAGATTATTACAGTTGCAGATTTTTCTGTAGAGGCAAATAGTATTTTGCTCAGATATCTGTTGGAAGGAATTCCCCAGTGCTTTCTCAAATGTGTCTGTTTTAAATCAGAATATTAAAATTTAGCTTACCAAATTTGGGGATTCCAAATTAAATGAAAGAATTTTTTTAATGAAGAAATTTCAAATTTATAAGTTAACTATAATTTAATAAACTTTTTCCAAAAAAATAGAAATTTACAAATTTAAAGAATTAGCTCAGTTTTTACCATGCATTTAAAATAATCTATGGTGAAATTTGGTCATCTGGCATTTATTTCCTGTTTGTAATTATTTAATTTGCATGAAAAATATTGTAAAATATATCATACTTTTTGCTTTAATAATGTAAATATCCTTGCCAACTTTCATGTAAATATTTCAGATAAACCATTAGAATTATGAGATTAACGTTGCAACACTGTAACTGCATTTCATGCTGTGCTTATTAATGTTGTTTTCTTTCCTATAGCTGGAATTCTGTTATGTTTATATACAAACTTTTTAAAGCTGTTTAGTTTTTATTTCTATACATTTTTTTTATATATAGATGAGCATTTTTATATGATCTGATTAAGATGCATTCTATCAATGAGTTTTATATACACCAGTGCCTCCTTTATAGCCATATAGTTAGCATAAGCCATTGCTCTTTGTTTATGTTGTTTTGTAGGTTAGAATTTTCAAAGTATTAATAATTTATTTATATATGTTTTTGTGATGTTTTGCTTATTTTTATAAATATATTGTTTATTATGTTTGTTTCATATCATTGAAAAACTTTTTTAATCTATTTTAATCATCTAAATTACTTTAATATTTTACTGAGAAAATTTCTTTAGAGTTATATGAATTTTCTTAATACTTTGATTTTTTTTCTTCTTGTTACTGAGAGAGTAACAGATGAAATATTAATTTAGAACTGGTTAGTAAAAGATATGGCTTACATACCTACTGAGTACAATAAATGATAGACTTGCCTTATACAAATAATTTTTGCATGCATTCTATTTTTAATCATGACTCTTATTAAAAGCAAAGAAAAAGAATGCCATGTTTGTAGATTACAAATATTCAGGTATACATTTATAAACTATTGTGTTGTTTCTCTTTGATTCAGAATTTGAAGAATCAATCATTCTTCTTCAAGAGAATTGATTATTTATTTCAAATGCAATACAATTCCTATTTTAGAACTACCTCAAAGTAATATAATCATCTTTATAAATGTGTAGTTTCATTTGTTTTCCCTTCTTTGCACTAGTTAATTCATTTGTTTTAATTAAATATCACTACTATCATAAGAAATGTACCTGTTTCCATCAATATCGAGTACAAATTTAGGTAAAACAAATACAAATATTGAAATATTTTAGATCTTTTTTATTGTAAGAATTTACAGAGCATACAAACACTTGTTAATTGAAGGGTTAGCTACCTAAACTCTTTCTGAAGTATATTGGTTTCTATACATTAATTTCATTGCTTAGTTATTTATATGTGGATTTCTAATGAGAAATATAATTTATTGGGGAAACTGATTACAATATTTTAGAATATGTTTTTATCAAAAAAAGTTAAATATTATTTATAAACTGTACTGGTTAGCTATTTTTCCCACCCAGTAATAATAATATTTAGAATCTCAACCGAGTGAGTTTAGCTGTACCTTGCTATTAATTTCACTGTGTGCTCTGTCAATGTCCATTTTCTGTGCCATTTCCATAAAAAAAAAATTACTTGTCAGCTGTCATCAAGAAATCATTATGCAATACCTTTAATCTGTTTTTAACTTAAAGATATCATGGAAACTAGTTTGCTTTCCGTTTTTTAATAATGTTTTCCATTTCAATCATTTTACACGAATTCCTATTTCAATACCATTTTTGAGCAATGCATTTATTTACATGCTCAAACTAAGTACAAATAATAGTGCCTCATACCTTGCTGACAGCTGGTGTACCATTGATAAACATGCTATTGATATATTTATATATCCATACTTTATGTGTAACTTCTGGTAATGATTAATTATAAATATTGATAAAACTTCATTTTCATCAATGTTTTTAATATCATGTTGAAAAAGAAATTAATCATTCTTAATTTTTTTGAATTTGTCCTCTTATTTCTTTCTTTAAAAAAAGTTTAACGCTATTTACTTAGGATCAATATTTTGCTTTTCTTGTAATTAATTATGTTTCAATAAGTCTTTATTTGTATAACAACTTTTTACTTTTTTTATGACTTAAATTGCCAAATTTCTATCCTAGATAAAACTACTCATTTTGTATAAAGCTATCTATTAGGGTGTCCCATAAGTTTCTTTCCTTTTTCTAATTTGTAATAAATATGCAATATTTACTGTTAAAGATATTATTTGTATTGTTATATAAGAACTCTATTGCCTTTTTCCATCTCTCAGGAAACCTCACTATGCCTTCTTCACAAAATTGTGTTTTATACAAGAAATAATTCTTGAGGTACACTTTTATTTCACTGATGGATTTAAAACATTTTTCATAAAAAGAATTTTTTTAGAACAAAGAAAAGTAATAATCAGAAGGAGCAGGATCTGGTGAGCATACAGGTTGTGGTAAAACATCCTAATCAAATTGTAAGAGCTTCTCTCTAATGACTAATGCAATATGTAGTCATTACGTAAAATGCCTCTTTGGTTCATTAATTCTGGCCATATTATTATTATTATGTCAGAACATGTTGTTTTGGGGATGAGGTTTTTGGTGTCAACAAAAATCAATAGGCAAAAAATAACAATTTTATTATCTGCATGAGCATCTCAAAAAATCGGCTTTTAATAACATATGGCCATTGCATTTACAAAAGCTCTGATTAAAAAAATAAGTTAACGAATACAGCAAATAAAACCTAGAAAAATGTTATTTTGAGCACGTGATTATACGAAGCAAAATAAATAGGAAATGTGATATTTTTTAAACAATAAATGCAAGACAAAGTTATTTGGATCGTTTGCAATACTAAAGTGACTTATTCGATGAAACAACTCAAATGAATAAAAATATAATTTAACTTGCACAAGCAGGTGTGCTTGACCATTCAAGAAATTATGTTATGACAGGATACATTGAAATATTCATTGCATATTTCATTTTAATCCCTTTTTTTTCAATGACAGCTTTTAGTTGATCCCATTGATGACTGTATTTTGTAGAATTTATTGTCCTTGAGTAAGGAACTCGTAAAAAAATACACCTTATTAATCCCATGAAATAGACAACCGAACTTTTTTGGGTATAGTTCCAATTTTGAGACATTTGAAGGCCTATTGTCCTTACACTAAGTACATAGATGGCTAATAGATAAGCCTGCATGTTTGCACAAGCAGAGGCCGATAAAGTTTTTCATAATACAATTAGAAAGAAACTTTTGGAACATCCTAATTGAAATATGTTTCAAGATATTCTGTAGTATTCAAATAATAGTTTATTATTTTATAATTTATGAGATTATAAATCAGCATGGAAAATTATACATGTATCAATTCTTACGAATTGAACAGAAAAAAAAACTATATATGTACCTGATGTACTGTGCATATTGATATAATCTTCATTTTGACATTATGATTTGTTCTCAATTATGCTTTTAATAAGAAAAATCATGTAAGAATTTCTTGTAATCTATTTTACTATTCATGTCAAATTATAATCATATTATTGTGATATTTAGAATTATATACACTGGTAAAGTAGTAAAATGGATTGACAAATTTCCTCAAGAGGAAAATTAATGTGATTATGTTGAAATTTTAAGAATTAAAATTGCATTTATTTTTTACTTGCCTCATATACAAATAAAATTTAACTATATTGTGAATAATTATTTAAATTAAAATTTTTATTCAGTTCAAGTTTGAATTGTTTCGTACTGTATTGACATTGATTATAAATCAAAACTAGACTTTTTAAGATTGCAGTTTTATGTTTAATCTTTTTGTACTTTACAAAATTGACTTAAATCACTCAAAAATTGTCTTCCTTGCATTTTTAATTAAGGAAGCCAAATAAATGATATTGTAACAATTTATATTTAACATGCATGATTGAATTAATAGTAAGGCATTTAATAGGGTTAGTAATACATTTCTGCTTAATGTCGGAAAAAATTTAATTGCATGTTTTTAATTTCTCAGGGCATAGTCATTAAGACAAATCACTACAAATCTGAAATGATATATTTTTATTATTTGTTGAATATTAGTGCCTCATCAAAATATGAAATTTGCTCATAGTCAGTCAGTGGTTTGTTGGCATTTATATATGTGTACAGTTGTCTTTGAAGGAAATGAATGTGAATTCTACGACTCGAAAGTTCATGCTGTATGCTAACTTTCCTGTAATGAGAATTTGTTTTTGAAATTCTTTTTGTTTTAAAAAGAAAAGAATCAATTTAATTTTTCCCCTTTTAAAAAGTTTTCTCAGTTATTCCTCTTAGTTTTATGTATTACATATTTACTCATTCATAATACTTTTAAATGGTATGTCTAGTCAAAAGTTCATTAAATTTTTTTAATGTTATTGACAGAAATTTTTTTTCTACAAGATCTTTTTTTATATGTGTTTTATGATTTACAGTAAATTATTAAAATCACATTTTCAATTTAATTTCACCAATACTTTTTTTATTTTTAATTCCATATTGTATTTTTATTAACATATTTATTAAGTTCTTAAATATGTAATTTTCTACATTCATTTAAAGTGTTACACTTATTCTGAATTATTTTTGTCAATTATGTTTTTCAATCCTATCAGGCTGGTACTCTAGGATCAGTTATGATTATTTAATAGTGTTGGAGATAGGCTAGCTCTCTTCACTTTTTTTTTTTAATTTTCAACTCTTAGTTATTTCATTATTACATATTTATAACTCAATAATGCTAGTTTTATGTATAAAAGATGTTTTTTTTTATATAATGCATAAAAATTTTACCTTAATCTCTGTGAAATTTTATCTTTTATTCTTTAATTATATAATGGAAAATGAACACAAGATATAACTTTCTAATATAAAAAACTTTATTCAAAACGTTTTAAAATATTTTTTATATTATTTCATTCATTTTTTAAAGGCATTAAACAAGCATTTAAAAATATTTGTAAATAAATAATAACTATAAAATTTGGTATGGGAATAGACAAATCTATTGTAATAAATAGGAGTTTCCATACAGCATGTGATTAAATCTTGTAAGTATTATGCAGATAGTTTTATATCATAGATATATTATTATCTGAAATTTGATTCTTCTTTTACTGACAAACTGATTTATTTATCTGATAACAGGGATAAGAGAGTACAAATGCATGACTTTATCTTTTGAAAGTTGCTCATAGTACTGAATTATATAGAGTTTCATAATGTATCTGTATTTCATTTTTTTTATTGTTGTAATACATAAACTTGTGTTAGATAACTTACAAACATTCTTCCTAGTTCAATTTTAATGTTTCGATTCGAAAAAATATATGAACTTGAATCATTAAACAATATCTAACTTTGAAAAATATATTGAAGTAAATTGTATAATTAGCAATAAATTTTAATTTGTTTTTATTTTTTTATCTTCTTTTAAATATAAGTATTGCCAGTTTTCATAATTTAGAATTCATACAAAAATTAGTTTTTAAAATCTAATTAAAATTTTTAAAATTCTAGCTTTTTGCAGTTGTTAAAAAAATCTGTAAAAATCTACCTACAATAAAAAAATCATACAACAAAAAAAGTTTCAAAATTATGTAAATTGAAGGATTTAATAATCTCTTTTGTTTATTCTCTACTCATCATTATTTATAAATATAATCAAACAATTTTTAAAGATTAATTACTTAGATAAATTAATTTTACTTGTTTTGAAAATAAGAGAAAGGTATTAATGTATTCTTATTCATAAGTTTCTAGAAATAAAGTGTATGAATTAGTTTATTCTAAAAATGGTTCATACACCTCAATGCCATCAAGTTTTTATGTATCTTCCTGCAGTACTGCTATACTGTCAAATATCTATGCAATAATTGTTATATGAAAACCAAAACTTTATTCAGTTATACAGTATTGAGATTGAAACGTAGCTATGTTTTGTAAATAATTAAGTTATCAAAGATAGCTATATATTTGTAAAAATATAAAAGAATTTCTTTTTTAAAAAAGAATATAAATTAAAACTTGCCAATTATAAAATGTACAGTTGTCTAAATATTGAACCAATATGGCATTCTATGTGACTTTTAAGTATTAAATAGTGCATTTTATTGTCTTTTTGTGCCATTTATTTTTCAATGTATTTTATTTTTATCAGAATAGTAGTTCTGCTGTATACAAAGCCTTGTAGTAAGGTAAGAGAAATATGAAGTATGTTTCTACTCTTACAGAAATTTTATGTACAATTTGATCTTGTAAGATTCATTCTGATAATGAAGTGTGACAAATAAAGTTTTCTCTATTTATTAAATATTACTGCTTTTTTTCAGTGTGTTTTGAGATAGTTGTATTTGAATCTGAGCACCATAATAATCCATTTGAATCTGAGCACCATAATTAAACCATGATATTTATCACTGTTCTTTAAATGAAAATAAATAAATAAAGGCAAGTTTATAACATTTTGATTTTAATAAAAAAAACAGAAAAAACAAACTTTTTTGAATGGATGTCTAATTCAAAACCAATATTAAATATTTGATTAGTCAAAAATTAATAATGCTCTTGTTTGTTTTTTCACCACCAACTAATTTATTGAAAAAATTGTTACAATTATAAATGAACATAAAGTTAACTCAACAAAAATTCATCTGAAATTCTTTTCTTTAAAAATATTGATAATCTTATTTTAAAACTGAAACAGATTTTTCACTCTTATGTTTTAATATAAGTATTCAAGTAGCCATTGAAAATTTATGCATAACAACATTGGAACATAATAATAAAAATATTATAGATTATTTGGAATATTTCTCGTGCTATATGCTCATGATAAAAATTTTCGATATCTGTTATTGTGGGGATGGGGATTTTTTTAGATGCAGTTCCAAATCTTTCAAAGAGAACTAATGAACTTTATTACAGAAGTTTCTTTAATTCAAGTTACCAGTAAAAGTTTTCATTTGAAACTTTTTCAGACTGTCCCAATACTACCCTTATGATGTAAATAGTGGTAAACCACTTTATTTTGCAATCAGCCACAGAATGTTAAAAATCAATTTAATCTTGCATTTTTACACGTGGCTGACTTTATGAGAAAGTTACCATCCACAATAAATGTAACTGATTTTGACTGATGTATTATTCAGTCAATTAAAATGCAGCCTGCATTTGTGTTGAAATAGGCATACACATTATTTGTCTTTGAATATTTTTAGCCTAATGATGTTCTTTTGAACAGAAAAATTTTGTATAGTCATTTAAATTTTAAAAAAATACTAAAAAAATAATTAATCATTTTTTTAATTTAAAAAATCTTATTGTTACTAATACATAATATTTATTTTCTGAATCATTCGATCTTTTTTCATTAAAAAATTATTTTATCCAATTTTATTATATTAATTTGTAGATAAATCTCTGAGCAATTTAATTTTTGTTCTTTAAAATAATGTAAAGTACTGCTCTTTAACAGAAATATCTATATAAATGTTTATTAACATTCCAATCTAATCTGATTTTATCATGAAATGTATTAAATAAATTTATATGTTAAAGGGTTAACAATAGTTACCTTTGAATAAATTTTTTATATTTCAAATCCTTACAAAAATATGAATTTTTGGTACTATAATTACATAGATCATTTACTTACAATTAAAATGCTGTATTTTCATCTTGGCTCAAAAACTAATAAATCCAAATTTAAAAACAACAACATTTTATTTGGATTCTAATTAAAAATAAAGAAATATTATTTTAAAACTCTCATAACTTTATTCAATTAGTGTTGCTAGTGGATATTTTATTTTATATTGATGTCGCTTGTGGACATTTTAAACAGTTATTGTATTGGGCTCCTCAAAAATTTCGATTTTTCAACCTATGCAGTATCAAACCAATTCAATAATATATATATATATTTAGTTTATTTTTACATATCCTTCTTTTTCCCTTTTGTTTCCAATTTCGTTAATTTAAAAATAAAAGATATTTCTTTTAAAATAAAATTTATCTCCAATATATGAATGTACCTTGTGTGCTTTACTCAGTTTTTGAAAAGAGAAATCTCATCTTGTTTTATTAAAATTTGGCTTATAATTCTCATATAATTTCTTTATATATTATTTTAGTTGAAATACCTTTTTAAAAATGTATAAGCCAATCTTAAAAGGCCAACAAAAGTAAGTAGCTTTTTAATTCCAGTATATAAACAGTGTAATTTTTACTAAAATTGTAGATTAAGCTATAAATAATTTATAATATGCAATTAGCTCTTAGTAACTATAGTTTGTGAAATAATTTTGTGCATATTATTAGCTCGATTACTAACACAAGATTTACATGATGAATTTATATATATATATATATATATATATATATATATATATATATATATATTTATATTGATATTGATATTGATATTAATTTATGTGTGAAATTCAATAAAAGTGTTATACATTTTTTTTTTTTTTTTTTAGAAAAACTCGAAATTTCTAAGTATCTGCCCACATATAGAACTTTGCAACAACAGCATGCTGCCTCTCAAAACCTGCCATGTAAAGTTTATCAGTGCTCCAAGTGCCCCTACATTGCAGCATCTCAAAGCATCTTAAAGACCCACTTTCTAACTCATACTGGAGAACGGCCACATAAATGTGCATTTTGCCATAAAGCATTCTCACAAAGTGGCTCTATGTACAGACATCAACAAAACAGTTGTAGAAGAAGACCTTCACATTTACAACAATGATAGAACTAGATAGATAGGAAAAGTATCCTTTCTTCATTATGTCTTAGTTCTTTTAAGTGAATTCCTACAATTAAGATTCATTTTATTGATGATTTTAAATGCTGTGTAAAATTACATTTATAATATTTCAAATAGTTTTATATGTTGCTTTTTTCCCTTGCTTATTTTAAACATTAAATTTCTCTTTCTTCTATTAATCATTAAATATCAATAATGTATATAAACTTTACATTTCCTTATATTTTTTTATCTACTTATTAAGTACATTATATTGAATTCAATTCTAGTATTAAGAAAATGCAAAATTTCAATCAAAATGTCTCATTGATTTTTCTTGTTTATAATAACGTTTATGTAACCTATTGAGTACTGTAAAACTATATTTTTCTGTTAAAAATTATTTGTATATGCATACAATTTTTTATGAATAACCATAATAGTTACTCAGGTTTATTTAGATTTTTCAGTATATTTATTTATTTACTGGATATTATATCCATTATAATGATTTTCTTCTTTTATAATGATCTGTTTTTTAAATTGTAAGTGTTACTACTTTTTTTTTCTTCACTATTTTTATTTTTCCAATAATCTTTTCAGAAGTACCACTTTAGTACACTCAATTTTAATTCCTCTGGAATTTGTAATTTACTGTGAAAGAAAATATAATGAACAGTTTTGTTTACTTGCGTGCTTCTTGCATTCTAGCAATTTTCAGTTTCATCATTATGATTCATACTATTTTCGCTGTTTTTTTTTATTTACAAATATATTGATTAATTCTGCTTCTTTGCTAACTGATGAAAATGATATAACTATTATATTAAACTAAAAGTACTACAATTATTGTAGTCCACTTTAAATATATATTAAATGTCTCAGATAAAAATGAGGGTTGCTCTTTAGGGATAAATGAAATGATTCCAGATAATAGAAAAAAGAATGTGAGAATAATTTTATTGTAAAGTATCAGGTATTACATATTAAAATCAACATATTCCATGACTTTTTTTAAAAAAATTTAAAAGTTTTTAAACTTATCATTTAAGCATACTTTAGTAAATAAATGAGATACCTGTGAATGAATTTCTAACAGCATAGATTAGATATATTTGTTTAATAAAGAAGACTGTTAGTTCTCTTTTCCATAAAAATTATATAAATGTTAGTTGCTTTTCTGGTCATAGCTTTTTAGCAATTGTATGATAATCTCCCTTCAAAGCTTCATGCTAATATTTTGCTGTTCAGTATATTTGAAAACTCCTTTAATAATATTTAGTTATTTAACAACACCGATCTCTTTTGATTGATTTTCAACTCATCCCTGTTGAAACATAAATGTTTATGTTATTTATCATTTATTTTATACTGTTCATTGACATAAATGCATTTTTTAAGAAAGTTTGTACTAAAACATTATTTTCATGAATTAGCTGAGGAGTAAAATTATAAAAAAGTCATTTTGGACCACAATAATATAAATAGCATGCAATGCCTATAATTTTAGAGCACTACTGTCTCCATTATGCATTTTTGCTTGGTTTAAATCCTTAAAATTACTTAAAAACAATAAAAATTTTATGTGTATAATGAAATTTTAGTCATGTATCTCTGAAAAATATTGCGCAAATATGGCACAAAATAGCACCTATTTTTTAAAGAACAGCCTTAACACGCCCTGAATTTCTTCATTCTTTTAAATAGTCAAGTACAATAAAAAAAATTGATTGTAATTTTCAATTTTATGTACCCAGGTTCCCCCTCGCTCTTTTTTTAACACGAAAAATCGGATACAGAGCTTAACAGAGTGAAAAATAAGCATAAAGAGTGCATACTATAAATGTAACTGGAGTGGAGGGGGGCCTCAAATTGAATTGCGCCTCGGGCCTCTGAAACTCCAAATCCGCCACTGGAAACGTCAGTTACTAAGATTCGAATATGCATTTGAAAATAAAAATGTTATAATAATTATAAAAAATGCATTATTATTTTGAATAATAAAATAGTTAAAAAATGCCAAGTAATAAGCAACAATAAAAAAAGTAACAAGTTACTCTCAATAAAAAATATTTTTAAAAAATGAAGTCAAATCATATAAAGATAATATGAAGTCCGAGCAATGTCATTTTATTACAAAAGATAAACTATTAAAACTTATGCTACAAAAGACAATTAGAGATGGGGAACCAATTTTTGTTATTAAGGCATCGTTCGTTATGCATTTAATCAATAAGACACCAAAAAAAATTATGACTAAAAATTCTTCAAAGGGCAGTTTTCTTATTCAAATATACACTAACTTTATTACTGACAGTTAAAACATTGCTTTTTTTGCCTTCCAAATTTCAAAGCTACACAGAATTTATCCTATCTCATCTAGATATGTCATGTATTATCAAGCTTCGATGATCTGTTTATTATTAGTATACATCTTGCATATACACTTTCAGTACATTTGCTGTAAATATTTTTTTACACAGTTTCTAAAAACAATTAGGTTAAATAAATAAAAAAAAAGCTTTTTTTTTTTTTTAGATTATCTAAATACTTTCAATATAGTAGAGCTGAATGATTTAAGTATTTATAAACATCTAAAATTATTTCATTCTAAATTCAGCTGCTTCAAAAATGTTAGCATATTTTAAATTTTAATGTTGAAACTTTAAAATAATTTACATATATTTTACAGATGCCCTCACATAAATCAAAGATTCCTTGAATATGAAAAAATTGTTTGTTGTATAATTTATTAAACTTAATTCCTTAAAAAATATGAATAACTATATTAATAAAATGTGATGCAAAATAATGCTTGTTGGACTTAATTGTGCAATAGTTGTATAACACTTCTACACAAAATTACGAGCTGAAAAATTGGAGCTTGTAATAATTACCTAATAACCATAATTATAATTGTTTTAAAACAAATGAATACACAAATCATATTATGATTTTGAATGTATTATAGGTATAAAAACCATGAAAAGTAATTTGATTCCTTCTTTCTAATTTTTTTATGAATTAATATTTGTAAATAGTATTTTATTAAAGATAATTTCAACATAATTTCATGCAGAGGCATCATGCATAATTTTGAAATGAATAATACGAATATATAAATGTGGGGCTGATATAAACCAAAAACAATATTTTAAAATTATATGATTGTTTTATTTTATATTTACATTAATATCTATAAATACTTTAATACTGTGAATACGACTCCAAAAATTAAAAAAAAAAGTCTTTAATCAAAATCTATTGGTAAATGTTTTTTTTTAATTAATTGCAAGTTTTGCCTGCACTTTTGTTTTCAAAAAAAAGTTATAGCATTTATAAGATAATGCATTTGTTGTCTGATAAAAAAAAGTGTGTGTGTGTGTAATATTCTAATTTATACATATAGTGTATGTGAAAGATGCCATTCTCTGATAGCAATCAACTAACATTCAGTCATGCAGAATACATAAAAAATAACTAAAGAGACATTTCAGTTTAAATTTTATGTAAACAAACTTGCATACTACTGTGATAAAATATCCAAAATGCTTTATATAAAATTTTTGCTGATGGTCATCAAACTGTTATCAAATATTTTATGGCTTATATAAATATCTGAAAAGAAGTCAAGAATTTATTTCATTTTATCATCTGAAAATAAATTCATTTTAATTGATAAGTGAATTTTAATCAATAAATTTTCCAAAATGTTGAATGTAATTAAGTAAAGAATATACAAGAATATTTGTGCAAGCTATACTATACTATACTTCATACTATAAAAATATTTGAAATGTTGCGAAAAGTATTTAAAGATGTATGCTTAACAAAAACAAAAATATATGAATAGAATAAAATATATATATAAAAAAATTCTCTGTTATAAATGGATAATGCACTTCATTCTATTATCAGCATGTCAGTTCATTGTTTTATCCTAATGTTCCGAATATTTTTTAATCACATTAGCGCATCTTCTACTTATATAAACAGAAAGCTTAAATCAACAGGCTTTTTTTAAATAAACTTTATTGGGCTTATTTTAAATATGTATAAATGCATAGAGTTTTTTAAATGTGTCTATTGTAATGAGATTCTACTTAAAATTTTTAAATGTTTGAAAATTATGATTTGATGACAGAGTAATGCATTGATTGTTCTAGGCAGACTATCTTCTATTATTACAGTATTATCCTGCATGTATTTTTCATCTTTAATGTTTTCTTATTTTTGAAAAATACTTTTTTTAAATCTCAGATATCTATGTAACAAATAACTCACTATTTACTTTTTCAACCAGTTTAATCCTCTGGTCTCTTGAAAAATGTAAAAATATATGCATGTATGTTTGTGATACATGTATACTTGACTGAAAATGAATTTTAAAATAATTTTAATTAAAATAATTCTAAAACTTAATAAACAATAATATATATATGTGTGTATAGATTTAATTCTGACTTTTAATGAATTAACAGTTCATTATTTAGTTTTGTTAGGTGGATATTACAAATTACTTTTTAGTTACAAAGGCAAAAACACCCCAAAACATATTTTCATATTTCTGGATCTATTATTATTAAGAATTATTTTAGTATACAGATTAAGGAGTGCAATAAAATTTTATTTAAAAAATTGTATCTGATAGAATTAATCTTTATGATATCAGGTAGATATTTTCTTAATTAAAAAATTAAAGATGAGTACTTGCACATTTAAGAATCAACATATTTGCAAATATGAGTACTGCATTTTCATTTTGATGCAAATGATATAAATCCAATAGCATTCAAACTTAAAAAATGTGGTATATGTACTAATACGTAAGTTATATCATGCATTTTGCATTATTGGTAAATTTTATAAAGTATTTTCTTTTATCTTCAACCGTCATGAATGTGTTAAGTTAAAATCGCTTAAAAATATAATTTGAAATCAAAAAGCAAAAAACCCTCCAACACAGTAATGAAGCATTCCCACTAACCAGTAAAAAAAATTTAGGGAGAGAAACTTCACTAGCATTGGAAGATATGCTGCAAAATTATCAAAACAAAATCCTAAAAGAATAGTTAATTCATCTTGATATTATTATACTGAATAATCTATTATAAAAGATTTGTACATTTCATACATCAAAGATGACAAAAATCTATATACAAATAATTATTCTGATATGGTTGACAAATCTACAACAAATTTTGAATGCACATTTAACTATCATATAATAAAATATAAAACCATATGCTTACAGAATGATTATTAATCTTTTTGTGTATCAACTTATATATCTGCAGTCTGCAATGTCATGTTATAATAAAATGATGTTATCTGGCACTTTTATATTGTTGATTGCAATGTACAAAAAGTCACATGTATTTGATCTTTAATGAACTAAGACTGAATTTACAATTCTAAACTTAATAAGAAATCAGAATGGGTCACTGAAAGATGACAAGGCATAAGCAAACTATTCTTTTTATTAAAATTCCAAACTCATACACTCAACAAAAATATGAAATGGCTTTTGTAAAGATTATTTTATATTCACTTATTTACTTTTATTATTATTATTATTTAATCAGAAATATGAAAACTGAGATACTTGGCATTCAGATACTATGAAGCAAGATTATTGTATATAAGTTCTGGTATTGAAATTTGAGCTATGACCACATTTCCAATCACTGTTTTGTAATTAGAAAGAGAAATCCAACTTAAAATTGCTATCTTTAGAAAATTTAGCATATATATATATAATAAAAGATGACTACCAAATAAGATGTTCAAACTTATAAAATACATTTGTATGTCGAAATAATTATATTCATTACAACTTAGATAAATATAGTGAAATAATTCAAAGCTAAATCTATTGTATCATACAGTAATTAATCTTAACTCAAAACTTACTGAATTTTGGCTATTTTATAGGTTTTTATTTTTACCCATATAGAAATAGATACAATAGCAATAACTGATCTGCTGACTAAGATTTCATTCATTTTTTAAAAAGTGAAACATCAAATACTGTATTATATAGATGGTTCCTAATTATAAGATGTATTTTTTCCACCAATGTACTGTGCAATTTTGTGTTATATGTGAGAAGTTAGCACTCCCCTTGACAAGGACGAAATGTCCTCTGGGCCTATAACACATAAACACAGTTGAGGCACGTTTGTTTACTCTGCAACCATTTAACCACAATTTTCCAAATTATGGTCCTTGCAGAATCAATTAGACCCCCAACTACTTATAAATTGCTTCAGCCTAACCTCAGGCCCACCTTCATACCTACTGACTTGAAGTCCCCCTTCGCTGATCATGAAAACTAACTGCTAGGTTTACTTGTTATAAATTTGTAATACTTTTCCATAATTTTCTTTTTCTTAGTGATGTAATTATTGATAACAATTAATTTTTAATTGCAATTTCCTAATATATCCTTTTGGCGTTTTTATAATATTTTATTTGGCTCAACACAAGATGTTTGGCATTATTGCAGCAACCCAGTGGGATGAAAGATTCAAGGCCACAGGTCCTAAGCATTTCCCCCCCCAACACACACATGCATCATTGGCATTGTGTACTTTCAATCCAGAACATTAATTTGTGTTATGTGAAAAATTTACTAAAAAAAATTATTAATATGTTCTAAAAAAATGTCTAAAATCTGATAAAATTACAGATAGATGGAGTTGCTCTAAATAGGAAAGGATATAATGGAAAATGCATACAGAAATTATATGTTTAAATAGTAGCATTTAAGGAAGATAAGAACAGGTAAAATCCTAATATTTTAATAATTAAACTTCCTACAACAGGTTCTTTAAAAAATGATTTAGAATATCAGGCATTTGCAAACATTTCCAATAGAAATGACATAGATTGTAAATTATGCTTTTGATGTGATCTTAGATGAAATCTATGCATGTCAAATTTGGCAATGGCAATCAATAAGGAACCAAGCCATAGGTAGTCTAGTTTTGTATATATTTTTTTGTACATTAGCTTAAATATTAATAAAATAGGATATAAATAGACTGAATTTATGTATTGGGGCATGTAGCTCAAAATTTACATGGGAATTGATGATTAACACTAGCTGGCACTTTTTTTATGCATCATTCTTAATGATTCCCTCAACATACATTTTTTCCAGAAATTTTTTATTATAAAATCATTTTCTATAGGCAACATTTTTAAAGTAAATACTCCAGTAAAATTTATTAGATTAAACAATTAACATAATTATTTTTAATAAAAATTGTCATACAAAAATTTATTATTGTAGCTGAATTCTAATGATTAAAAAAAGTGCCAGACAGCTTAAATTCTTAAAAGAAATAATTACTTTGCTATTAAAAATAATCAAAACTGTGCAATAGGACTCATAAAAAAATATTGGATATTCCAGTAAGACAAAAATTTCTATACAATCAGAATAAATATAAGCCTAATTAGTTATGTATAAAAGAAGTTAGTTTCTCTAACAAAACTGGTTTTAAACTTTGGATTTTTAATAAAATGGCTTCTTTATATTGAAAATATGCATTTTTATTCAACTTGTATCATTCATGTTTTACAAAACGTTTTTATATATATATATAGTATAAAACTGTTTTCAGTTTTAAAATATTTTTAAAGAAAGGAATTGCAATGATGTATTTTAAGATTTAAATTGTATAAAGACTATAAAATTGATACTTATAAATGGAATGAACATTTCACCTAGATGATTTTATAATTGAAATAAAAAAAATATTACAAGTTCAAAACTCGGAAAGTGTAAATTAACCATTGTTGTCCATAATTCTTTAATTTGGCACTTTGTAGAACTAATTCAGATCATTTTAGTAACCATTAGATCAGAGTTTTTGTAAGGCACTAATGTGTCACCCAAATAACATATTGATGATGTTGATTTTTACTAATTTATTGCAATCATGAAATAAAATATTTTGCACATTTTATTCTTAAAATCTATCAATAATCTATTTTTAAATTATTAAGGAATAATAAAACTGATTTAACTAAAAACTTTTACACTTCTAATATAATTAGCCCATTATTATATTTTAAAAAAATTATATTGAAATTGATCAGAATAGAATGTTAAATATGCTAAAATGCATCAAAATATATTGTTGTTAACTAAGAAAATACAATTAAATTTTACATAAATGTTTTATTAATGAGAATCTGATAATAGCAAGATAATAACTCTTAACTATTGAACAGACTAAAAAAATATCCTTACAGATTTATTAAAATTGTGTTTACATTCTTATGACACAGAAAAAAAAACTATCAAAATGAAGATTAAACCATAAATAAAGTGATAATATTCATGATGTGTACTACATACAATTAAAAACACTTCTCTACAACTTCTGGTACATAATATAATAGTTATTTTTCATAAATGTACCAATATTTAAATTTTCTTAGTATATTTACATACATATACAATAAACTTTTCTTCCTTCAAAACAATATGAATATGCATATTTATGAATTTTAGAAATAGCAGAAACATAAAAAAAGAACATAACTTTGTACTAATATATTGGGGATATTTTTAAACTACATTTGGAGAGATAGAAGCTCTTGCTGATATTATTTTTAAATATTCTGAACTCTCTTTATAACTACCATAACCGTATTATTTTAATTGATAAGACTTTGTTCCTCACAAAATTGAAAAAAAAAATTAAATAAGCTAAATAAATAAACACCTTTAATTTTCATTTATACTCAAATTAAGATATTTATTATAATATGAAATGCTTACTGTTTAGACTTAATTTTTTTAAATCAGTTTTCTAATTAAAGCCCAGAAATAGCTAAGTGCATCTTATCTTAAGAGAATTTTACTTTAGAACAAAGTATACTGTTCTGATTATTCTCATCTAAAATACTGTAGGACTACACTATTTATGTGTTTAGATTTTTTTTTAAATAAATAATGATTCTTAAAATATGACTAAATATTAAATATAACAATTAACAAAGAATGTCAAAAATCTAATAAGATGCTTAGCTTGGCAACTGTAACTCCAATGTTTTAAATTAGATTTTGTTTTAACTCTAATTATTTGTCTGCTTCATATATATATATATATATATATATATA